>JAXFYN010000018.1:1368513-1934513 GCA_036172215.1 Camellia granthamiana | reverse complement strand
AATCAACATCCTAGAAACTACATTCCATACCCACATAGTCACATAAGTATGTTATCAATTAAACACATAGCATATGACACTACATCTAAGTCTCTATCAAGCGAGATAAACCCATTGTGATACTAATCACTTCCCACGTACTCAAAGTATTCGAACCCGGTACGCTCTGATGCCAAGTTGTCACGCCCTCAAAATAATACATAAAACTGATCACTTTAGACATCCATTGATATAAGAGAAATCAACCATTTCTATTCATCAGAGTAGTTCTTACAACAGTATTACATGTTAACAACAAAAGCAAATGCCCTACGGGCTTACAGCTTTCCAAGTCAACACTTGGTTACACAAAAGAAGCCCTTGGCTTGATATACATGTAATACAAACAAAATAAACAAAAAGAGTCTCCAACTCTTATCATCATCCAAGCTATGTCCTTGGAGGTGGCATGCTACCTGTACCTGAAAATAATGTCCCATATAGGGTGAGCCAACGCCCAGTAGAGATATGCTAAACACAGTATGAACAGTAACTAAGACATTGGCAATTGATAAATATTTAATTCCCATAAATCAATTCATAGCCCATTTCCATTACATGACCACTATGTCTATGTTTCATTCCATTTTCCATTTCTTATCAAATTCACAATTTACAACAATGGCTCAGAACCTGGCCAACAACTTACATGAGACAGTGACTCATATTAAACGTTTCCCATTTTACATTAGATATGCATACCAGCTATATCAACATTTCGATAGATGAGCATATAAGCTATATCAACACCTCAACAGATAAGCATACAAGCTGTATCCACACTTCAACAGATAAGCATATGAGTTATATCAACACTTCCATAGATAATCATATGAGCTATATCAACAATTCCATAGATAAGCATATGAGCTATATCAGCGGAGTCCATCTCCTATCTCTTCCCAAACAACATCCGGTTTAGAGGTCCATCCCCTATCTTCCCCTAAATCGTGGAGTACATCCCCTATCTCCTCCCACACACACAATGTATATACACAATCAATCAATACATAACATTAATGTATTCTATCAACCGTCATACTCTATGACACATCCAATTGATTAGTTTTAGTTTGCCTAATCATCATGCATTGTCTACAACAATCAAAACTACCCTCCACCGGTAGCCTAAGCAATTATTTCTAAACAGATAATAAAAGCTCCAACAGATACAATTATCAACATTTCCAAAAGTGGGTGATTAACAAATCCAACTCCACCAATTCACAATATAATGAGTCTATTTCATTATTTCCAACTCAATTCCATATAATCACAACTTTCCCAAATTAATTATGACAATTAATTTATATAACAAATTAGGGTTTCTACCCCATTTCCCAATATTGACCCAATGGTCCATATATCAACTACCAACAACAATATCATTATTTTGAAACCCAAATTACACATTTTAGAGTCAAAATAACAAAACCCTCTTTTAACATTTTGAAACCCTAAGTCCCAAAATTACCCAACTTCAACACTTTATCAAAACAACCAAAAATCTATATCAAAGACCATAAGAGTGAGTAGGAATCCCTACCTCAAATTCGGAGCCCAAGGGAAGAAGATGACAAAAATGAAAATGCTCCAAATCCCAAGATTCTTGGATCAAAAGATAGCCCTCGACGATCAACGACTTTTTTACAAAGGCCAAAGGTTAGGAAAACACTCTAGCTAGATCAATCCTAAGAGAGAAGTTAGGTTTTAGAGTGAGGTGCTCTCCAATGACTTTTTTGGAAAAGGAAGAGAGAGAAAGGAAATTAAAAAGTGATCCAAAAAGGTGAAACCCGGTGTGATATACAAGTCTCCCCGCTCGAGCGTAGAAACCCCTGCTCGAGCGTCACTCACAGACTCCTGCTCGAGCGTCCAAACCGCCGCTTGAGCGCCGGATACACACTCCCAGCACTTTTGCAGAACCAAGTCCCCGCTCGAGCGTCCAACTCCCCGCTCGAGTGTTACACACAAACTCCCGCTCGAGCGTCCAAACCGCCGCTCGAGCGTCCAACACTGCACAAAAAATATTGGATGGGTGATTTTCCTGCTCGAGCGCCAAAACCCCCGCTCGAGCGGACAAGCAACAACAAAGGCCCCGCTCGAGCGTCAAAAGCGCCGCTCGAGCGGACAGGCCAAAATCTGGGCATCTAGTTTTGGTTTCTAAGCTCAACCAACCTGTTTCAAACCTTCCCAACACAACCCAAGACTCAAATACAAAGAGTAAAGGATGTAAACGAGATATACATAACAACCAATTCCACAGAACCTAAGTCCGGATACAACAATTAAAGCAAAGGGAAACCGGGATCGCTATAGAAGTTGCATAAAATTAAAAATGGAAGTTCATTCAAAAAACCACTATACCTTAACAATCCATTTGGAAATTAAACAAAAAAGGAAGTTGAATAGATCGTTCATTTTTAATTTTATGCAACTTCCATTTTTATTTTTATTCCACTTGAATTTTTATTCAATTTCCTTTTCTATTCAACTTCCTTTCGCTAAGGTATAGTAGTTTCTTGAATGAACTTTCATTTTCAATTTTATGGAACTTCCATTTTTAATTTTATGCAACTTCCTTTTTCATTTTATTTCCAAATAAATCGTTAAGGTTTCTTGAATGAACTTCCATTTTTAATTTTATGCAGCTTCCATAATTAGTTTATTCAAGAAACCACTATACCTATCCAAGGTATAGTGGTTTCTTGAATGAACTTCCATTTTTTATTTTATGCAATAAAAATAAAAGTGCGATCTATTTGGAAATTAAAAATAAAATGAACTTCTATTTTTATTCAATTTCATTTTCTATTCAACTTCCAATTTCCTTTTCTATTCAACTTTCTTTTCTATTCCACCACTATATCTTAATAAAAAAGGTATAGTGGCTTTATTCCACTTTTATTTTTATTCAACTTCCATTTTTATAAAATTTCCAAATAGATCGTTAAGGTGGAAATTAAATAGAAAAGGAATAAAAATAGATCGTTAAGGTATAATGGTTTCTTGAATGAACTTCCATTTTCAACTCAATTTCCACTTTTATTTTTATTCAACTTCCATTTTTAATTTTATGGAATTTTTATTGCACTTCCTTTTTATTCAATTTCCTTTTCTATTTTCAACTTCCTTTTTTATTTAATTTCCAAATAAAAAGTTCATCAAAAAAACCACTATACCTTAACGATCCATTTGGAAATTAAATAAAAAAGGAAGTTCATTCAAAAAACCACTATACCTGTAAGGACCCACATTTCATGTCTTAGTCATGCTTGCATGCATTTATATAATTTGCCATGTTATGATTTGCATCCATGAATCTTGCCTTGTTTTGTATGTGATTTGCCTAAGTGTATATGTATGCTTTGTTCCTCCCTTGCTATGCCCAGCCTAAGTTATGTTAAGCCGAGGTCATCCTAAGCCTGTAAGTATCTTAGAATCTCTTTGTTTGACCTCTACCTTTGTTCTGGCATATTGGCCGAGATGATTATCATCTGGGCCGAGGTGTGTATCGCCGAGGCCGAGATGTGTATTATCTAGGCCGAGATGTTATCTTGAACCGAAGTGATCTTGTCCTGGAAGTGGTATGACCTAGACCGAGGTGTGGCACATCTAGGCCGAGGTGTGGCACAGCTTAGTCAAGTGTTGTCCTTCCTAGCCGAGATCATTGTCATCCTAGTTGCCGAGGCTCTGTCCTTCCAAGCCGATGTCTCTGTTATACCACTTGCCGAAGTTTTGTCCTTAGCCGAAGTCATTGTCCTTTGTTTGCCGATGTCTTGTCTTTTGCCGATGTCATTCCTTGCCGGAGTGTTTCCTGTGAAGCTTGTTAGATACGCTTTGTCAGAATCTTGTCTTGTCAATCAGTCACCTTTTTGAGGAGAACCAATCCGCCGCTGCCACGTGTCCGAGCTGAGTGTTAAATCAGCCGATGGAGAGAGAAACCCATCATTTTGTTATGTTCTTGTTTTGAAGAGGAGAGAGAAGCTCTAAGGAAGAGGGAGAGGAGTTCTAGAGAGAGAGTAGAGATCCAAGCTTGATTCCTAGAGATCGAACCGTTAGATCCGTGTTCTAAGGGCTTGGACCTTTGCTGTGATTCCGACATCCCAAGAACTATGTGAGTGGTGCTTTTAATAAAGCTATGTTATACTATTTTGGATAAGCTTTGCTTTGCTTTGTTTTGAAAGGTATTTGTTAAGCATTAATGATTACCCTATTTTTGTGTACCAAGCATAAGTTGCATGCCAAGTATGAGATTTGTTTTGGAGTCCGTACGTGCCAAGGGACTTTAAGCATTGGTGGCACAAGTCCGTACGTGCTAGGGGACTTTAAGCATTAGTAGCACAACCCTTTTGGAGTCCGTACGTGCCAAGGGACTTTAAGCATTGGTGGCACAAGTCCGTACGTGCCAAGGGACTTTAAGCATTGGTGGCACAAGTCCGTGCGTGCTAGGGGACTTTAAACTTTAGTAGCACATATGATTTGTAAGACTAAGATCGAAGTACAAGCTATGATATGTTTGTTTGGAATGTGATGACCCCAAGTACATGTTTTGATACAAGTTATGCCAAGTATGTTTTGTACAAGTTTTGCTAAGTATATGTTTTGATGCAAGCCATGTTATAAGTATACGTTTTGAACAAGCTACGCTATAAGTACAAGTTTTGAACAAGTTAAGACATATGCATTGTTTTGACAAGAACCTCGGGAATCATTCATTTAACCCCTTTATTATTTGTACCATTCACTGAGTATTCAATACTCACCCTCTCTATATATATGTAGGTTTCAAGCAAGAAGTCGGCTTCGCCGAGATGCATGTTTTGTACCCGATGTTCTGTGTGCATGTTTATGCCGGCATTTTGTGTTTAGGTCGGCTGACTTGTGTTTACGTCGGCAGTCCTGAAGATGATGTTTCTTGGTATTTTGTTTATGTCGGCTGAAGAGGCCCTTTTGTAAAGATGTATTATGTACTTTAATTATATCGTATTGAAGTTGTAAAGTTCTAATTGAGATGTATGACATTCCATTTACCTTATGCACAGCTCTTATGGACCATTTGTATTTTAATATTGCTTCCGCTCATGTTAGCCCCATATGTATACTCTGATTGTGTGTGATTTTTGTAAGTTGGCCTTCGGTAATCTCGGATTACTGGCCATCACGGCACCATTCTACTAGGGGCGGTTTGGGGTCGTGACAGAATGGTATCAGAGCACGAGATCCACATAGTACGTTGTTCACACACTTTGAGTCCTAAAGAGCATAGGATATCCCTTAGACTTGATAATAGGAATTGCATCATATTGCTTGCTACTTGACAAGGTGTGCATCATTTCGGCATGATCATATATTTCTTGCATACATGTTTGAATGCCTGCTTTATTTTAAGAGTCCCATTTTTGCATACCTTTAGCATCATGAGAAGAGGTAGACCCCCAGTTGGCCGAGATCAGTCCGAAGACAGAATAGACAGATTAGAAAGGATTGTTGAAGGTTTAGTCGGTGAGTTAAGGCAAGCAAGGCAACAGAACACTGGTACTACCTCCACTCAGGCCGAGCAGACAGATGGCCGACGTGCAGATCCGCCTCCACCTCCTCCTGTGCAGCAAGTGCCTCCACAACCAGCTTTGTATGGGGATGATACATTGACCTTGATCAAAGAGTTCAAGAAGATGAAACCGCCGAAGTTCCAAGGAGGTATAGAGCCGATGAAGGCAGAAGCTTGGGTTTTAGAGATGGAGAAGTTGTTCGAGGTTTTTCCCAGTACCGATGCTCAGAAGGTGTCATTGGCGGCATTCACATTGGAAGATGACGCTCGTAGATGGTGGATGATGATCCGAGAAAGTAATCCAGATTTGACTTGGGCCAGATTTTTGGAATTATTCTATGACAAGCATTTTCCCCTCAGTGTCCGAGATCGCAAGACCACAAAATTCCAGATGTTAACACAAGGTAGCAAGACAGTGGCTGAGTATGATCGTGCATTCACCGAGTTGGCGAGATATGCACCTCACATGGTTGACAATGACTACAGAAAAGCTAGGAAGTTTGAGAGTGGACTACGGGGACCAATACAAGATCGGGTAAACTTGCTCAGCATGCCGACGTATGCTGGGGTGTTAGATAAAGCCATTTTGGCAGAAGCCAACCTGAACAGAAGTCAGAATTCAGGAGAAAGTCCGAAGAAGAAGCAGGCCTATAACAATCAGAAGAAGAGGCCGACTTATGACAATCGCGAAGAAGGGGCAGACCAGGATGATGCCGAGGAGAAGACAAATGACGGTTGTCCTAATAACGCGAATCAGGAAGGCGACACCAGGCCGACATGTACAAGATGTGGGAAACAACATTTTGGAGTTTGTCATTGGGTAACTGGGGCATGTTTTGAATGCGGTGAGATGGGTCACCATATTAAGGATTGTCCGAAGGCAAAGGCTAGAAGGGATAAGAAGAAATGAGAACCCGAATCCGGAGTTGTTTTGGAAACATGGTAAGTTAAGTTTGGGGACCAAACTTCTTTAAGGGGGGAAGGATGTAAGGACCCACATTTCATGTCTTAGTCATGCTTGCATGCATTTATATGATTTGCCATGTTATGATTTGTATCCATGAATCTTGCCTTGTTTTGTATGTGATTTGCCTAAGTGTATATGTATGCTTTGTTCCTCCCTTGCTATGCCCAGCCTAAGTTATGTTAAGCCGAGGTCATCCTAAGCCTGTAAGTATCTTAGAATCTCTTTGTTTGACCTCTACCTTTGTTCTGGCATATTGGCCGAGATGATTATCATCTGGGCCGAGGTGTGTATCGCCGAGGCCGAGATGTGTATTATCTAGGCCGAGATGTTATCTTGAACCGAAGTGATCTTGTCCTGGAAGTGGTATGACCTAGACCGAGGTGTGGCACATCTAGGCCGAGGTGTGGCACAGCTTAGTCAAGTGTTGTCCTTCCTAGCCGAGATCATTGTCATCCTAGTTGCCGAGGCTCTGTCCTTCCAAGCCGATGTCTCTGTTATACCACTTGCCGAAGTTTTGTCCTTAGCCGAAGTCATTGTCCTTTGTTTGCCGATGTCTTGTCTTTTGCCGATGTCATTCCTTGCCGGAGTGTTTCCTGTGAAGCTTGTTAGATACGCTTTGTCAGAATCTTGTCTTGTCAATCAGTCACCTTTTTGAGGAGAACCAATCCGCCGCTGCCACGTGTCCGAGCTGAGTGTTAAATCAGCCGATGGAGAGAGAAACCCATCATTTTGTTATGTTCTTGTTTTGAAGAGGAGAGAGAAGCTCTAAGCAAGAGGGAGAGGAGTTCTAGAGAGAGAGTAGAGATCCAAGCTTGATTCCTAGAGATCAAACCGTTAGATCCGTGTTCTAAGGGCTTGGACCTTTGCTGTGATTCCGACATCCCAAGAACTATGTGAGTGGTGCTTTTAATAAAGCTATGTTATACTGTTTTGGATAAGCTTTGCTTTGCTTTGTTTTGAAAGGTATTTGTTAAGCATGAATGATTACCCTATTTTTGTGTACCAAGCATAAGTTGCATACCAAGTATGAGATTTGTTTTGGAGTCCGTACGTGCCAAGGGACTTTAAGCATTGGTGGCACAAGTCCGTACGTGCCAGGGGACTTTAAGCATTAGTAGCACAACCCTTTTGGAGTCCGTACGTGCCAAGGGACTTTAAGCATTGGTGGCACAAGTCCGTACGTGCCAAGGGACTTTAAGCATTGGTGGCACAAGTCCGTGCGTGCTAGGGGACTTTAAACTTTAGTAGCACATATGATTTGTAAGACCAAGATCGAAGTACAAGCTATGATATGTTTGTTTGGAATGTGATGACCCCAAGTACATGTTTTGATACAAGTTATGCCAAGTATGTTTTGTACAAGTTTTGCTAAGTATATGTTTTGATGCAAGCCATGTTATAAGTATACGTTTTGAACAAGCTACGCTATAAGTACAAGTTTTGAACAAGTTAAGATATATGCATTGTTTTGACAAGAACCTCGGGAATCATTCATTTAACCCCTTTATTATTTGTACCATTCACTGAGTATTCAATACTCACCCTCTCTATATATATGTAGGTTTCAAGCAAGAAGTCGGCTTCGCCGAGATGCATGTTTTGTACCCGATGTTCTGTGTGCATGTTTATGTCGGCATTTTGTGTTTAGGTCGGCTGACTTGTGTTTACGTCGGCAGTCCTGAAGATGATGTTTCTTGGTATTTTGTTTATGTCGGCTGAAGAGGCCCTTTTGTAAAGATGTATTATGTACTTTAATTATGTCGTATTGAAGTTGTAAAGTTCTAATTGAGATGTATGACATTCCATTTACCTTATGCACAGCTCTTATGGACCATTTGTATTTTAATATTGCTTCCGCTCATGTTAGCCCCATATGTATACTCTGATTGTGTGTGATTTTTGTAAGTTGGCCTTCGGTAATCTCGGATTACTGGCCATCACGGCACCATTCTACTAGGGGCGGTTTGGGGTCGTGACAATACCTTAACGATCTATTTGGAAATGTAGATCATTAAGGTATAGTGGTTTCTTGAATGAACTTCCATTTTTATTTTTATTCAACTTTCCTTTTCTATTCAATTTCCTTTTTTATTTAATTTGCAAATTGATCGTTAAGGTATAGTGGTTATTCAAGAAACCACTATACCTTAACGATCTATTTGGAAATTAAAAATGGAAGTTGAATAGAAAAGGTGAATAGAAAAGGAAATTAAATAGAAAAGGAAGTTGAATGGAAAAGGAAATTGAAAAGGAAATTGAAAATGGAAGTTCATTCAAGAAAATAGAAAAGGAAGTTGTATAGAAAAAGAAATCGAATAAAAATAAAAGTTGAATAACAACTTCCTTTTTTACTTAATTTCCAAATAGATCGTTATGGTATAGTGGTTTCTTGAATGAACTTCCATTTTTAATTTTTATGCAGCTTCCATTTTTATTTTTATGCAAATAGATCGTTAAGGTATAGTGGTTTTTTATTCCACTTCTATTTTTATTCAACTTCCATTTTTAATTTTTTTTTTCACTTCCATTTTTATTTTTATTCCACTTCTATTTTTATTCAATTTCCTTTTCTATTTGACTTCCTTTTTTATTTATTTAATTTGGAAAAAGGAAACCACTATACCTTAACGATCTATTTGGAAATTAAATAGGAAGTTGAATAGAAAAGGAAGTTGAATAAAATTAAAAATACCCGTATACCTTAACGATCAATTTGGAAATTAAATAAAAAAGGAAGTTGAATAGAAAATTAAAATTGAATTTCCAAATAGATCGTTAAGGTATAGGGGTACTTCCTTTTTTTTTATTTAATTTCCAAATAGATCGTTAAGGTATAGTGGTTTCTTGAATCAACTTTCAGTTTTATGCAATTTCCTTTTCTATAAAAATGGAAGTTCATTCAAGAAACCACTATACCTTAACGAGGAAGTTGAATGGAAAAGAAAATTGAATAAAAATTGAAAAGGAAATCGAATAAAAATGCAAGTTGCATAAAATTAAAAAAGAAAGTTCATTAAAAAAAACCACTATACCTTAACGATCTATTCAACTTCCTTTTTTATTTTTATTCCACTTGCATTTTTATTCGATTTCCTTTTCTATTCAACTTCCTTTTTAAAAAATGAAGTTAACGATCTATTGAATGGAAAAAAGGAAGTTGAATAGAAAAGGATGAACTTCCATTTTTATTCAAATCCATTTTCTATGCAACTTCCATGGTTTCTTGAATGAACTTCCAACTTCCTTTTTTATTTAATTTCCAAATAGATAAAAATAGAAGTTTATTCAAGAAACCACTATACCTTAACGATCTATTTGGAAATTAAATAAAAAAGGAAGTGGAATAGAAATAAAAGTGGAATAAAAATGGAAGTTGAATAAAAATGGAAGTTGCATAAAAATAAAAATGGAACTTCCATTAAAGTGGTTATTTGAATCAACTTCCATTTTCAATTTTATGCAGCTTCCATTTTTTTTTAAGTTTATTCAAAAAGGAAGTTAAATAAAAAATTAATTTTAAATAAAAATGAACTTCCTTAACGATCTATTAATTTCCATTTCGAAATTAAATAAAAAATGGTTTCTTGAATGAACTTCCATTTTTAATTAATTTCCACTTTTATTCAACTTCCATTTCTATTCAACTTCTTTTTTTATGCAACTTCCATTTTTATTTAATTTCCAAATAGATCGTTAAGGTATAGTGATTTCTTGAATGAACTTCCATTTTTATTTTTATGCAGCTTCCATTTTTATTTTTATGCATCTTCCATTTTTATTTTTATTCAACTTCCATATTCCATTTTTATTCAATTTCCTTTTTTATTTAATTTCCAAATAGATCGTTAAGGTATAGTGGTTCCTTGATAAAAAAAGGAAGTTGAATAGAAAAGGAAATGGAATAAAAATGGAAGTTGAATAAAAAAGCAAGTGGAATAAAAATAAAAATAGAAGTTCCATTTTTATTAAATAAAAAAGGAAGTTGATACCACTATACCTTAAAAAAGGAAGTTGAATAAAAAAGGAAGATGGAAGTGGAATAAAAATAGAAGTTGAATAGAAAAGAAAAATGGAAGTTCATTCAAGAAACCACTATACCTGAACGATTAAATTCAAAAAACCACGATCGTTAATGGAATAAAAATAAAAATGGAAGTTCATTCATGAAACCACTATACCTTAACGATCTGTTTGGAAATTAATTAAAACCACTATTCAACTTCCATTTTATTTCACTTCTATTTTTATTCAATTTCATTTTTTATTCAACTTCCTTTTTTATTTATTCAACTTCCTTTTTTGTTTAATTTCCAAATAGATCATTAAAGTATAGTGGTTTTTGAAATGGAAATTAAATAAAAAAGGAAATCGAATAAAAATAAAAATGGAATAAAAATAAAAATGGAAGTTGCATAAAATTAACTTTAAATAATTTCCGTATGAAGTTGAATAGAAAAGAAAGTGGAATAAAAATGGAAGTTGAATAAAAATAAAAGTGGAATAAAAAAGGAAATTGAATAAAATAAAAATAGAAGTGGAATAAAATGCATGGAAGTTGCATAAAAAAGGAAGTTGGAAGTTGAATAGAAAAGGAAATTGAATAAAAATAAAAGTTATGGTATAGTGGACGTTCCATTTTTATTCAACTTCCATTGAATAAAAAATGAACTTCCTTTTCAATAGATCGTTAAGGATCGTTCATTAAAAATGGAAGCTGCATAAAATTGAAATCAAACCACTATCCATTTTTTTAAAAAAGTTAATTTTATGCAGCTTCCATTTTTATTTTTCTTCAATTTCTTTTTCTATTCAACTTCCATTTTTATTTAATTTCCAAATAGATCATTATGGTATAGTGTTTCTTGAATGAACTTCCATTTTTAATTTTATGCAGCTTCCTTTTTTATGCAATTTTCATTTTTATTCAACTTCCTTTTTTTATTTTATGCAGCTTCCATTTTTAATTTCCTTTTATTTTTATTCAATCCATAAAATTAAAAATAAAAATGGAAGTTCATTCAAGAAACCACTATACTTTAACGATCACTTGCATTTTTATTCAATTTCCTTTTCTATTCAACTTCCTTTTTTGTTTAATTTCCATTTTTAATTTTATTTTTATTCCTTTTATTTTTATTCAACTTTCTTTTTTGTTTAATTTCCAAATATACCTTAATGATCTATTTGCAAATTAAATAAAATAAAAATGAAAGTTGCATAAAATTAAAAATGGAAGTTCATTCAACTTCCTTTATTTATTCAATTCAACTTCCTATTTTTATTTCACTTCTATTTTTATTCAAGAAACAACTATACCTGAACGATCCATTTGGAAATTAAAATTAAAATTAAAAATGGAAGTTCATTCAAGAAACCACTATACCTTGACGAACTTCAATTTTTATTTTTATTCCTTTTTTTATTTTTATTCAATTCCATTTTTATTCAATTTCCTATTTTATGCAGGTTCCATTTTTATTTCTATTCAACTATACCTTAACGATCGTTGAATAAAAAACCACTATACCACTTCCATTTTTAATTTCCAAATAGATCGTTCATGTGTAGTGGAATAAAAATGAACTTCATTCAAGAAACCACTATACGTTAAGGTATAGTGGTTTCTTGAATGAACTTCCATTTTTATTTAAACTTCCATTTTTAATTTTATGCAGCTTGCATTTTCATTCAATTTCCTTTTCTATTCAACTTCCTTTTTTATTTAATTTGAAAATGGAAGTTCATTCAATTTCCTTTTCCATTCAACTTCCTTTTTGTTTAATTTCTAAATAGATCGTTAAGGTATAGTGGTTCCTATTTAATTTCCAAATGGAAGTTGCCTAAAAAATGGAAGTTTAAATAAAAATGGAAGTTCATTCAAGAAACCACTATACCTTAACGTATAGTGGTTTCTTGAATGAAGTTCATTTTTATTCAATTTCCTTTTCCATTCAACATCCTTTTTTATTCAATTTCCTTTTTATTCAATTTCCAATTCCTTTTCTATTTAATTTACTTTTCTATTCAACTTCCCAAATGGAAGTTGAAATTGAATAAAAATTAATTAGAAAGGAAGTTGCATTTTATTGCACTTGCATTTTTATTTTTATTCAATTTCCTTTTCTATTCAACTTCCTTTTTGATTTAATTTCCAAATAGATCATTCAGGTAAGGTATAGTGGTTCCTTAAACTATACCTTAACGATCTATTTAGAAATTGAATAAAAATAAAAGTGGAATAAAATTGAAAATGAAAGTTCATTCAAAAAACCACTATACCTTAACGATCTATTTTGAAATTAAGTATGAAAACCACTATACCTTAATTAAATATGGAAATTGAACTTCCTTTTCTATTCTATTCAACTTCCTTTTCTATTTAATTTCCAAATAGATCGTTAAGGTATAGTGGTTTATTGAATGAACTTCCATTTTTAATTTTATGTGGCTTCCTTTTTTGTGGAACGTTAAGGTATAGTGGTTTCTTGAATGAATTTCCATTTTTATAATAAAAATGGAAGTTCATTGAAAATGGAAGTTCATTTAATTTCCAAATAGATCGTTCAGGTATAGTGGTTTCTTGAATGAACTTCCATTTTTAATTTTATGCAACTTCCACTTTTATTTTTATTTTTATTCAACTTCCTTTTTTGTTTTTATGCAACTTCCACTTCTGAATAGAAAAGGAAGTTGAAACCACTATGCGTTAACGATCTAGTAGAATAAGGTAATTGGCATAAAATTACCTTATTCCACTAGATCGTTAAGGTATAGTGGTTTCTTGAATGAACTTCCATTTTTAATTTTATGCAACTTTCATTTTTATTTTTATTCAACTTTAATTTTTATTCAATTTCCTTTTTCATTTTTAATTTTATTCAATTTTCTTTTTTATTTAATTTTAAAAATCCACTATACCTTAATTTCCCTTTTATTTAATTTCCTTTTCTATTCAATTTCATTTTCTATTCAACTTCCATTTTTAAACAATCAATTTGGACATTAAATAAAAAAGGAAATTAAATAAAAATAAAATGGAAGTTGCATAAAATTAATTAAACTTCCATTTTATTCAATTAGAAAAGGAAATTAATTTTATGCAACTTCTACTTCTATTTCCATTCAACTTCCTTTTTTATTTAATTTCCAAATAGATCGTTAAGGTAGAGTGGTTTTGTTTAATTTCCAAATAGATCGTTAAGGTATAGTGCTTTCTTGAATAAACTTCCATTTTTATTTTTATTCAACTTCCTTTTTTGTTTAATTTCCAAATAGATCGTTCAGGTATAGTGGTTTCTTTAATGAACTTTCATTTTTAATTTTATGCAACTTCTACTTTTATTTTTATTCAACTTCCTTTTCTATTCAACTTCCTTTTTACCTGAACGATCCCTTTATCTATTAAATAAAAAAGGAAGTTGAATAGAAATGGAAATTGAATAAAAATAGAAGTGGAATAAAAATAAAAATGGAAGATGCATAAAATTAAAAATAAAAAAGGTATAGTGGATCGTTAAGGTATAGTGGTTTCTTGAATGAACTTCCATTTTTAATTTTCTTTTTTATTTAATTTCCGTTTTTATTCAACTTCCTTTTCTATTCAACTTCCTTTTTTATTTGGTTTCCAAATAGATCGTTAAGGCATTTTTAATTTCTATTCCACTT
The DNA here is from genome assembly GCA_036172215.1 of Camellia granthamiana. Lineage (NCBI taxonomy): Eukaryota > Viridiplantae > Streptophyta > Magnoliopsida > Ericales > Theaceae > Camellia > Camellia granthamiana. Next base: position 1,920,294 of record JAXFYN010000018.1, on the reverse strand, counting down.
TTATTTTTATTCAATTTCTTTTTCCATTCAACTTCCTTTTTTGTTTAATTTCCAAATAGATCATTATGATATAGTGGTTCCTTTTCTTTTAGAAAGGAAACCACTATACCTTAACGATCTATTTGGAAATTAAATAAAAATGAAAATTGAATAAAAAAGGAAATTAAATAGAAAATGAAGCACTTCTATTTTTATTCAATTTCTTTTATTTTTATTTAATTTCATTTATTTGAATAGAAAAGGAAGTTGAATAAAAAAGGAAATTAAAATTAAAACTGGAAGATGAATAAAATTAAAAATGGAAGTTCATTCAAGAAACCACTACACCTAAACGATCTATTTGGAAATTCAATAAAAAAGGAAGTTGAATGGAAAATGAAATTGAATAAAAAAGGAAGTTGCATAGAAAAAAAATTTTTATTAAAAATGGAAGTTGCATAAAAATAAAAATGGAAGTTCATTCAAGAAACCACTATACCTTAACGATCTATTTGGAAATTAAACAAAAAAAAGAAGTTGAATGGAAAAGGAAATTGAATAAAAAAGGAAGTTCAATAAAAATAAAAATGGAAGTTGCATAAAATTAAAAATGGAAGTTCATTCAAGAAACCACTATACCTTAACGATCTATTTACAAATTAAATAAAAAAGGAATGGAAGTTCATTCAAGAAACCACTATACCTTAACGATCTCTTTGGAAATTAAATAAAAATGGAAGTTGAATAGAAAAGGAAGTTCATTCAAGAAACCACTATACCTTAGCGTTCTGTTTGGAAATTAATTAAAAAAGGAAGTTGAATAAAAATAAAAATGGAAGTTGCATAAAAATAAAAATAGAATAAAAATAAAAAAGGAAGTTGAATAGAAAAGGAAATTGAATAAAAATAAAAATGGAATAAAAATTGAAATTGAATAAAAACTTTTCTATTCAACTTCCTTATTTAATTTCCAAATAGATTGTCAAGGCATAGTGGTTTCTTGAACTAACTTTTATTTTTAATTTTATGCATCTTCTATTTTTATTCAATTTGCATAAAATTTCTATTCAACTTCCTTTTTTATTTAATTTCCAAATAAATCGTTAAGGTATAGTGGTTTCTTGAATGAACTTCCTTTTTTAATTTTATGAACTTCCATTTTTAATTTCAATTTCCTTTTCTATTCAACATCCTTTTTTATTCAACTTCCTTCAGGTATAGTGGTTTCTTGAATGAACTTCCATTTTTAATTTCCAAATAGATCGTTAAAGAATAGTGGTTTCTTGAATGAACTTCTTTTTCTATTCAACTTCCTTTTTTATTTAATTTCCAAATGGATCGTTAAGATATAGTGGTTTCTTTAACAAACTTCCATTTTTAATTTTATGCAGCTTCCATTTTTATTTTTATTCAACTTCCTTCCTTTTTTATTCAATTTCATTTTCTATTTCTATTCAACTTGCATTTTTATTTAATTTCCAAATAGATCGTTAAGGTATAGTGGTTTCTTGAATGAACTTTTATTTTTAATTTTATGCAACTTCCTTTTATTTTTATTCCACTTGCATTTTTATTCAATTTCCATTTCTATTCAACTTCCTTTTTTATTAAAGTTCTATTTGGAAGTTGCATAAAATTAAAAATGGAAGTTGAATTAAATAAAAAAGAAAGTTGCAAGAAACCACTATACCTTAACGATCTATTTGGAAATTAAATAAAAATAGAAGTGGAATAGAAAAGGAAGTGGTTTAAGGTATAGTGGTTTCTTGAATAAAAATAAAAATGGAAGTTGCATAAAATTAAAAATGGAAATTCATTCAAAAATCCACTATACCTTAACGATCTATTTGGAAATTAAATAAAAAAGGAAGTTGAATAGAAAAGGAAATTGAATAAAAATGAAAGTTGCATAAAATTAAAAATGGAACATGCATAAAATTATAGAAAAGGAAATTGAATAAAAATGGAAGTGGAAATTAAATAAAAAAGAAAGTTGCAAAAAATTAAAAATGGAAGTTCATTCAAGAAACCACTATACCATATTCAATTTCCTTTTCTATTCAACTTCCTTTTTTATTTAATTTCCAAATAGATATAGAAAAGGAAATTGAATAGGGTATAGTGGTTTCTTGAATGAACTTCCATTTTTATTTTTATGTAAAAATGGAAGTTGCATAAAATTAAAAAGGAAGTTGAATGGAAAATGAAATTGAATAAAAATAAAAGTGGAATTGCACAAAATTAAAAATGGAAGTTTATTCAAGACACCACTATGCCTTAACGATCTATTTGGAAATTAAATAAAAATGGAAGTTGAATACAAAAGGAAATTGAATAAAAATTAAAGCGGAATAAAAATAAAAATGAAATTGAAATAAAAATAAAAATGGATAAAGGGATGTTGAATAGAAAAGGAAATTGAATAAAAGTGGAAACCACTATACCTTAATGATCAATTTGGAAATTAAACAAAAAAGGAAGTTGAATAGAAAAGGAAATTGAATAAAAATGGATCGTTATAGTATAGTGGTTCATTCAATAAACCATTATTCAAAATAGAAATTAAATAAAAAAGGAAGTTGAATAGAAAAGGAAATTAAATATAAAGAAAGTGGAATAGAAAAGGAAATTGAATAAAAATGCAAGTGGAATAAAAATAAAAATGGAAGTTAAGGTATAATGGTTTCTTTTATGAACTTCCATTTTTAATTCCATTCAACTTCCTTTTCCGCTTGCATTAAGGTATAGTGGTTAAGGTATAGTGGTTTCTTGAATGAACTTCCACTTTAAATTTTATGCAACTTCCTTTTTTATTTAATTTCACTTCTATTTTTATTCAATTTCCTTTTCTATTCAACTTCCATTTTTATTTAATTTCCAAGTGGATCGTTAAGGTATAGTGGTTTCTCGAATGAACTTCCATTTTATTTAATTTCCAAATAGATCGTGTAGGTATAGTGGTTTCTTGAATAAAAATAGCGTTGGAATAGAAATTCCATTTTTATTTTTATTCAATTTCCTTTTCTATTTAACTTCCTTTTCTATTTAATTTCCAAATAGATCGTTAAGGTATAGTGGTTTCTTCAATGAACTTCCATTTTTATTTTCATTCCACTTTAATTTTTATTCAATTTCTTTTTTTATTCAACTTCCTTTTCTATTTAATAGATAAAGGGATCGTTAAGGTATAGTGGTTTCTTAAATAGGAAAGGAAATTGAATAAAAATAAAAATAAAAATGGAAGTTCATTCAAGAAACCACTATACCTTACCTTAACGATCTATTTGGAAATTAAATAGAAAAGAAAGTTGAATAGAAATGAAATTGAATAAAAATAAAATGGAAGTTCATTCAAAAAATCACTATACCTGAACGATTTATTTGGAAATTAAATAAGAAAGGAAGTTGAATAAAAAAAGAAGTTGAATGGAAATGGCATTTAAATAAAAAAGGAAGCTACGAAAAAATTAAATAAAAAAGGAAGTTGAATAAAAAATGAAACGTTCAATTTGGAAATTAAATAAAAAAAGGAAGTTGAATAGAAAAGGAAATTGAATAAAAATAGAAGCGGAATAAAAATAAAAATGGAAGTTGCATAAAATTAAAAATGGAAGTTCATTCAAGAAACCACTTCCATTTTTACGATCTATTTGGAAATTAAATAAAAAAGGAAGTTGAGTTGAATACAAAAAAGGAAATTAAATACAAAACGAAGTTGAATAGAAAAGGAAATTGAATAAAAATGGAAGTTGAATAAAATTTCTAAATAGATCGTTAAGGTATAGTGGTGGCTTGAATGAACTTCCAAATAGATCGTTAAGGCATAGTGGTTTCTTAAATGAACTTCCATTTTTAATTTCCTTTTCTATTCAACTTCCATTTTTATTTTTTTTATTTAATTTCCATTTTTATTCCATTTTTATTTTTATTCAACTTCCTTAACGATCTGTTTGGAAATTAAACAAAAAAGGAAGTTGAATAGAAAATGAAATTAAATAAAAATAAAAATGGAAGTTGCATAAAATTAAAAATGGAAGTTCATTGAAGAAACCACTATACCATAATGATCCATTTGGCAATTAAACAAAAAAGAAAATTAAATAAAAAAGGAAATTTTTATTCCACTTCTATTTTTATTCAATTTCTTTTATTCCATTTCCTTTTCTATTCAACTTCCTTTTTTATTTAATTTCCACTTTTATTTTTATTCAATTTCATTTTCCATTCAACTTCATTTTTTATTTAATTTCCAAATAGATCATTAAGGTATAGTGGTTTCTTGAATGAACTTTCATTTTTAATTTTATGCAACTTTCTTTTTTATTTTTATTCCGCTTGCATTTTTATTCAATTTTCTTTTTTATTTAATTTCCAAATAGATCGTTAAGGTTTCATTTTTAATAGATCGTTTAGGTATAGTGGAAGTTCATTCAAGAAATCAATTTCATTTTCTATTCAACTTCCTTTTTATTCAATTTCCAAATGGATCGTTAAGGTATAGTGGTTTCTTGAATGAACTTTCATTTTTAATTTTATATCTTTTTCTATTCAACTTCCTTTTTTATTTAAATAGAAAAGGAAGTTGAATAGAAAAGGAAATTGAATAAAAATGCAAGTGAAATAAAAAAACCACTATGTTTTTTCTATTCAACTTCCTTTTTTATTAACTTCATTTTCCATTCAACTTCCTTTTTTGTTTAATTTCCAAATAGATCATTAAGGTATAGTGGTTTCTTGAATGAACTTCAATTTTTAATTTTATGGAAGTTCATTCAAGAAACCACTATACCTTAACGATCTATTTGGAAATTAAATAAAAAAGGAAATTGAATAGAAAAGGAAATTGAATAAAAATTAAAGTTGAATAAAAATAAAAATAAAAGTTGAATAAAAATAAAAATGGAAGTTGCATAAAATTAAAAATGGAAGTTGAATAGAAAATGAAATTGAATAAAAAAAAGAAGTTGAATAGAAAAGAAAATGAAATTGAATAAAAATGCAAGTGGAATAAAAAAAATGGAAGTTCATTCAAGAAACCACTTTTAATTTTATGCAACTTCTATTTTTAATTTTACGCAACTTCCATTTTTATTTTTAATTTCCTTTTCTATTCAACTTTCTTTTTTATTTAATTTCCAAATAGATCTATCGTTAAGGTAAAAATGGTTTCCACTTCCAATTTCAATTTCCTTTTCTATTCAACTTCCTCTTTTATTTAATTGTCAAATAGATCGTTAAGGTATAGTCGTGTCTTTAATAAAAATAAAAATGGAAGTTCATTTAAGAAACCAGAACGATCTAATTGGAAATTAAATAAAAAAGGAAGATGAATAGAAAAGGAAATCGAATAAAAATAAAAGTGGAAGTTGCATAAAATTAAAATGGAAGTTCATTAATTAAACCACTATACCTTAACGACCACTATACCTTAACGATCTATTTGGAAATTAAATAAAACAGGAAGTGGAATAGAAAATTAAAAATGGAAGTTCATTCAAGAAACCACTATGCCTTAACGATCTATTTGGACATTAAATAAAAAAGGAAGTTGAATAGAAAAGGAAACCACTATACCTTAACAACTTCCTTTTTTATTATTGAATAGATCGTTAAGGTAATTTCCAAATGGATCGTTTGGAAATGAAATAAAAAAAAGGAAGTTGAATAGAAAAGGAAATTGAATAAAAATAGAAGTGAAATAAAAATAAAAATGGAAGATGCTTAAAATTAAAAATGGAAGTTCATTCAAGAAACGACTATACCTTAACGATCTATTTAGAAATTAAACAAAAAAGGAAGTTGAATAGAAATAGAAGTTGAATAAAAATATAAATGGAAGTTCATTCAAGAAACCACTATGCCTTAACGATTTATTTAGAAATTAAATAAAAAAAGAAGTTGAATAGAAAAGGAAATTGAAAATGGAAGTTGAATAAAAATAAAAATTTTCCATTTAAGAAACCACTATACCTTAACGATTTATTTGAAAATTTAATAAAAAAGGTATTTGGAAATGGAAGTTCATTCAAGAAACCAGTATACCTGAACGATTCAATAAAAAAGGAAGTTGCATAAAATTAAAAACGCAAGTTCATTCAAGAAACCACTATACCTTAACGATCTATTTGGACATTAAATTAAATAAAAAAGGAAGTTGAATAGAATAGGAAGTTGAATAGAAAAGAAAATTGAATAAAAATAGAAGTGAAATAAAAATAAAAATGGAAGTTGCATAAAATTAAAAATGGAAGTTCATTCAAGAAACCACTAGTAGTTCATTCAAGAAACCACTATTCGGAAATTAAATAAAAAAGGAAGTTGAATAGAAAAAGAAGTTGAATAAAAATAAAAATGGAAGTTATATAAAATAAAAATGGAAGTTCATTCAAGAAACCACTACCATTTTTATTTTTCATTCAATTTCCTTTTCTATTCAACTTCCTCTTTTATTTTATTTCCAAATAGATTGTTAAGGTATAGTGGTTTCTTGAATGAACTTTCACATTTAATTTTATGCAACTTTCATTTTTATTTTTATTCAATTTCTTTTTGTGTTCAACTTCCTTTTTTATTTAATTTCCCAATAGATCGTTAAGGTATAGTGGTTTCTTGAATGAACTTCCATTTTTAATTTTATGCAACTTCCACTTTTATTTTTATTCCACTTCTATTTTTATTCCACTTTTATTTTTATTCAATTTCATTTTCTATTCAACTTCCTTTTTTATTTAATTTCCATATTTAATTTTGTGCAACTTCCATTTTTATTTCCACTTCCGCTTCTATTTTTATTCCACCTCTATTTTTATTCAATTTCATTTTCTATTTAACTTCCTTTTTTATGGAAATTAAATAAAAAGGAAGTTGAATAAAAATAAAAATGGAAGCTGTATAAAATAAAAATAGAAGTGAAATAACGGTTTATTTGGAAATTAAATAAAAAAAAGGAAGTTGAATAAAAATAGAAGTGGAAGCTGCATAAAATTAAAAATGGAAGTTCATTCAAGAAACCATTTTTATTTTTATTCCATTTTTATTTTTATGAAATTTCCTTTTCTATTCAACTTCCTTTTTTATTTTACTTCCTTTTTTTATTTAATTTCCAAATAGATCGTAAAGGTATAGTGGTTTCTTGAATGAACTTCCATTTTTAATTTTATGCAACTTCCACTTCTATTTTTATTTAATTTCCTTTTCCATTCAACTTCCTTTTTTATTTAATTTCCAAATAGATCATTAAGGTATAGTGGTTTCTTAAATGAACTTCCATTTTTAATTTTATGCAACATCCATTTTTATTTAATTTCCAAATAGATCGTTAAGGTATAGTGATTTCTTGAATGAACTTGCTTTTTTGTTTAATTTCCAAATGGATCGTTAATTTCCTTTTTTATTCCATTTTTAATTTTATGCAACTTCCATTTTTATTTTTATTCAATTTCCTTTTCTATTCAACTTCCTTTTTTATTTAATTTCCAAATAGATCGTTAAGGTATAATGGTTTCTTGAATGAACTTCTGTTTCTAATTTTATTCCACTTCTATTTTTATTCAATTTCCTTTTTTGTGCAACTTCCTTTTCCTTTTTTATTTAATTTCCAAATAGATCGTCAAGGTATAGTGGTTTCTTAAATTTCCTTTTCTATTCAATTTGCATTTTTAATTTTATTCAACTTCCACTTTTCATAAAAATGCAAGTGGAATAAAAATAAAAATGGAAGTTGAATAAAAATAAAAGTGAAATAAAAATAAAAATGGAAGTTCATTCAATAGAAGCAGAATACCTTAATGATCTATTTGAAAATTAAAATGGAAGTTCATTAAAGAAACCACTATACAATATCGTTAATTTTATTTTTATGCAACTTCTATTTTTATTTTTATTCCACTTCTATTTTTATTCAATTTCCTTTTATTCAATTTCCTTTTTTTATTTAATTTCCAAATAGATCGTTAAGGTAAAGTGGTTTCTTGAATGAACTTCCATTTTTCATTCCTTTTTTTATTTTTATGTAATTTTCTTTTCTATTCAACTTCCATTTTTAATTTTATGCAGCTTCCACTTTTATTTTTATTTAACTTCCTTTTCTATTCAACTTCCTTTTTAATTTTATGCAACTTCCATTTTTATTTTTATGCAACTTCCATTTTTAATTTTATGCAACTTCCATTTTTATTTTTTATTCCTTTTCTATTCAACTTCCATTTTTATTTAATTTCCAAATAGATCGTTAAGGTATACTGGTTTCTTGAATGAACTTAAATTTTTAATTTTATGCAAGGAAGTTGAATAGAAAAGGATTACAAAAGGCCTTTTCTATTCAACTTCCTTTTTTATTTAATTTCCAAATAGATTGTTAAGATATAGTGGTTTTTTGATTTTATACAACTTCCATTTTTAATTTTATGCAACTTCCATTTTTATTCAATTTCCAAATAGATCGTTCAGGTATAGTGGTTTCTTGAATAAACTTCCATTTTTAATTTTTTGCCACTTCCATTTTTATTTTATGCAACTTCTATTTTTATTTCTATTAAACTTCTATTTTTATTCAATTTCCTTTTCAATAAACTTCCACTTCTATTTTTATTCAATTTCCAAAATGGATGTTGCATAAAATTAAATAAAAATGGAAGTTCATTCAAAAAACCACTATACCTTAACGATCTATTTGGAAATTAAATAAAAAAGGAAGTTGAATAGAAAGTGAAATTGAATAAAAAATGAAGTTTATTCAAGAAATCACTATACCTTAACGATCTATTTGGAAATTGAATAAAAAAGGAAGTTGAACTTGCATTTTTAATTTTATGCAACTTCCATTTTTATTTTTATTCCACTTCTAATTTTATTCAATTTCCTTTTCTATTCAACTTCCTTTTTTATTTAATTTCCAAATAGATCGTTAAGGCATAGTGGTTTCTTGAATGAACTTCTATTTTCAATTTCCAAATAGAAAAGGAAGTTCAATAAAAATAAAAATGGAAGATGCATAAAATTAAAAATGGAAGTTCATTCAAGAAACCACTATACCTTAACGATCTATTTGGAAATTAAATAAAAGAGGAAGTTGAATAGAAAAGGAACCAATTTCCTTTTCTAATCAACTTCCTTTTTTATTTTTATGCAGCTTCCATTTTTATTTTCAATTTCCTTTTCTATTCAACTTCCTTTTTTTATTTAATTTGTAAATAGATCGTTAAGGTATAGTGGTTCCTTTTTTATTTTTATTTAATTTCATTTTCTATTCAATTTCATTTTCTATTCAACTTATTTTTTTATTTAATTTCCAAATAGATCGTTAAATGAACTTCCACTTTTAATTTTATTCCACTTCCATTTTTATTTTTATTCCACTTCCATTTTTATTTTTATTCCACTTGCATTTTTATTCAATTTCCTTTTTTATTCAACTTCCATTTTTAATTTTTATTCAACTTCCTTAATTTCCTTTTCCATTCAACTTTCTTGAATAGAAGTTCACTCAATTTCCTTTTCTATTCAACTTCCTTTTTTATTTAATTTCCAAATAGATCGTTTCTTGAATGAGCTTCCTTTTTTATTTAATTTCCAAATAGATCGTTAAGGTACAATAGTTTCTTGAATGAATTTCCATTTTTAATTTTATGAACTTCAAAAAACCACTATACCTTAAGGATCTAATTGGAAATTAAATAGAAATAAAAATGGAAGTTGCATAAAATTAAAAATGGAAGTTAAATAAAAAAATGTAGTTGAATAGAAAAGGAAGTTGAATAAAAAAGGAAGTTGAATAGAAATAAAAATACAAGTTCATTCAAGAATCTTTTTCTATTCAACTTTCTACTTCTATTTTTATTCCACTTCTATTTTTATTTTATTTCATTTCCAAATAGATCGTTCAGGTATAGTTACTTCATTTTTTTTATTTAATTTCCAAATAGATCGTCAGGTATAATGGTTTATTGAATGAACTTCCATTTTTAATTCAATTTCCTTTTCTATTCAACTTCCTTTTTTATTTAATTTCCAAATAGATCGTTAAGGTATAGTGGTTTCTTGAATGAACTTCCATTTTTATTTTTATTCCACTTCTATTTTTATTTAATTTCCAAATAGATTGTTCAGGTTACTGGTTTCTTGAATGAACTTCCATTTTTATTCAAGAAACCACTATACCTTATACCTTAGCGTGGAAATTAAAATTTGGACGGTGCATAAAAGTAAAAATGGAAGTTCATTCAAGAAACCACTATACCTTAACGATCTATTTAGAAATTAAATAAAAAGGAAGTTGAATAAAAAATGAAATTGAATAAAAGAGGAAGTTGAATAGAAAAGGAAATTGAATAAAAATAAAAATGGAAGATGCATAAAATTAAAAAGGAAGTTCATTCAAGAAACCACTATGCCTTAACGATCTATTTGGAAATTAAACAAAATGGAAAGGTGTAGTGGTTTATTGAATGAACTTCCATTTTTAATTTTATGCAGCTTCTCTATTTCCGTTTTTATTTTTATTGCACTTCTATTTTTATTTAATTTCCTTTTTTATTCAACTTTCTTTTTTATTTAATATCCAAATGGATCGTTCAGATATTGAATAAAAATGAAAATGGAAGTTACATAAAAATGGAAGCGGAATAAAAATAAAAATAGAAGTTGCATAAATGGATCGTTAAGGTATAGTCGTTTCTTGGATGAACTTCCTTTTCTATTCAACTTCCTTTTTTATTCAATTTCCAAAAAAAGGAAGTTGAATTAAATAATTTTATGCAACTTCCATTTTTTATTTTTATTGAAGTTCATTCAAGAAACCACTGTATAGATCGTTAAGGTATAGTGGTTTCTTGAATGAACTTCCACTTTTATTTTTATGCAGCTTCCACTTCCATTTTTATTCAATTTCTTTTTTTATTCAATTTCTTTTTCTATTCAACTTCATTTTTTATTTCATTTTCAAATAGATCTGTAACGCCCTCAAAATTTAACCCATAACATATACTATTAACATGCAACGTTATAAGAAAGCAAAACATTGTTTCATTCATCAGAGTAATCTTATTAAAAGACATTACATGTAATAACAAAAGTAAATGCCCTACGGGCTTACATCTTTCCAAGCCAACACTTGGACACAAAAATATGAGTACTAACTCATTTACACATTAAGCCCTAGGCTTGAGTTTACATGTAACATCAAAATAAAACAAAATAGACAACTAATCTAAACAGAGTCTTCAACTCCAAATCCATCCAAGCTAAGTCCTTGGAGGTAGCACATCACCTGAACCTGAAAATAATGTTCCCGTATAGGGTGAGCCACAGCCCAGTAGAAATATACTAAACCAAATATAAGCATTGAATAAAGCAATAGCATTCAATAGATGGAGTACCCAAAATAATCAGTTACATAATCATTCAGTTCCATGACACTAATGTCTATGACACGTTTCACTTTCCATTTATACAAATATGGCTCAGAACCTGGCCAAATAACTCAACAGAGATTACATCTCTTATTAACAATATTTCTAATTTAGCTGGGATAACAAATCAAGTTAAACCTTTCTTATATCATAATGGATACACATGTCGGTGTTGTATCAACCTCAACCAAAATTCACTTCCATACTTCCCAATTGATACACATTTTAGTGATGTATCAATAACATGTAAAAACACTTCCATAAATCAATAAGCACACATATTAGTGGTGCTAATGGAGTCCATCCCCTATCTCCTACCAAACAATATCCGGTTTAGGAGTCCATCCCCTATCTTCTCCCAAACCGTGGAGTACATCCCCTATCTCCTCCCAAACAATATGCAAATACAATGTATTAAAACACTTGTAATATACAATACTCAATCAATACATGTATTTTCTGTATTAATTCAACTGTCAAAATTAATGACTTAACCAATGTGATTAGTTTCAGTTTTCCCTAATCCACATGCAATGTCTACAACAATCATGACTATCCTCCACCGATAGCCCAAAACAGTTATTTCTAAACAGGAAATAAATGTAACAACAAATATAAATTCAACAATTCAACAGGCGAGTGATTAAATTATCCAACTACACCATTTAAGCTTACAATTCCCCAATTCTATGAATTCAACTAAATTTCCCAATTTCCTTAAATTAATTATACAAATTAATTAAAACAACTAGGGTTTTTCCCAAAATTACCAAATAACCTCCAACCTATCAAAATACCAAGACTTAGAACAAAACCTATAATGAGTAGGAAATCCCTACCTCGAAGTAAATAACCCGAATGGAGAAGATGGAGATGATGACCCAAAATCCAAAGTGCTCCAAACCGCCAAACGCTCAGATTAAAACGAAGCTCTCGACTCGCTCTATCTTTTTAACAAAGAGCCTAGGATGGAAACACCCTAAAACTAGATGATACCTAAGAGAGAAGGTGTGTAGAGAGAGAGAGAAGTCGGACCTAGGGTTTTGGAATCAAAAAGAGGATGAAAAACTATTTTAAAACCCTCTGCTGCCTATTTAAATAAAACAGGCTCGCTTGAGCGAAGACTTGGTCGCTCGAGCGACCAGACACAAGGAAGCCTCGCTCGAGCGAAGAAAAGCTCGCTCAAGCCAAGAATGCAATGCTTCAGGTCTGCAACCCAGAAGCACGCTCGAGCGACAGAATGCTCGCTCGAGCGAAGAACTAGAAAACATACACATCACTCGCTCGAGCGAGCGAAGAAACACAACTCTCAGGTCTAAACCAGATGCAATCGCTCGCTCGAACTAAGAAACCCTGGCTCGAGCCACCAGACACAAAACTCCACTCTCGCTCGAGCGACCAAACCCTGGCTCGAGCGAAGGACCAAAAACAAAAGCTCGCTCAAGCGACCAAAACCTCGCTCGAGCGAAGGTCCAAAATTCTGGACAGCAACATTTGGTTTCTAAACCCAACCAACCTGAAACAAAACCTGCCCAACACATCTTATAACTCCAAACGAGAAATTAAAGGACGACAACAACAATTACATAGTGATAGAATCCATGGAACCTAAGTCCGGATACAACAACCAAATGGGAAAAGACCGGGGTTGCTATAACCTCCCCCCCTTAAAGAATTTCGTCCTCGAAATTAAGCAGAAGTTTTCAAAAACAGGTTTTTTCTCAATTTCCAATGATATTACATTACAATAATAAACAACTTGACCAAATACCGGTCATTTCATCTCTTATCAAGAGGCATCTCACAATAAGTAAAACAATATATATATATTTTTACTTGCATTATCAACATGCATTTCTTTCAATTTCAACAATTTTCAATATACATGATTCCCATTTCCATATCATATTCAATTTCATGATATAACTCCAATTCTACAACGCATTCAAGATATGCAATGTTACCATAAACTTCCATTATGAGGCAAGTTTTAAAATACTTCCATTAAACCAAACATTCACAATGTTTTACAACTTAAGACATATATATAATGTTCTTAAAGTTCATTAAAATTACAAAATTTCAATACATGATTACACATCAACAAACAAATCTGGATATTTCTCGCGAATTTCCAACTCACGTTCCCAAGTGGCTTCCTCCACCCCGTGATGTTTCCACAAAACCTTTACCAAAGGGATGGTCTTGCCTCGCAAAACTTGATCCCGCCTATCCAAGACCCGAACCGGTCTCTCCTCGTATGAGACATCCTCGTCAACAACTAAGTCGGTCCAATCCAACACATGTGATGGATCCGGCTCATACTTCCGAAGCATACTCACATGAAACACGTCATGAACTCCGGATAACTGTGGCGGCAAAGCTAAACGATAGGCAGCCTCGCCAATCCTCTCAAGGATCTCAAAAGGACCAATAAACTAAGGGGACAACTTCCCGTTCTTCCCAAACCTCATCAATCCCCGCCTAGGTGATATTTTCAGAAAGACATGATCACCTACCTCAAACACCAAAGGTCTCCTCCTACGGTCGGCATACGATTTCTGACGACTCTGGGCTGTAACAAGCCTCCTACGGATAAGCTCAACTTTCTCCGTCGTTTCCCTCACCAACTCCGGACCCAACAAAGGTGCATCACCCCACCTCGGCCTAACAAACTGGAGACCTACACGGTTGGCCATACAAGGCCTCAAACGGTGCCATACCGATACTAGACTGGAAGCTGTTGTTGTAGGCGAACTCCACCAAAGGCAAGTGCCTCTCCCACGACCCACTGAAATCAAGAACACAACCCCGAAGCATATCCTCAAGGATCTGAATAGTACGCTCGGACTGCCCGTCAGTCTGAGGATGATAAGCCGTGCTAAAGGTCAACTTAGTGCCTAAGGCACTCTGCAAACTCTGCCACAACCTAGCAGTAAAACGAGGATCTCTATCTGAGACGATCATCACTGGAACCCCGTGCAACCTCACTATGTCCCGAATGTACAAGTCGGCAAGATGATCTACTGAATCTCTCACGCGCATAGAAATGAAGTGCGCCGACTTAGTTAACCGGTCTACAACCACCCAAATAGCATCACTACCCCGCTGAGTCCCCGGAAGACCTACAACGAAGTCCATAGTGACATGCTCCCACTTCCACTCGGCAATAGGCAAGGGTTGTAACAAACCCGCTGGCCTCTGATGCTCGGCCTTCACTTGCTGACAAGTAAGGCACTTGGACACGAAAGCTGCCACATCTCTCTTCGTACCCCGCCACCAAAACTGGCGACCCAAATCCCGATACATCTTAGTGCCTCTCGGATGCACCACAAGGCGTGAATGATGAAACTCTCGGAGTACCTCCTCTCGGCAAGACTCCGGTACAAACAGACGGTCTTGGTATCTCACACTCAGGTCGGGATACACCATCAAACCCTTCTCAACCTTCCCATTGGAGATCTTCTCTCGAAGAGATTCCACCTCAAGGTCACCTCTCTGTGCCTCTAACACTCGAGTCATAAGTGTAGGCTGTGCCACAACAGAAAACAAGGCCGCAGCCTCAACGGATTCGCCCAGAAGCAAATCAAACTCCCCAAGTGCACCCAACATCTCCCATTCCCGGATGGCTATGCTAGCTATGTCACCAACAGATTTCCTGCTAAGGGCATCGGCCACCACATTGGCCTTCCCCGGATGATAATGCAACTCGAAGTCATAATCCTCAATGAACTCCATCCACCTCCTCTACCTCAAGTTCAAGTCTTTCTGTGTAAACAGATATTTCAGACTCTTATGATCCGAGAATACCTCGAATCTCTCACCATAAAGGTAATGCCTCCAAATCTTCAAGGCAAAGATCACAGCTGCTAACTCTAGGTCATGGGTAGGGTAATTCTTCTCATGTAATTTCAACTGACGTGAGCCGTAGGCTACCACTTTCCCCTCTTGCATCAACACACAACCCAAACCCTCTCGTGAAGCATCACAATAAACAGCATAACCCAACCCTCTCGCCGAAATAATCAAGACTGGAGCGGTGGTCAATCTAACTTTCAACTCCTGAAACGACTTTTCACAAGTCTCACCCCATACAAATTTGATTCCCTTCCGAGTCAATCTAATCAACGGTGAAGCTAACCTGGAGAAATCATTCACGAACTGTCGGTAGTACCCAGCTAATCCCAGAAAACTGCGGATCTCAAACAGATTCTTAGGCTGTGCCCAATCTTGCACTGCCTCTATCTTGGATGTATCAACAGACACCCCTTCCCTGGAAACCACATGGCCTAAGAACTTCACCCCCTCTAGCCAGAACTCACATTTCCCAAACTTAGCGTAAAGCTTATGGGCTCTAACTCAAGCACTACTCTCAAGTGCTCCTCATGCTCCTCCTCCGAAGGTGAATAGATAAGAATATCGTCTACAAAGACTACTACAAAATGATCCAAGAATTCCCGGAATATCCGGTTCGTCAAGTCCATAAAAACTATAGGTGCATTGGTGAGCCCAAATGGCATCACCAGAAACTCATAGTGGCCATACCGCATACGGAATGCCGTCTTCGGAATATCCTCCTCCCTGACTCTCAACTGATGATAACCCGATCTCAAGTCTATCTTAGAGAAACAACGGGAACCCTTCAACTGATCGAACAGATCATCAATACGAGGCATAGGGTACTTATTCTTGACCGTAGTCTAATTCAATTTCCAGTAATCGATACATAGTCTCAAAACACCACCTTTCTTCTTAGCAAAAAGGGCCGGTGCTCCCCACGGCGAAACACTAGGACGTATATAGCCCTTATCTAGTAACTCCTGGAGTTGGATCTTCAACTCAACTAACTCAGCTGGGGCAAAACGATAAGGTGCCATAGAAATCGGCACCGTACCGGGCACTAAATCAATAGAGAACTCAATCTCTCTGTGAGGTGGCAAACTAACAAGATCCTCGGGAAAGACGTTTGAGTACTCACAAACCACTCTTGGTAACACAGTCTGGGTCTCATCACACTCACCACTCTCAAAGCTAGCAAGTAGACCACTAAGCCCACTCCGCCCTCGCGGATCATACCCCAGTGGCAAAACACTACCAACCCGGTCCCCCAAGAAATGGAAACACTCCCCGCTCACGGTACAACAAGTGACCCTCTGGCGGTAGCAATCAATAACTACCCGGTATGACGATAACCAGTCCATACCCAAAATAACGTCAAAGCCCTTTATGGGCATAACTACAAAAGGAAACGGAAGCCTATGATCGGCGACCTTTATATCACAACCCCTAACACCTTGTTTCAAGATAAATTCACCCCCAAGGGGTGACACTACACAAATAGGAGATGCTAACTATGCTAACTCCAACTCCAAAACAGATGCAAATGCAGTAGACACAAAGGAATGAGATGCACCCGTATCAATCAATACACTAGCAATCGAATTACAAAACAAGAAGGTACCTCTCACAACTGATGGAGCCGGTACAAGATCCTGCGCGGTAACAGCATACACACGCTCAGATGACCTCTGATCAACCTGCTCACCTCTAGGAGCATAAGACTGCTGCACAGACTGGGACGATGAAGCCCCCTGATTGGCCCTCGAGGCCTGAACTGACTGAGCTGGCTGATGACTCTGAGTCTGCCTCAAACCAGATGCACCAGATGTGCCACTCAACTGCGGGCAAAACCTCTTCATGTGCCCTGCCTGACCACACTGAAAACAAGAGAGTGGCTGGCCTCTACCCTGAGTCTAGCTCTGAGATCGAGCCGAAGATGACGCTGTTCTCTGTCCTCCTCCCTTCTGCGGACAAGCTGGAGACTTGTGGCCCAGCTGACCACACTTGAAACAGGTAATGTCTCCCTGGCTGCCTTTCCCAGAACTAGCACTCGGCACAGGAAAAGTCGATCTAGAAAAGCTATCCTGAGACTGCTGAGGGTTAAAACCCTTCTGTCTCCTACCATCACTCTGTCCATCCTGACTCCTCTCGGAGCCTTTCTGCCCCTTCCTCCTCTTCCTGCATCATGATCTCAGTATGAGCTGCAGCATCAACCAGACGCCCATAATCTCGAATCATAGTCCCTACAACTCTCAACTTGAGGCCGCGCCTCAACTTCTTCTCGAACTCAATACAACGGCGTTCCTCAGACGCCACCAACTCAGGTGCAAACCTGGACAAGCTAGTAAATGCGGCCTCAAACTCGGCCACTGAAGAACTGTTCTACTTAAGCTAGCAGAACTGATCTCTCAACCGCTCCTTAACAGCTGGAGACAGGAACTTCTCCTGGAAAGCGTCAACAAAAGCCTTCCAAGTCCCTCCTATACGACTCTTAGTGAACTTCCACCACTGACCCGCATCCCCCTTAAGCTGGAAAGATGCCAAGGTCACCTTCAGTACCTCGTCTTCGATGCCTAGCATCTCAAACATCTTCGTTGTCTGTTCGAGCCATTCATCTGCCTTAAGTGGCTCTTTAGGATCACCTAAAAATTCATCCGGGTTAGACCGGAAGAACTCCCTCTTCAGAAAAAAAGGCCCTGCATCTGCCACATGAACTTGAGCCTGATTCTCAGCTCTGAGAATGCCTACTGACTCCCTGAATGCCCCTGCTATCTCTCGGGCCAAAGCGCCCATAGCTTGCTGTCCTACCGGCTCGGCCACATTGGACTGGCCAACTCCCTCCTGTACTGCCGAAATCTCCTCCGGTATAGGCATCTCCTGCCCACCACGCCTAACACGCCTACCACGTCCTCGTCCTCGTCCTGACATCCTAATAAAGGTAACAAAGACGTTAGCACATTAATAAGTGTGCCAAAACTATAACACTTGCGTCCTAATGCATTGGACAACAATAATTCACTCTACGTAAGCACATAATCACATAAGCACCTACGAATTTCATTCCTGGATAATGATAGTCCCGAGGCGTCACTAAAGTTCCGGTTGGAAACAACATTGATCAAGTGCCTTTCCAACAAGACTTTCAGAAACTCAAGGGTCCAATCAACATCCTAGAAACTACATTCTATACCCACATAGTCACATAAACATGTTATCATATAAGCATATAACAGTACATCTAAGTCTCTATCAAGCGAGACGAACCTATTGTGATACTAATCACTTCCCACGTACCCAAAGTATTCGAACCTGGTACGCTCTGATACCAAGTTGTAACGCCCTCAAAATTTAACCCATAACATATACTATTAACATGCAACGTTGTAAGAAAGCAAAACATTATTTCATTCATCAGAGTAATCTTATTAAAAGACATTACATGTAATAACGAAAGTAAATACCCTACGGGCTTACATCTTTCCAAGCCAACACTTGGACACAAAAATATGAGTACTAACTCAATTACACATTAAGCCCTAGGCTTGAGTTTACATGTAACATCAAAATAAAACAAAATAGACAACTAATCTAAACAGAGTCTTCAACTCCAAATCCATCCAAGCTAAGTCCTTGGAGGTAGCACATCACCTGAACCTGAAAATGATGTTCCCGTATAAGGTGAGCCACAGCCCAGTAGAAATATACTAAACCAAATATAAGCATAGAATAAAGCAATAGCATTCAATAGATGGAGTACCCAAAATAATCAGTTACATCATCATTCAGTTCCATGACACTAATGTCTATGACACGTTTCACTTTCCATTTATACAAATATGGCTCAGAACCTGGCCAAATAACTCAACAGAGATTACATCTCTTATTAACAATATTTCCAATTTAGCTGGGATAACAAATCAAGTTAAACCTTTCTTATATCATAATGGATACACATGTCGGTGTTGTACCAACCTCAACCAAAATTCACTTCCATACTTCCCAATTGATACACATTTTAGTGATGTATCAATAACATGTAAAAACACTTCCATAAATCAATAAGCACACATATTAGTGGTGCTAATGGAGTCCATCCCCTATCTCCTACCAAACAATATCCGGTTTAGGAGTCCATCCCCTATCTCCTCCAAAACCGTGGAGTACATCCCCTATCTCCTCCCAAACAATATGCAAATACAATGTATTAAACACTTGTAATATACAATACTCAATCAATACATGTATTTTCTGTATTAATTCAACTGTCAAAATTAATGACTTAACCAATGTGATTAGTTTCAGTTTTCCCTAATCCACATGCAATGTCTACAGTAATCACGACTATCCTCCACCGATAGCCCAAAACAGTTATTTCTAAACAGGAAATAAATGTAACAACAAATATAAATTCAACAATTCAACAGGCGAGTGATTAAACTATCCAACTACACCATTTAAGCTTACAATTCCCCAATTCTATGAATTCAACTAAATTCCCCAATTTCCATAAATTAATTATACAAATTAATTAAAACAACTAGGGTTTTTCCCAAAATTACCAAACAACCCCCAACCTATCAAAATACCAAGACTTAGAACAAAACCTATAAGAAGGAGTAGGAAATCCCTACCTCGAAGTAAATAACCCGAATGGAGAAGATGGAGATGATGACCCAAAATCCAAAGTGCTCCAAACCGCCAAACGCTCAGATTAAAACGAAGCTCTCGACTCACTCTATCTTTTTAACAAAG
This sequence comes from Camellia granthamiana, assembly GCA_036172215.1. Lineage (NCBI taxonomy): Eukaryota > Viridiplantae > Streptophyta > Magnoliopsida > Ericales > Theaceae > Camellia > Camellia granthamiana. The sequence goes on along the minus strand of JAXFYN010000018.1, from coordinate 1,900,315 downwards.
AGCCTAGGGTAGAAACACCCTAAAACTAGATGATACCTAAGAGAGAAGGTGTGTAGAGGGAGAGAGAAGTCGGACCTAGGGTTTTGGAATCAAAAAGAGGATGAAAAACTGTTTTAAAACCCGCTGCTGCCTATTTAAATAAAACAGGCTCGCTCGAGCGAAGACTTGGTCACTCGAGCGACCAGACACAAGGAAGCCTCGCTCGAGCGAAGAAAAGCTCGCTCGAGCCAAGAATGCAATGCTTCGGGTCTACAACCCAGAAGCACGCTCGAGCGACAGAATGCTCGCTCGAGCGAAGAACTCGAAAACATACACCTCGCTCGCTCGAGCGAAGAAAAGCTTGCTCGAGCGAAGAAACACAACTCTCAGGTCTAAACCAGACGCAATCGCTCGGTCGAACTAAGAAACCCTGGCTCGAGCCACCAGACACAAAACGTGACTCTCGCTCGAGCGACCAAACACTGGCTCGAGCGAAGGACCAAAAACAAAAGCTCGCTGGAGAGACCAAAACCTCGCTCGAGCGAAGGTCCAAAATTCTGGACAGCAACACTTGGTTTCTAAACCCAACCAACCTGAAACAAACCTGCCCAACACATCTTATAACTCCAAAGGAGAAATTAAAGGACGACAACAACAATTACATAGTGATAGAATCCATGGAACCTAAGTCCGGATACAACAACCAAATGGGAAAAGACCGGGGTCGCTATAAGATCGTTAAGGTATAGTGGTTTCTTGAACTTCTATTTTTTATTTTTATTCCACTTCTATTCAACTCCCTTTTTTATTTAATTTCTAAATAGATCGTTAAGGTATAGTGGTTTCTTGAATGAACTTCCATTTTTAATTTTATGCAGCTTCCATTTTTATTTTTATTTTACTTCTATTTTTATTTAATTTCCAAATAGATCGTTAAGGAATAGTGGTTTCTTGAATGAACTTCCATTTTTAATGGAAGTTAAGGTATAGTGGTTTCTTGAATGAACTTCCATTTTTAATTCCTTTTTTATTCAATTTCCTTTTCTATTCAACTTCCTTTTTTATTCATTTTCCTTTTCTATTTAATTTCCAAATAGATCGTTAAGGTATAGTGATTTCCTTTTGTATTCAACTTCTATTTTATTTAACTTTTATTTTTATTCAACTTCCTTTTCTATTCAAATGGATCGGTAAGGTATAGTGGTTTCTTGAATGAACTTCCATTTTTAATTCAACTTGCATTTTTATTCTTATTCCTTTTCTATTCAACTTCCTTTTTGTTTAATTTCCAAATGGATCGTTCAAGTGTAGTGGTATAGTGGTTTTATGCAACTTCCATTTTTCTTTTCTATTCAACTTCCTTTTTTTATTTAATTTCCAAATAGATCGTTAAGGTATAGATCTATTTTATTTAATAGGATCGTTAAAGTATAGTAGTTTCTTCAATGAACTTCCATTTTTATTTTCATTCAACTTCAATTTCATTTTCCATTCAACTTCCATTTTTATTTAATTTCCAAATAGATCGGTCTATTTGAATGAACTTAAATAAAAATGGAAGTTGCATAAAATTAAAAGTGGAAGTTCATTCAAAAAATCACTATACCTTAACGATCTATTTGGAAATTAAATAAAAAAAGAAAATTAAATAAAAATGGAAGTTGAATAGAAAGGGAAATTGAATAAAAATAAAAATGGAAGATGCGTAAAATTAAAAATGCAAGTTCATTCAATAAACCACTATAAAAATGGAAGTTGAATAGAAAATGAAGTTGCATAAAAATGCAAGTGGAATAAAAATAAAAATGGAAGCTGCATAAAAATAAAAATGGAAGTTCATTCAAGAAACCACTATACCTTAACGATCTATTTGGAAATTAAATAAAAAAGGAAGTTGAATAAAAAAGGAAAAAGGAAGTTGAATAAAAATAAAAATGGAAGATGCATAAAATTAAAAATGGAAGTTCATTCAACAAACCACTATACCTTAACGATCTATTTGGAAATTAAATAAAAATGAAAGTTGAATAAAAAAGGAAATTCATTCAAGAAACCACTATACCTTAACGATCTATTTGGAAATTATTCAATTTCCTTCTTTCTTGAATGAAACCACTATACTTTAACGATCTATTTGGAAATTAAATAAAAATGGAAGTTGAATAGAAAAGGAACTTGAATGAAAAAGAAAATTGAATAAAAATAGAAGTTCATGCAAGAAACCACTATACCTTAACGATCTGTTTGGAAATTGAACTTCTATTTTTAATTTTATTTAATTTCCAAATAGATCGTTATGGTATAGTGGTTTCTTCAATGAACTTCCATTTTTTGAATGAACTTCCACTTTTATTTTTATTCAATTTCCTTTTCTATTCAACTTCCACTTTCATTTAATTTCCTGCATCTTCCATTTTTATTTTTATTCCACTTTTATTTTTATTCAATTTCCATTTTTATTTGGAAATTAAATAAAAAATGAAGTTGAATAGAAAAGGAAATTAAAACCACTATACCTTAACGATCCATTTGGAAATTAAACAAAAAAGGAAGTTGAATAGAAAAGGAAATTGAATAAAAATAGAAGTGGAATATTCTTTTTTAAGGTTTCTTGAATGAACTTCCATTTTCAATTTCCTTTTCTATTCAAGAAACCACTGTACCTTAACGATCTATTTGGAAAGGTGGTTTCTTGAATGAACTTCCATTTTCAATTTCCCTTTTTATTTCATTTCCAAATAGATCGTTAAGGTATAGTGGTTTTTTGAGTTGAATAGAAAATGAAGTGGAATAAAAATAAAAATGGAAGTTGCATAAAATTAAAAATGGAAGTTCATTTAAAAAACCACTATGCCTTAACAATCTATTTGGAAATTAAATAAAAGGAAATTGAATAGAAAAGGAAGTTGAATAAAAATATAAATGGAAGCTGCATAAAATTAAAAATGGAAGTTCATTCAAGAAACCACTATACCTTAACGATCTATTTGGAAATTAAATAAAAAAGGAAGTTGAATAGAAAAGGAAATTGAATAAAAATGGAAGTTCATTCAAGAAACCACTATACCTTAACAATTTGGAAATTAAATAAAAAGGAAAATAGAAGTGGATCCATTTGGAAATTAAATAAAAAAGGAAGTTGAATGGAGAAGGAAACTGAATAAAAATAAAAATGGAAGTTGCATATTTTTATTCAATTTCCAAAATGGAAGTTCAACTTTCATTTTTATTCCATTTCCTTTTCTATTCAACTTCCTTTTTTTATTTAATTTCCAAATGGATCGTTAAGGTATAGTGGTTTCTTGAATGAACTTCCATTTTTAATTTTATGCAATATCCACTTTTATTTTTATTCAATTTCTTTTTCTATTCGACCTCCTTTTCTATTCAACTTGCATTTTTAATTTCCAAGTAGATCGTTAAGGTATAGTGGTTTCTTTAATGAACTTCCATTTTTAAATAAATTCAATTTCCTTTTTTACTTGATTTCCAAATAGATCGTTCAGATATAGTGGTTTCTTGAATGAACTTCCATTTTTAATTTTATGCAACTTCCATTTTTAATTTTATGCAATTTCCTTTTCAACTTCCTTTTTGTTTAATTTCCAAATAGATCGTTAAGGTATAGTGGTTTTTTGAATGAACTTCCATTTTGAATTTTATGCAACTTCCATTTTTATTTTTATTCATTCAACTTCTTTTTTTGTTTAATTTCCAAATAGATCGTTAAGGTATAGTGATTTCTTGAATGAACTTCCATTTTTAATTTTATGCAGCTTCCATTTTTATTTTTATTCAATTTCCTTTTCTATTCAAATTTTTTTTATTTAATTTTTAAATAGATCGTTAAGGTATATTCAATTTCCTTTTGTATGCAACTTCCACTTGCATTTTTATTTAATTTCATTTTCTATTCAACTTCCTTTTTTATTTAATTTCCAAATAGAACGTTAAGGTATAGTGGTTTCTTGAATGAACTTCCATTTTTAATTTTATGCAACTTCAATTTTCGTTTTTATTCAATTTCCTTAACGATCTATTTTGAAATTAGACAAAAAAGGAAGTTGAATAGAAAAGGAAATTAAATAAAAATGCAAGTGGAAGTTGCATAGAAAAGGAAATTTAATATACCTTAACGATCTATTTAGAAATTGAATAAAAAAAATTGAATAGAAAAGGAAATTGAATAAAAATAAAAATGAAAGCTGCATAAAATTAAAAATGGAAGATGCATAAAATTAAAAATGGAAGTTTATTCAAGAAACCTGTCACGACCCCATTCCGCCCCTATTAGAATGGTGCCGTGATGGCCAGTAATCCGAGATTACCGAAGGCCATCTTTCAAAATTCACATACAAACAGAGTACACATATGGGGCTTACAAATGCGGAAGCAATAAATTAAAAGCTAAGCAGTCCATAAGAGTAGTGCATAAGTCAAATGGAATGGCATACATCTTTACATAACTTTAATACGTCAAAACGAAGTACAAAAAAGTACATCTTGACCAAAAGGCTTCTCAGCCATCAAATACAAAATACAGTGAAATACAACTAAGAAGTATGATCTTCAAGATGCTGCAAAAGTGCAAAATCCAAAGCAAGTGGCAAGTACATCTAGGCGTCACCGCCGTCCTGCTCGTCACCTACATATATATAGAGAGGGGTGAGCTTGGATACTCAGTGAAGGGTATGAATAATAAAGGGGTTTGCATGACTGATATTCAAGATCTTTATCAAATGATACATAACATAATTAGTGCAAAAAGGGATGAACTAAGTCCATCTGGCAAATCTTTCAAGTTTCAAGGAATGCTTACTAGCATCAATATAGTACAAGTGATGACATTCTGAACAAACAAACCCACGCAGTAAACCGTCAGTGGCAAGACAAGGCAAGACAAGGGAGATATTTCAAATCAATGGTGCAGTTGCATTATAGTCCCCTGGCACTAAGGACTTGTGCTACAAATGTTTAGAGTCCCCTAGCACGTACGGACTTCCAAATTTGTGCTGCAAATGCTTAGAGTCCTCCAGCACATAAGGACTTTCCAAGAATGTCATCAAAACAAGATATAATACTTGATATACAAAATAGGAATAATCATTCATGCTTACAAATACTTTCCAAAACAAAGCAAAACAAGGCTTTTATCAAAACATTGTAACATAGCTTTATTAAAAATGTCACTCACATAGTTCTTTAAACGTCGGGATCAAGGCAAGTCCAAGTCCTACAAACACATGGCAAAGTCTGTTGAATGCACTTTCAAACAAGTTTCACATGCATACGGATGATCTCGGCATTCTTCAAAAACTAAGTCAAATCAAAATGAAACACCGTTTCTCATCTCCGAAAAACATGCTGGGCACCAACCAGGTCTAGGCCGAGGTTCCACACCTCCTCGTCGAGGTGTGGTCCTGAGGGCCACATTCAAGGATATGAAGTCAGGAAAATCTGGGTTTCCCTCTGCTGAAGAACATGAAGAACATGAAAAACATGAATGCTCAATCACAACTTGTTATTTCAAAATATGGGATTTTCATGCTATGAGTTCGAAAACATGGACCTGGGTACCCATACTTGAAGATCTTATGAAAACAAACACAAAAACATGGAATTTGTTACAAACTTTCGGATCAAACAAGGCTTTTCTTTTAAGAACCCAAGAACACTAACTTTCTCTGTCTAAAACCAACTTTAAATCAATGCAGGGCATGCAAAATAGATTCGATCATGTAATGCAGCCAGATGATCAATAAGAACAACGAGAGTAGGTCAAGATTCTAACCTCAAAACACGAATCTAACGGTTTGAACTCCAACGATCAAGCTTGGAAGTCTACTTTCTCACTCAAAACTTCTCCTTCCTCTCCTAGAGCTTCTCTCTCCTCAAGAACAAGATATGATACAAGATGACATATTTCTAGGCTTGCCGGCTGACTTAACACTCAGCTCGGATATGTGGCAATGGTTGGTTGGTTCAACTCAAGAAGGTGACTGATTGAAAAGACAAGACTATGACAAAGTGTGTTCAACAAGCTAGGCGGCAAGGGCACTCCGGCAAGTAGTGACATCGGCTAATAACAAGGCTTCGGCAAGCAAAGGACAATGACCTCGGCTAGAAAGGACAACACTTGGCCTAGCTGTGCCACACCTCGGCCTAGATGTGCCACACCTCGGTCTAGGTCATACCAGTCTAGGAGCAAGATCACTTGGGTTCAAGGGTAACATCTTGGCCTAGATAATACACATCTCGGCCTTGGTGGTGAACACCTCGGCCTAGATAGTGACATCTCGGCCAACATGTCAGGGCAAGGGTGGAGGCCAACCAGAAAAAGGGTTCCAAGGTAGTTCTAGGCTTAAGGTGACCTCGGCTTGGATTAGTCTAGGCTAACCACACACCAAACAAGGAACAAAGCATGCAAATAACACTTAAGCAAAACAAAGACAAGATTTGAAATGCAAGCTTAACAGGACAGAATCATATAAATGCATATGAGTATGGTTAGGACAGTGTGAGGGTTATTACAAAACCACTATACCTTAACGATCTATTTGGACATTAAATAAAAAAGGAAGGCATAGTGGTGTCTTTAATTTTCAAATGAATCGTTAAGGTATAGTGGTTTATTGAATGAACTTCCATTTTTATTTCATGCATCTTCCATTTTTATTTTTATTCAACTTCCTTTTCTATTCAACTTCCTTTTTTATTTAATTTCTAAATGGATCGTTAAGGTATAGTGGTTTCTCCACTTCCATTTTTAATTTTATGCAACTTCCACTTTTATTTTTATTGCACTTCCATTTTTAATTTTATGCAACTTCCATTTTTATTTTTATTCCACTTCCATTTTGGAAATTAAATAAAAAAGGAAGTTGAATAGAAAAGGAAGTTGAATAAAAATAAAAATATAAGTGGAATAAAAATAAAATGGAAGTTCATTCAAGAAACCACTATACCTTAACGATCTATTTGGAAATTAAATTAAATAAAAATGGAAGTTGAATAGAAAAGGAAATTGCATAAAAATAAAAATTGAAGATGCATAAAATTAAAAATGGAAATTCATTCAAGAAACCACTTGGTTGAACAGAAAAGGTTTCTTGAATGAACTTCTATTTTTAATTTTATGCATCTTCAATTTTTATTTTTATTCCATTTTTATTTTTATTCAATTTCATTTTCTATTCAACTTGCAAACAGATCGTTAAGGTATAGTGAAAGTTGCATAAAATTAAAAATGGAAGTTCATTCAAGAAACCACTATACCTTAGCGTTCTATTTGGAAATTAAATAAAAAAGGAAGTTGAATAAAATATAAATGGAAGTTGCATAAAATTAAAAATGGAAGTTCATTCAATAAACCACTATACCATAACGATCCTTTTCCTTTTCTATTCAACTTCCTTTTTTATTTAATTTCCAAATGGATCGTTAAGGTATAGTGGTTTCTTGAATGAACTTCCATATTTAATTTTATGCAACTTCCTTTTCTATTTAAGTTCCAAATAGATCGTTAATGTATAGTGGTTTCTTCAATGAACTTCCATTTTTATTCAACTTCCTTTTCTATTCAACTTCCATTTTTATTTTTATTCCAAATAGATCGTTTAGGTATAGTGGTTTCTTGAATGAACTTCCATTTTTCTTTTCTATTCAACTTCCTTTTTTATTTAATTTCCAAATGGATCGTTAAGGTATAGTGGTTTCTTGAATGAACTTCTATTTTTATTTTATTTAAAAATGGAAGTTCATTCAATAAACCACTTTTATTTTTATGCAAGTTCCTTTTTTATTTTTATTCCACTTGCATTTTTATTCAATTTCCTTTTCTATTCAGCTTCCTTTTTTATTTAATTTCCAAATAGATCGTTAAGGTATAGTGGTTTCAATTTTATGCAGCTTCCATTTTTATTTTATTTCACTTCTATTTTTATTCAATCTCCTTTTCTATTCAATTTTCTTTTTTATTTAATTTCCAAATAGATCGTTAAGGTATAGTGGTTTTTTGAATGAGCTTCCTTTTTTATTTTTATGCAACTTCCATTTTTATTTTTATTCTACTTTCTATTTTATTCAATTTCCAAATAGATCGTTAAGGTATAGTGGTTTCTATTCAACTTCCATTTTTATTTATTTAATTTCCAAATAGATCGTTAAGGTATAGTGGTTTCTTGAACGAATTTCCTTTTTATTTTTATTCCACTTTTATTTTTATTCAATTTTATTTTCCATTAAACTTCCATTTTTTATTTAATTTCCAAATAGATCGTTAAAGTATAGTGGTTTTTATTCTACTTCCAATTTTATTCAATTTCATTTTCTATTCAACTTCCATTTTTATTTAATTTCCAAATAGATTGTTAAGGTATAGTGGTTTTTTGGAAGTTCATTCAAGAAACCACTATACCTTAACGATTTATTTGGAAATTAAATAAAAATGGAAGTTGAATAGAAAAGGAAATTGAATAAAAATGCAAGTGGAATAAAAATAAAAAATGAAGTTGAATAAAAATGGATAAAAACAAAAATGAAAGTTCATTCAAGAAAACCACTATACCTTAACGATCTATTTGGAAATTAAACAAAAAAAGATGTTGAATAGAAGTTCATTCAAAAAACCACTATACCTTAACGATCTATTTTAGAAATTAAATAAAAAAGGAATTTGAATAGAAAAGGAAATTGAATAAAAATGCAAGTGGAATAAAAATGGAAGTTCATTGAAGAAACCACTATACCTTAACGATCGTTAAGGTGTAGTGATTTCTTGGAAATTAAACCACTATACCGTGTAGTGATTTCTTGGAAATTAAACCACTATACCTTAAGGTATAGTGGTATAGTGGTTTCTTGAATGAACTTTCATTTTTATTTTTATGCATCTTCCATTTTTATTTTTATTCAATTTCCTTTTTTATTCAACTTCCTTATTTTTATTTAATTTCCAAATAGATTGTTCAGGTATAATGGTTTTCAATTTCCTTTTCCATTCAACTTCCTTTTTTATTTAATTTCCAAATAGATTGTTCAGGTATAATGTTTCTTGAATGAACTTCCATTTTTAATTTTATGAGCTTCCTTTTTTATTTATTTTCCAAATAGATCGTTCAGGTATAGTGGTTTCTTGAATGAACTTTCATTTTTAATTTTATGCAACTTCCATTTATATTTTTATTCCACTTGCATTTTTATTCAATTTTTTTTTCTATTCAACTTCCTTTTTTATTTAATTTCATTTTCCATTTTCCATTCAACTTGCATTTTTATTCAATTTTCTTTTCTCTTCAACTTCCTTTTTTATTCACTTCCATTTTATTCAATTTCTTTTTCCATTCAACTTCCTTTTTTATTTTAGGTATGGTGGTTTCTTGAATGAACTTCCATTTGAAAAATGAAATTAAAAAGGAAGTTGAATGGAAAATGAAGTGGAATAAAATTAAAAATAGTTTCAACTTCCGTTTTTATTGAACTTCCTTTTAATTTTATGCAACTTAACGATCTATTTGAATGAACTTAAATAAAAAAAATGGAAGATCCTTTTTTATTTGGAAGTTCATTCAAGAAACCACTAAAAATGGAAGTTCATTCAAATAACCACTGTACCTTAAAGACCTATTTGGAAAAAAGAAAATCGAATAGAAAAGGAATAAAAATATAAATGGAAGTTGCATAAAATTAAAAGTGGAAAATGAAATTAAATAAAAATAAAAATGGAAGCTGCATAAAATTAAAAATGGAAGTTCATTTAAGAAACCACTATACCTTAACGATTCGTAATCTATTTTTATTCCACTTCTATTTTTATTCAATTTCCTTTTCTATTCAACTTCATTTTTTATTTAATTTCCAAATAGATCGTTAAGGTATAGTGGTTTCTTGAATGAACTTCCACTTCTATTTTTATTTAATTTTCATTTTTATTCAACTTTAATTTTTATTCAATTTCCTTTTCTATTCAACTTCCTTTTTATTTAATTTCCAAATAGATCGTTACGGAATAGTGGTTTCTTGAATGAACTTGCATTTTTATTTCTATTCAACTTCCATTTTTATTTAATTTCCAAATAGATCATTAAGGTATAGTTGTTTCTTAAATGAACTTCCTTTTCATTCAATTATAGTGGTTTCTTGAATGAACGATGTCCAAATAGATCATTAAGGTATAGTGGTTTCTTAAATGAACTTCCATTTTTATTTTTATTCCACTTGCATTTTCATTCAATTTCATTTTCTATTCAACTTCCTTTTCCATTTAATTTTCAAATAGATCGTTAAGGTATAGTGGTTTCTTGAATGAACTTCCATGTTTATTTTATTCCACTTGCATTTTTATTTTTGGAAACTTCCATTTTTATTTTTATTCCACTTCTATTTTTTTTCCCAAATTGAAGTGGAAGAAACCACTATACCTTAACGATCTATTTGGAAATTAAATAAAAAAGGAAGTTAAATAGAAAAGGAAATTGAATAAAAATAAAAATGGAAGTTGCATAAAATTAAAAATGGAAGTTCATTCAAGAAACCACTATATCTGAACGATCTATTTGGAAATTAAATAAAAATGGAAGTTCAATAAATAGAAGTGGAATAAAAACAAAAGTGGAAGTTGAATAGAAAAGGAAGTTGAATAAAAATACAAATGGAAATTAAATAGAAAAAGAAGTTGAATAGAAAATGAAATTGAATAAAAAGGAAGTGCAGTAAAAATAAAAGTGGAAGCTGCATAAAAATGAAAATGGAAGTGGAATAAAAATGGAAATTTCTATTTAACTTCCGTTTTTATTTAATTTTATTCAATTTCCTTTCCTTATTTAATTTCCAAATAGATCGTTAAGGTATAGTGGTTTTCCTTTTCTATTCAACTTCCATTTTTAATTTCCAAATAGATTGTTAATGTATAGTGGTTTCTTGAATGAACTTCCATTTTTATTTTTATTCAATTTCCTTTTCTATTCAACTTCCTTTTTTATACCTGAACGATCTATTTGGAAATTAAATAAAAAAGGAAGTTGAATAGAAAAGGAAATTGAAAATAGAAGTTCATTCAAGAAATCACTATACCATAACTATCTATTTGGAAATTAAATAAAAAAGGAAGTTGAATAGAAAAGAAAATTCAATAAAAATGGAAGCTGCATAAAATTAAAATGGAAGTTCATTCAAGAAACCACTATACCTTAACGATCTATTTGGAAATTGAATAAAATAGAAGTGGAATAAAAATAAAAATGGAATAGAAAAGGAAGTTGAATAAAAACCACTATACCATAACTGAACGATCTATTTGGAAATTAAATAAAAAAGGAAGTTGAATGGAAATATAAATGGAATAGAAGTGGAATAAAAATAAAAATGGAACTAAAAATAAAAGTGGAAGTTGCATAAAATTAAAAATGGAAGTTCATTCAATAAACCACTATACCTTAACGATCTATTTGGAAATTAAACCACTATACCTTAACGATCTATTTGGAAATTAAACAAAAAAGAAAGTTGAATAGAATTAAAAATTGAAGTTCATTAAGAAACCACTATACCTTAACGATCTATTTGGAAATTAAATAAAAAAGGAAGTTGAATAGAAGCGGAATAAGAAAGAAAATTGAATAAAAATGCAAGTGGAATAAAAATAAAAATAGAAGTGGAATAAAAATAAACCACTATATGGAAGTTTTTTTGTTTAATTTCCAAATAGATCGTTAAGGTATAGTGGAAGTTGAATGAACTTCCATTTTTAATTTTTATTTCTGTTATTTTTATGCAGCTTCCACTTTTATTTATGCAATTTCCTTTTCTATCCATAAAAAAAGAAGTTGAATAGAAAATGAAATTAAATAAAAAAGGAAGTTGAATGGAAAAGGAAATTGAATAAGATGGAAGATGCATAAAATTAAAAGGAAGTTGAATGGAAAATGAACTTCCATTTTTATTTTTATTCAACTTCCTTTTTTATTCAATTTTATTTTTATTCAACTTCCTTTTTTATTCAATTTTATTTTTATTCAACTTCCTTTTTTGTTTTCCAAATGGATCGTTAAGGTATAGTGGTTTCTTGGATGAACTTCTATTTTTAATTTTATGCAACTTCCACTTCTATTTTTATTTAACTTCCTTTTTTATTTAATTTCCTTTTCTATTCAACTTCCCTTTTTATTTAATTTCCGAATAGATCGTTAAGGTATAGTGGTTTCTTGAATGAACTTCCATTTTTATTTTTATTCCACTTGCATTTTTATTCAATTTCTTTTTTTATTCAACTTCCTTTTCTATTTAATTTCCAAATAGATCATTAAGGTATAAAAGTGGAAGTTGCATAAAAATAAAAATGGAAGTTGCAACTTCCATTTCCATTTCTATTTAATTTCCATTTTTATTTTTATTCCGCTTCTATTTTTATTCAATTTCTTTTTCTATTCAACTTCCTTTTTTAGTGGTTTCTTGAATGAACTTCCATTTTTATTTTTATTTCATTTCCATTTTTAGTTCCATTCAACTTCCTTTAACGATTGGAAATAGATGTGGCAAAAGACCACTATACCTTATCTACTTCCACTTTTCTATTCAGCTTCAAGAAACCACTATGCCTTAACAATCTATTTGGAAATTAAATAAAAAAAAATGGAAGTTGAATAGAAAAAGAAATTGAATAAAAATGCAATAAAAATAAAAATGGAAGTTGCATAAAATTAAAAATGGAAACCGTATTTTTATTTAATAGTTCGAAATAGATCGTTAATTCCTTTTCATTTTTAATTTCCAAATAGTTCATTCAACTTCCTTTTCTATTCAACTCCAACTTCCATTTTTATTCAATTTCCTTTTCTATTCAACTTCCATCTTCAATTTTATTCCGCTTTCATTTTTATTTTTATTCCACTTCTATTGTTATTCCATTTTTATTCAACTTCCTTTTCTATTTGGAAGTTGAATAATGGAAAATGAAATTGAATAAAAATAAAAATGGAATAAAAATAAAAATAGAATTTGCAAAAAAAGGAAGTTGAATAGAAATGGAAGTTGAATAGAAAAGGAAATTGAATAAAAATGCATGTGGAATAAAAAAGAAAAATGGAAGTTGCATAAAATTAAAAATGGAAATTAAATAAAAAAGGAAGTTGAATGAACTTCCAAATAAAAGTATAGTGGAACCACTATACCTTAACGATCTATTTGGAAACAATTGAAGTTCATTCAAGAAACAATTAAAAATGGAAGTTCATAAAATTAAAAATGAAAGTTCATTCAAGAAACCACTGTACCTGAACGATTTATTCCACTTCTATTTCTATTTTATTCAACTTCATTTTTTATTTAATGAAAAAAGGAATAGTTGCATAAAAATTAAAATGGAAGTTCATTCAAGAAACCACTATACCTTAACGTTGGAAATTAAATAAAAATAGAAGTGGAATAAAAATAAAAATAACAATATTAATAAAAGTGGAAGTTGAATAGAAAATGGAAGTTGAATAGATCGTTAAGGTATAGTGGTTATTTGAATGAACTTCTATTTTTAATTTTATGCAACTTCATTTGGAAATAAATGCAACTTCAATTTTTAATTTTATGCAACTTCCATCTATTTAGAAATTAAATAAAAATGGAAGTTGAATAGAAGTGGATTAAAGATACCACTATACCTTAATGATCTATTTGGAAATTAAATAAAAATCATAAAATTAAAAATGGAATAAAAGGAAGTTGAATGGAAAAGGAAATTGAAATTAAATAAAAAAGGAAATTTTATGCATCTTCCATTTTTATTCAATTTCCTATTTTATTCAACTTCCTTTTTTATTTAATTTCCTTTTCTATTTTTATTCAATTTCCTTTTCTATTCAACTTCCATTTTTATTCAATTTCCAAAATAAAAATGGAAGTTGAATAGAAAAGGAAGTTGAATACAAAAGGAAATTAAATAAAAATGGAAGTTGAATAGAAAAGGAAATTGAATAAAAATGAATAGAAAAGAAGTGGAATAAAAATAGATGTTTCATAAAATTGAAAATGGATCGTTAAGGTATAGTGGTTTCGTTATAGAAAAGGAAATTGAATAAAAATGCAAGTGGAATAAAAATAAAAAAGGAACTTGAATAGAAAAGGAAATTAAAAATGGAAGTTCATTCCAGAAACTACTATACCATAGATCGTTCAGGTATAAAATGGAAGTTCATTTAAGAAACCACTATACCTGAACGATCTATTTTTATTCAATTTCCTTTTCCATTCAACTTCTATTTTTATTTAATTTCCAAATAGATCGTTCAGGTATAGTGGTTTCTTGAATGAACTTCCATTCTATTTTATTTTATTTTTTTTTTTTTTTGTTACAGGGAAATCCTCTCACTCTCCCGCAGGTCCAAGGCAGCGCCCCGAGGAGATCACCAGGGTGTCCTGTTGTTCGTTCCGAGCCAAAGACTATAACCTGGAAGCTTGTCCCGACCTCACAAGGCAAGCTTCGGTAAGTCAGGACTTGCACAGCGGGGGAGAATTAAACCCACACCAAGTAGCTGATAAGGCATCCTTGAGGTCAACCTCCTAACCAACTGTGCTACGCCCAAGAGATTGGCCCAGAGGGGATTCGAACTCAGGACCTAGGGGCTTAAACCCCAGGCCCTTGCCAAGTTGCCACCCACCCCTGGGTTAACTTCCATTTTACTTCCATTTTATACCTGAACGATTTATGGTATAGTGGTTTCTTGAATGAACTTCCGTTTTTAATTTCCTTTACTATTCAACTTCCTTTTTTATTTTTATTCCACTTGCATTTTTATTCAATTTCCTTTTCTATTCAACTTCCTTTTTTATTTAATTTCCAAATAGATCGTTAAGGTATAGTGGTTTCTTGAATGAACTTCCATTTTTAATTTTATGCAACTTCCATTTTTATTTTTATTCAACTTCCTTTTTTATTTTATTTAATTTCCAAATGGATCGTTATTTCTTTTTTTATTTAATTTCCAAATAGATCGTTAAGGTATAGTGGTTTATAGAAAATAAAAATTAAAAATGGAAGTGGAATAAACTTAATTTTTATTTTCTATAAACCACTATACCTTAACGATCTATTTGGAAATTAAATAAAAAAGGAAGTTGAATAATACGTTAACGATCTATTTGGAAATTAAATAAAAAAGGAAATTGAATAGACATAAAAATAAAAATGCACGTTGAATAAAAATAAAAATGGAAGTTCCACTTTAAGGTATAGTGGTTTTTTAAAAATGGAAGTTCATTTAATTTTCATTTTTAATTTCCTTTTCTATTCAACTTCCATTTTATTGAATGAACTTCCTTTTCTATTCAACTTCCATTTTTATTTAACTTCCTTTTCTATTCAACTTTCTTTTAATTCAATTTCCTTTTCCAAATAGATCATTAAGGTATAGTGGTTTCTTAAATAAACTTCCATTTTTAATTTTATGCAACTTCTATTTTTATTAAATTTCATTTTCTATTCAACTTCCTTATTTAATTTCCATTTCTTGCATTTTTAATTTCCAAATGGATCGTTTGGAAATGAAATAAAAAAGGAAGTTGAATAGAAAAGGAAGTGGAATAAAAATGCAAGTTGAATAGAAAATGAAATTGAATAAAAATAAAAATTGAATAAAAATAAAAATGGAAACTGCAAGTGGAATAAAAATAAAAATGGAAGTTGAATAAAAAAGGAAGTTGAATAGAAAAGGAAATTGATTAAAAAATAAAATTGAAAAACCACTATACCTTAATAGATCGTTAAGGTATAGTGGTTTCTCGAATGAACTTCCTTTTTTATTTAATTTCCAAATAGATCATTAAGGTATAGTGGTTTCTTGAATGAACTGCCATTTTTATTTTATGCGTCTTCCATTTTTATTTTTATTCATTTTCATTTTCCATTCAACTTCCTTTTTTATTAAAGTTCCACTATACCTTAACAATCTATTTGGAAATTAAATAAAAAAAGGAAATTAAATAAAAAAAGGAAGTTGAATAGAATTAAAAAGGAATATGCAAAAAAATAAAAATGAAAGTTGATTCAAGAAACCACTACACCTTAACGATCTATTTAGAAATTAAATAAAAAAGGAAATTAATTCAAGAAACCACAATCGTTAAGGAAGTTGAATAAAAAAGGAAATTGAATAAAAATAGAAGTGGAATAAAAATAATAATGGAAGCTATATAAAATTAAAAATGGAAGTTCATTCAATAAACCACTATACCTGAACGGTATAGTGGTTTCTTGATTTGGAAATTAAATAAAAAAGGAAGTTGAATAGAAAAGGAAATTGAATAAAAATAAAAGTTGAATGGAAGTTCATTCAAGAAACCACTATACCTTAACAAAAATGGAAGTGGTATAGTGGTTTCCTTATTTTTATGCAACTTCCATTTTTATTTTTATTCCGCTTCTATTTTTATTCAACTTCATTTTCTATTCAACTTTGATTTTTATTTAATTTCCTTTTTTATTCCAAATAGATCGTTAAGGTATAGTGGTTTCTTGAATGAACTTCCATTTTTAATTTTATGCAGCTTCCATTTTTATGCATCTTCCATTTTTATTTTTATGAACTTCCATTTTTAATTTTATTCCACTTGCATTTTTATTCAATTTCCTTTTCTATTCAGCTTATTGAATGAACTTCCTTTTCTATTCAACTTCCACTTGCATTTTTAATGAACTTCCTTTTCTATTCAACTTCCTTTTTTGTTTAATTTCCAAATAGATCGTGGTACCACTATACCTGAACGATCTATTTGGAAATTAAAAGGAAGTTGAATAAAAAATTAAAATGGAAGATGCATAAAATTAAAAATGGAAGTTCATTCAAGAAACCACTATACCTTAACGATTTATTTGGAAATTAAATAAGAAAGGAAGTTGAATAGAAAAGGAAGTTGAAAACCACTATACCTTAACGATCTATTGGGAAATTAAATAAAAATGGAAGTTGAATAAAAATGGAAGTTGATTCAAGACACCACTATACCTTAACGATCTATTTGGAAATTAAATAAAAAATGAAGTTGAATAGGAAATTAAACAAAAAAAGGTTCTTGAATAGAAAAGAAAATAGATCGTTAAGGTATAGTGGTTTCTTGAATGAATTTTCATTTTTAATTTTGTGCAACTTCCATTTTTAATTTTATTCAACTTCCATTTTTATTTTTATTCAACTTTAATTTTTATTCAATTTCTGGTTTCTTGAATGAACTTCCATTTTTAATTTTATGCAGCTTCCATTTTTATTTTTATTCAACTTTAATTTTTATTCAATTTCCTTTTCTATTCAACTTCCTTTTTTATTTAATTTTCTTTTATTATTTTCGCTTCCTTTTTTATTTAATTTCCAAATAGATCGTTCAGGTATAGTGGTTTCTTGAATGAACTTCCATTTCTATTCAACTTCATTTTCTATTCAACTTCCTTTTCTATTTAATTTCCAAATAGTTCATTAAGGTATAGTGGTTTTATTCATTTTCTATTCAACTTTCTTTTTTATTTAATTTCCTTTTCTATTCCACTTGCATTTTTATTCAATTTCCTTTTCCATTCATCTTCCGTTTTGTTTAATTTCCAAATAGATCGTTAAGGTATAGTGGTTTCTTGAATGAACTTCCATTTTTAATTTTATGCAACTTCCATTTTTATTTAATTTCTGAATAGATCGTTAAGGTATAGTGGTTTAATTTCCAAATAGATCCTTAAGGTATAGTGGTTTATTGAATGATGAATAGAAAATGAAATTGAATAAAAATAGAAGTGAAACTAAAAAGGAAAAAGGAAGTTGAATAAAAATAAAAATGCAAGATGCATAAAAATTAAAATGGAAGTTCATTCAAGGAAGTTGAATGAAAAAGGAAATTGAACAAAAATGCAAGTGGAATAAAAATAAAAATGGAAAATAAAATGAACTTCCACTATACCTTAACGATTGTCACGACCCCAAACCGCCCCTAGTAGAATGGTCTCGTGATGGCCAGTAATCCGTGATCACCGAAGGCTAACTTACAAAGATCAAACACAATCAGAGTATAATATATGGGGCTCACAAGTGCGGAAACAATAAATCAAGTACAAGTGGTCCATAAGTGCGGTGCATAGATCAAATGTAATGACATACATGACATGGTTTTACATTTGGTTGCTAATAAACAAAATACATGTGACAATCTTGATCAAAAGGCTTCTAAAGCCGACATGTGCAAATACACTAATCATAAGCCAAAGAAGCATAATCTTCAAGATTTGCCAACATAAAACAAGTCAAGCCGGCATGACAAGAATCCAAAACAAGCTTTGCAAAACACATCTAGGCGTCGCCGCCGTCCTGCTCATCACCTACATATATATAGAGAGGGTGAGCTTGGATACTCAGTGAATGGTACTAGTAATAAAGGGTTTGCATGAATAATAGCCGAAGTCTTTTCAAAGCAAAACACGTCAAAACTATACGAACATTAGCCGAGATCCTTTCAAGCAAAACACATCAAAACTTTACAAATCAAGGGATGAACCGTATTCATCAAACAAGTCTTACAAGTCTCAAGGGATGCTTACTGGCATCGGCAAAACACAAATCAATAGCTTTCCGAACAAACAAATCCACGCGGTAATCCGTCAGTGGCGAAACAAAGGATTGCACGATCCGTAATCGATTAGTCAAGGTGCTGCGAAAGTTTAGAGTCCTCCAGCACGAGAGACTTGTGTTACTTAGGCCCGTAGCCCTTTTTAACACGATAGTCTTGTGTTACTTAGGCCCGTAGCCCGCTTTAACACGATAGTCTTTCCAAGAAAGGACCGTATCCTTTTATACTTAGTGCTGCGAAAGTTTAGAGTCCTCCAGCACAAGGGACTTTTATACTTAGTACTGCGAAAGTTTAGAGTCCTCCAGTACAAGGGACTTTCCAAGAAGGTCATCAAAACAAGGCTTACACTTGTTATACAAAACAAGGATATTCGTTCATGCTCAAACAAATACTTTTATCAAAACAAAACAAAGCAAGCTTTATCAAAACTTATAACATAGCTTTATTAAAAATACCACTCACGTAGATCTTCTCAGGTGTAGGCTCAAAGCAAAGATCAAGGACCTACAATCACATGGCAAATACATTCTCAAAATGAGCTTTACATGAATGCAACGATCTTGGCATTCTCACCAAAACTAAGCCAATAACAAAGCAAAACATGCTGGGAGTTAAAGCACTGTTTTTCATCTCATGAAAACACACTGGGTACCAACCAGGTCTTAGTCGAGATCCCACGCCCCCTTGCCGAGGTGTGGTCCCAATGGCCACATTCAAAAGCGAAATCGGGGAAAACTTGGGTTTCCCTTTGAAGAATGCAAGGAACAAGATCATCAAGAACATCAAGAACATGTATGCTTAAATCATAACTTGTTTATACAAAATCTGAGGTTTCATGCAAAGAGTTCAAAAACATGGACCTGGGTACCCACACAAGGAAATCATGTGAAGAC
Source organism: Camellia granthamiana (assembly GCA_036172215.1). Lineage (NCBI taxonomy): Eukaryota > Viridiplantae > Streptophyta > Magnoliopsida > Ericales > Theaceae > Camellia > Camellia granthamiana. Next base: position 1,880,855 of record JAXFYN010000018.1, on the reverse strand, counting down.
AAACACAAAAACATGGTTCTTGCCATAAACTTCCGGATCAAAACAAGACTTTTCTTCAAGAACACATGAACATTATTTTCTCTTCCAAAACCAACTTCAAATCAATGCATGGCATGCAAAACGGATTCGATCATGCATTGCAGCTTGATAATCAATAAGAACAACCAGAGTAGATTAAGATTCTTACCTCAAAGCTCGAATCTAACGGCTCAAACTCCAAAGATCACACTTGGAAATCCACTCTCACTCTAAAACTCCTTCTCCCTCTTCTAAAGTTTCTCTCTCTCTCTTCAAGGACAAAGACTTACAACAAAATGATACAAAATGATATGTTTTTAGGCCTGCCAGCTGACTTAACCTTCAGCTCGGACACGTGGCACTACCGGGTTGGTTTAACTCAAAAAGTTGATTGATTGATAAGACATATCTATGACAAAGCGTATGCAACAAGTTAAGGCAAGACACATCAGCAAGTAATGATATCGGCTAGAGTCAAAGCTTCGGCAACAAGGTAACAAAGACATCGGCTAGGGAGGATGATACTTGACTAAGCTGTGCCACACCTTGGCCTGGATGTGCCATACCTGCCCGGGGATAAAATCGCTAAGTGCAAAACATCTCGGCCTAAATGATACACTGCTCGGCCTTGGTTCCGAATACCTCGGCCCAGACAGTGACATCTCGGCTAACATGCCGCGGCGAAGATGGAGGTCAACCAAGTGGTTCCAAAATAGTTCTAAGTACAAAGGTTCAAAGGTGTACTAGGCTCAAGATGACCTCGGCTACACGCCAAGCAAGGAACAAAATCATGCAAGTAACACTTAAACAAAGCAAGACAAAACAAGATTTACAAACATAACAAGACAAGATCATACATAAATGTATGCAAGCATGACTAAGTCAAAGTGAGGGTCGTTACATCCTACCCCCCTTAAAGAAGTTTGGTCCCCAAACTTGAGTTACCTTGTTCCAAAAACAATTATGGATGTCGAATTCTCATTTCCTCTTCCATTTCCCATGTGGCATCCTTGTCGTAATGCTCTTTCCATTCAATCTTTACCATTGGTATCGACTGGTTTCTCAATTGCCTTACTTGTCTGTCGATAATACACATCGGCTTCTCCTCATAGCCTAAATTCTCATTAACTTCAATCCCGGAATAGTCAATCACATGCAGTGGATCCCGAATATACTTTCTCAACATTGAAACATGAAACGCGTTATGAACTTGGCTTAATTCTGGTGGCAAAGCAAGTCTGTAGGCAACGGAGTTAACCTTGTCAAGAATTTCAAATGGCCCAATATAACGAGGTGCTAACTTACCTTTCTTTCCAAATCTGGAGACTCTTTTCATCGACGAAACTTTCAAGAATACATGATCCCCAACTTCAAACTCTAACTCCTTTCTCCCCTGGTTAGCGTAACTCTTTTGTCGGCTATGAGCAGTTTTAATCCTCTGTTGAATTTGCCTAATCTTCTCTGTCGTTACTTGAATCAACTCGGGACCAAGCAGAGCTTTATCTCCAACTTCGGTCCAACATATCGGCGACCTACACTTTCTTCCATATAATGCTTCATATGGCCCCATGCCAATACTAGCCTGATAACTGTTGTTGTAAGTAAATTCCACTAATGGCAAATGTACTCCCCAACTTCCTTGGAAGTCCAATACACAAAGTCTAAGCATATCTTCAAGTGTCTGAATTGTTCTCTCTATTTGCCCATCCTTCTGGGGATGAAAAGCTGTACTAAATCTCAACTCGGCTCCAAAAGCCCTCTGTAGACTCTACCAGAATCTGGAAACAAACTTCGGATCTCAGTTTGACACAATTGACATCGGCACTCCATGAAGTCTAACAATCTCGTTCACATATAACAAAGCAAGTTGATCGGCGTTGAAGGTAGTCTTAACAGGCAAAAAGTGTGCTGACTTAGTTAATCTATCAATAACAACCCAAATCAAATCCATACCTTTCTGTGTCTTCGGCAAACCAATCACAAAATCCATGGAGATGTGTTCCCATTTCCACTCAGGAATCGGCAAGGGTTGTAGAAGTCCGGCTGGCCTTTGATGTTCTGCTTTTACTTGTTGACAATGCAAACACTGGGACACGAACTCGGCTATTTCTCTTTTCATATTCGGCCACCAAAATGTCTGTTTCACATCCTGATACATCTTGGTATTTCCTGGATGAACAGCAAACTTGGAACCATGAGCTTCCTGCAAAATTTTCCTTTTCAACTCTGGGACGTCGGCCACGCATAATCTGCCTTCAAACTTAAGCACTCCATTTTCAAAGGTGTAACCTGATCTCGGCTTTGCGACAATCTCATCAGCTATTTTCTTGAAGAATTCATCCTCCATCTGTCTTGCCTTTACTTTATCAATAATAGTTGGCTCTACTGAAATCATGGCTAGACGTGCCAAATTTCCAACTGACTTTCTGCTCAATGCGTCGGCTACGCTGTTAGCTTTACCTGGGTGATATTGAATTTGCATATCATAGTCTTTCAGCAACTCAAGCCATCTCCTCTGCCTCAAATTCAATTCTTTTTGAGTGAACAAGTATTTTAAACTCTTATGATCTGTAAAAACCTGACAAGAAGCTCCATACAAGTAGTGACGCCAAATCTTTAAAGCAAATACTACGGCTGCTAGCTCCAAATCATGGGTAGGACAGTTCTTTTCATGTAGCTTCAATTGACGAGACGCATATGCTATGACTTTACCTCTTTGCATTAATACACAACCCAAACCCTTATGTGAGGCATCACTATACATATGAAACTCTTCTTTACCTGTTGGAAGTACAAGAACTAGTGCTGTAACTAACCTCGTCTTCAGTTCTTGGAAAGCTGACTCCCGATCTTTAGTCCATTCATACAGTGTTCCCTTCTTAGTCAATTGCGTCAATGGAATTGCAATCCTTGAGAAATCCTTCAAAAACTTCCTGTAACAACCTGCCAGACCCAGAAAACTACGAATCTCGGACACATTAGTCGGCCTCGGCCAATTCACTACAGCCTCAACTTTACTAGGGTCAACTGAGATGCCTTCTTCGTTAATCACATGACCCAAGAATGCGATAGTAGACAGCCAAAACTCACACTTGTTAAACTTAGCATACAGTTTCCGGTCTCTCAAAATCTGTAAGGAAAGTCTCAAATGATTTTCATGTTCAGCTTTACTCCTGGAATAGATCAATATATCATCAATGAAGACAACTACAAACTCATCTAAATATGGCTTGAAGACTCTGTTCATTAAATCCATAAATGCAGCAGGGACATTGGTTACTCCAAAAGGCATTACTAAGAATTCGTAGTGGCCATATCTCGTCCGAAAAGTGGTCTTCTCAACATCCCCGGCTTTAACTTTAAGTTGATGGTAACCTGACCTAAGGTCAATCTTAGAAAAGACTTGTGCTCCTTGTAGTTGATCAAGCAAATCATCAATCCTAGGTAATGGGTACTTGTTCTTAATGGTGACCTTATTAAGTTCTCTGTAATCAATGTAAAGACGAAGTGTGCCATCCTTTTTCTTAACAAATAAAACGGGTGCTCCCCATGGTGAAGTGCTTGGCCTAATAAATCCCTTACCTAACAATTCTTGTAATTGCAGTTTCAATTCCCTAAGTTCAGCTGGGGCCATTCTATAGGGTGTTTTGGAGATCGGCTGTGTTCCCGACACGACATCAATAGTAAACTCTATTTCCCTATCGACTAAGTGGCCAGGCAATTCGTTTGGGAAGACGTCGGGGAATTCATTAACAACTGGAATGTCGGCTAAGTTAACATTTCCATCCTGATCACTCAGTATACTACACAGGTAGCCTCGACACCCTTTCTGAATTAACTTATAGGCCTTAATGGACGAAATCAAGTAAGGTGGGGACACTACCCCTTTACCCTGGAAAATAACCTCAACTTGGTTTGGGGGTTTCAGTGTGACACTCTTCGAAACACAATTGATAGATGCATGATTTGCCACTAACCAATCCATTCCCAATATAACATCAAAATGAGTTATGTCCAGAGGCATTAAATCGACTAACAATTCAACATTCTCGATCACAATAACACATGCTCTATAAATGGATGCAACAATCATAGAAAAGAAAGTTGAATAGAAAAGAAAATTGAATAAAAATAGAAGTGGAATAAAAAAGGAAGTTCATTTAAGAAACCATGAATAAAAAAGGAAGTTGAATAGAAAAGGAAATTGAATAAAAATTAAAGTTGAATAAAAAAGGAAGCTGAATAAAAATAGATTTTCATTCAAGAAACCACTATACCTGAATAAAAATTTCCTTTTATATTCAACTTCCTTTTTTAAGGAAGTTGAATAGAAAAGGAAGTTGAAAATGGAAGTTCATTCAAGAAACCACTATACCTGAACAATCTATTTGGAAATTAAATATTTAACTTCCACTTTTATTTTAATGGAAGTTCATTCAAGAAAAGTGGTCCTTTTCTCTATTGAATGAACTTCCATTTCTTGAATGAACTTAACTAATTTTTGAATGAACCAAATAGAAGCGGAATAAAAATGGAAGTTGAATGGAAAAGGAAATTAAATAAAAATAAAAATGGAAGCTCCATAAAATTAAAATGGAAGTTCATTAAACTTCCATTTTCTTGAATGAACTTGCATTTTTAATTTTATGCAACTTCTATTTTTATTTTTATTCCAGTTGCATTTTTATTCAATTTCCTTTTGTATTCAACTTCCTTTTTTATTTAATTCCTTTTTTATTTAATTTCCAAATAGATCATTAAGGTATAGTGGTTTCTTGAACGAACTTCCATTTTCTATTCAACTTCCATTTTTATTCAATTTTCTTTTCTACTCAACTTCCTTTTCTATTTCCTTCTCCAAATAGATCGTTAATGTATAGTGGTTTCTTGAATGAACGATTAGATCGTTAAGGTATAGTGGTTTCTTGAATGAACTTCCATTTTTAATTTTATGCAACTTCCAAGTGGAAGTTGCATAAAATTAATTTTTATTCAATTTTCTTTTCTATTCAACTTCAACTTCCTTTTCTATTCAACTTCCTTTTTATTCAATTTCCTTTTCTATTCAACTTCCTATTTTATTTAATTTCCAAATAGATCGTTAAGGTATAGTTTTCTATTCAATTTCCTTTTTTATTTAATTTCCAAATAGATCGTTCAGGTATAGTGGTTTCTTGAATGAACTTCCATTTTTATTTCCTTTTTTATTCAATTTCCTTTTCTATTCAACTTCCATTTTTATTTAATTTCCAAATAGATCGTTAAGGTATACTGGTTCCTTTTCTATTCAACTTCTTTTCTTTTCTATTCATTTTTATTCCCCTTGCATTTTTATTATTATGCAAATAGATTGTTAAGTTATAGTGGTTTCTTGAATGAACTTCCATTTTTAATTCTATGCATCTTCTATTTTTATTTAATTTCCTTTTTTATTCAATTTCCTTTTCTATTCAACTTCCCTTTTTATTTAATTTCTAAATAGATCGTTAAGGTATAGTGGTTTCTTGAATGAACTTCCATTTTCTATCCAACTTGCATTTTTATTCAATTTCCCTTTCTATTCAACTTCCTTTTTTATGCAATTTCCTTTTTTGTTTTCCTTTTCTATTCATCTTCCTTTTTTATTTAATTTCCAAAATATATCGTTAAGGTATAGTAGTTTCTTGAATGAACTTCCATTTTTATTTAATTTCCTTTTCTATTCAACTTCTTTTTTTATTTAATTTGTAAATATATCGTTAAGGTATCGTTAAGGTATAGTGGTTTCTTGAATGAACTTGCATTTTTAATTTTATGCAACTTCCATTTTTATTCTATTTCCAAATAGATCGTTAAGGTATAGTGGTTTCTTGAATGAACTTCCATTTTTATTTTTATTTTTATTGCACTTCTATTTTTATTCAACTTCCTTTTTTATTTAATTTTCATTTTTACTTAATTTCCAAATAAATCATTAAGGTATAGTGGTTTCTTGAAAAAAAATAGACATGGAAGTTGCATAGAATTAAATATGGAAGTTCATTCAAGAAACCACTATATCTAAACGACCTATTTGGAAATTAAATAAAAAAGGAAGTTACATAGAAACGGAAATTGAATAAAAATAGAAGTGGATAAAAAATAAAAAAGGAAGTTGCATAAAATTAAAAATGGAAGTTGCATAAATGTAACGACCCTCGTACTGCTTACCGAATAACCACTGAATTAAGTACTGATGTCTGCTAATTGGAACTGATAATGATTGATAAGTGAACTGGATAAACTACCGAACTGACTGATTGAATCGAAACTGAAATTGAATGAGTTTATTTGTTATATTGTATATCGTATCTGTTTCATTGATTGATTATCTGTTTGAGTTATATGTTTAAAACTGCTAATTGAAGGCCTTATCGGCGGCCGAATTAGGAACCGTTTGATGTTTTGTAATCAGTAGAATTTTCCGGATTTAATGGTATATTTATCTGAAAATTTATTAGGAATGGCTAAATTAGATTTAAACGAGTTAATTGTCAAGTTTGAGTTAATTACCAAACTACCACCTTAGTGGCCCCTTTGTTTATTGATTTCCAAGAGCTTTATTACACTTAACAAACATATTGATCAGCTCCTTTCTTGCAATTCCAACCGACCAAACTAGAGAGAGGGAGAGATAAGAGAGAATTGAACTCACCTTGAGGAATTGAGCTTGAATCTTGAAGAATTGGTGCATAAATTGGCATAATTGAGCTTGTTAGATTTGAAATCAACACTCTAGGTAAGGAATTCATTGTTCTCTTGTCATCTTTAAGCTTCATCTTGCATGTATCATGGTTATAGAGAGGTTAAGACATGAAATTGTTCAAATATGTTGAATTAAAGATTGATTGTTACATGCATGGCCATATTGTTGCATTATGTAATTGAATTCTTGAAGAATGATACATGCATGTCCATGTTTTTATCATAGTCCATGTTTTCAAGATGTTTTGAAAGATTGGAGCTCTTTGGAGCAAGATTTGAAGATTGAAATTGGTTTAAAACCCATGCATTACATGTTTACATATTGTTCTTGAAAATGGGTTTGAAATTGTATTTATTTGACTCACCTTTGGGGCTTGAATTCTCAAATTGGCTTTTGAAACTTGTTATATATTGAGTTAGGATGTATTCCCCAGAATTTGGGCCCAAGGGGTTGAGTTTTGGATGGTTGAATGCTTGGTTCGAACTTGGGAGACAAATCTGGAAATTCCAGATTTGGCTTCCTCGCTCGAGCGAAGGATTCCTCGCTCGAGCGAGCCCTTTTCTTTTGCAATCTCGCTCGAGCGAGCATCGAGCGACCATCGCGCGTAAAAATTGAGCAACCAGTACTTTCACTGTTCATGCAGATCGCTCGAGCGAAGGATTTCTCGCTCGAGCGAAGCCTTTGATTGTGGAAGCTCGCTCGAGCGAAGGAAGGCTCGCTCGAGCGAAGCTCTTATTTTCAGCAACTTTTGAAAAATGCCTTCCAAGTGTATTTTTGCATCCTCATCCCATCCTAGGCATTCTTAGGCCTAGTTTAAGACATCTTAATGAGGATTTAGACATAGAACCACACCGAGGGAATTTAAGGATTTAATTATCATCCTTTCCAACTGTAAACTTAGTGTGTGTTCTATTCTGTTAATTGTTTAGGGTTGGCTCTCGGGGACGCGCTCTAGCTGCTATAAGCCTAATCTCTGTGAGTAACAGATTGCGTAAAGATATGTTCAAAATGGTTATATTTTGAATACTGAACCGAATTGTTTATTGAACTGATATTGTTTATCGAATGAATGTATGTCCTGTATTCTGAACTGTATTGTGGCATCCTTAGCACCCACTGTTATTGACTGTTACAGAGCTCTGTCGGTTTCCTTGTGAAACCATACTGTTTATTGAATGATTGGCCATCATTACTGTTGGGTCTGTTAAGACTCGGTCCTTTTGGACCTACTGTTATAGGCTATTGGATGTACCACATATGACTGTTTGACTGAAATACTGAAAGACTGAAATACTGTTTAATGAATTGTTTTCATTACTGTAAGGACATTCATTCATAACCTCTTTACGCTTTATGTTATTCACTGGGCTTTAGCTCACTGTTATATATATATGTAGGTTCTCAGCAGCCAGACGGAGCTAGGAGCGTGGGTTAGTCCCCAGTTTTGTCAAGCCAGCCTATGTGCCTCACTGTGAGGTTCCGAGACGCCATGCCATGGCTTGGGGTGTTTTTGTCTTCCCCACTTGTCTCCTACTGTTTTGTTCAGACTATTTACTGTTTATCTGTTTAACTGTACTGTTGAGAGAAGGGTTTAATCCCTGTACTGAATGTCTGTAAATGATTGTATAGTCTGTACTGTATGGAATGCATGAATGTATGAAAAATGTTTTTGGCATACAGATTATCACAGCTCAATGGACACTAGTTATTGACTGTATTGGCTTCCGCCAAGCCCTGAACTCTGTTCTATTGTATTACTGTACAGCAGGCCTTTGGTAATCTCGGATTACTGGCCAGTTACGGTGCTAAACCCATAGGGCCGGGTTTGGGTCGTGACAATAAAATTGAAAATGGAAGTTCATTCAAGAAACCACTATACCTTAAAAAAGAAAATTGAATAAAAATATAAGTGGAAGATACATAAAATTAAAAATAGAAGTTCATTCAAGAAACCACTATACCTTAACGATCTATTTGGAAATTAAATAAAAAAGGAAGTTGAATAGAAATAAAAAAGGAAGTTGCATAAAATTAAAATTGGAAGTTCATTCAAGAAACCACTATACCTTAACGATTTATTTGGAAATTAAATAAAAAAAAGAAGTTGAATAGAAAAGGTAGCATTTTTATTCAACTTCCTTTTTTATTTAATTTCGAAATAGATCGTTAAGGTATAGTTTTTTTAATTGAATGAACTTCCTTTTTTATTTAATTTCCAAACAGATCATTAAGTTATAGTGGTTTCTTGAATGAACTTCCATTTTTATTTTTATTCAATTTCATTTTCTACTCAACTTCCTTTTTTATTTAATTTCCAAATAGATTATTCAACTTCCTTTTATTTAATTTCTAAATAGATCGTTAAGGTATAGTGGTTTCTTGAATGAACTTGCATTTTTAATTTTATGCAACTTCCATTTTTATTTTCATTCCACTTGCATTTTTATTCAATTTCCTTTTCCATTCAACTTCATTTTTTGAAAATGGATGTTCATTCAAGAAACCACTATATCATAACGAAACCACTATACCTTAACAATCTATTTTGAAATTAAATAAAAAAGGAAGTTGAATAGAAAAGGAAATTGGTTTCTTGAATGAACTTCCATTTTTAATTTTATGCAACTTCCATTTCTATTCAACTTCCTTTTTAATTTTATGCAATTTCCTTTTCTATTTTTATTCAATTTCCTTTTCTATTCAACTTCCTTTGAATAATAGAGGTTTCTTGAATGAACTTCCATTTTTAATTTTTTGCAGCTTCCACTTTTATTTTTATTCAACTTTTATTTTTATTCCAATTTCCAAATAGATCGTTATGGTACCGTGGTTTCTTGAATAAACATCCATTTTTTATTTTATTCAACATCCACTTTTATTTTTATTCATTCAAGAAACCACTATACCTTAACGATCTATTTACAAATTAAATAAAAAAGGAAATTAAATAAAAAAGGAAGTTGAATAGAAAATGAAGTTAAATAGAAAAGGAAATTGATTAAAAATAGAAGTGGAATAAAAATAAAAATGAAAGTTGCATAAAATTAAAAATGGAAGTTCATTCAAAAAACCACTATACCTTAACGATCCATTTGAAAATTGAATAGAAAAGGAAATTGAATAAAAATAAAAGTGGAAGTTGCATAAAATTAAAAATGGAAGTTCATTCTAGGGAGTTGAATAGAAATGCAAGTTTATTTAACAAAACCACTATACCTTAACGATCTATTTGGAAATTAAATAAAAAAGGAAGTTGAATACAAAAGGAAATTGAATAAAAATTAAAGCGGAATAAAAATAAAAAAGAATGTTGCATAAAAAATGGAAGTTCATAAAATTAAAAATTAAAGTTCATTCAAGAAACCACCACTATACCTTAACGATCTATTTGGAATAAAAATAAAAATGGAAGTTGCATAAAATTAAAAATGGAAGTTCATTCAAGAAACCACGATCTATTTGGAAATTAAATAAAAAAGGAAGTTGAATAGAAAAGGTTTCTTGAATGAACTTCCATTTTTAATTTTATGCAACTTCCATTTTTATTTTTATTCCACTTCCATTTTTATTCAACTTCCTTTTTTATTTTGATTTCCAAATACATCGTTAAGGCATAGTGGTTTTTTGAATGAACTTTCATTTTTAATTTTATGCAACTTTCACTTTTATTTTTATTCAATTCCATTTTTTATTCAACTTCCTTTTGTATTGAATTTCCAAATAGATCGTTAAGGTATAGTGGTTTCTTGAATGAACTACCATATTTAATTTTATGAAACTTCCATTTTTAATTTTATTCCACTTCTATTCTGCTTCTCTTTTTATTCAATTTCCTTTTCTGTTCAACTTCCATTTTTATTTAATGCCCAAATAGATCGTTAAGGTATAGTGGTTTCTTGAATGAACTTCCATTTTTAATTTTATGCAACTTCCTTTTTTATTTTTATTCTGCTTCTATTTTTATTCAATTTCCTTTTCTATTCAACTTCCATTTTTATTTTATTTCCAAATAGATCGTTAAGGTATAGTGGTTTCTTGAATGAACTTTCACTTTTCCTTTTTATTCAATTTCCTTTTCTATTCAACTTCCTTTTTTATTTATTTTCCAAATAGATCGTTAAGGTATACTGGTTTCTTGAATGAACTTCCATTTTTAATTTTATGCAACTTCTATTCAACTTCCCTTTTTATTTAATTTCCAAATAGATCGCTAACGTATAGTGGTTTCTTGAATAAACTTCCATTTTTAATTTTTTGCAACTTTCATTTTTATTTTTATTCCACTTGAATGAACTTCCATTTTTAATTTTATGCAACTTCATTTTTTATTTTTTTTTCCACTGGCATTTTTATTCAATTTCCTTTTCCATTCAGCTTCCTTTTTTATTTAATTTCCCAATAGATCGTTAAGGTATAGTGGTTTCTTGAATGAACTTCCATTTTTTATTCAATTTCCTTTTCCATTCAACTTCCTTTTTTATTTTATTTAATTTCCAAATAGATCGTTAAGGTATAGTGGTTTGTTGAATGAACTTCCATTTTTAATTTTATGCAACTTCCATTTTTATTTTTATTCAATTTCAATTTCAATTCAACTTCCTTTTTTATTTAACCACTATACTTGAACGAACCACTTGGAAATTAAATAAAAAAGGAAGTTGAATAGAAAAGGAAATTAAAAATAGAAGTTCATTCAAGAAACCACTATACTTGAACGATCTATTTGGAAATTAAATAAAAAAGAAAGTTAAATAGAAAAGGAATAAAAATAAAAATGGAAGATGCATAAAATTAAAAATGGAAGTTCATTCAAGAAACCACTATACCTGAACGATCTATTTGGAACTTAAACAAAAAAGGAAGTTGAATAGAAAATGAAATTGAATAAAAATAAAAATGGAAGCTGGAAAAAATAGAGAATGGAAGTTCATTAAATAAAACACTCTACCTTAACGATCTATTTCGAAATTAAATAAAAAAGAAAATTTATTGAACTTCCTTTTCTATTCAACTTTCGTTTTTATTTAATTTCCTTTTCTATTAAAAATGGAAGTTCATTGAAGAAACCACTGTACCTGAACGATCTATTTGGAAATTAAATAAAAAAGGAAGTTGAATAGAAAAGAAAATTGAATAAAAATGGAAGCTGCATTAAATTAAAAATGGAAGTTCATTCAAAAAACCACTATAGCTTAACGATGTATTTGGAAATTAAATAAAAAAGGAAGTTGAATAGAAAAGGAAATTGAATAAAAATGGATGTTGCATAAAATAAACCACTATACCTTAACGATCTATTTGGAAATTCAATAAAAAAGGAAGTTGATTAGAAAAGGAAATTGAATAAAAATAGAAGTGGAATAAAAATAAAAATAAAAAATGGAAGTTCATTCAAGAAACCATTTTTATTTTTATTCAATTTCCTTTTCTATTTAATTTCCAAATAGATCGTTAAGGTATAGTGGTTTTCAACTTCCTTTTCTATTCAACTTTCTTTTTTATTTAATTTCTAAATAGATCGTTAAGGTATAGTGGTTTTAATTTTAATGAACTTCCATTTTTATTTTTATTCAATTTTCTTTTCTATTCAACTTCCTTTTTTATTTAATTTCCAAATAGATCGTTAAGGCACAGTGGTTTCTTGAATGAACTTTCATTTTTAATTTTATGCAACTTCCATTTTTATTTTTATTCCACTTCCATTTTTATTTTTATTTAATAAAAATGGAAGTTGCATAAAATTAAAAATGGAAGTTCATTCAAGAAACCACTGTGCCTTAACGATCTATTTGGAAATTAAATAAAAAAGGAAGTTGAATAGAAAAAGAAAATTGAATAGAAATAGAAGTGGAATAAAAATGGAACTTGAATAAAAAATGGAAGTTCATTCAAGAAACCACTATACCTTAACGTTCTATTTGGAAATTAAATAAAAAAAGGAAGTTGAATAAAAAAGGAAATTGAATACAACTTCCATTTTTAATTTTATGCAACTTCCATTTTTATTTTTATTCCACTTTTATTTTGATTCAATTCTTTTCTATTCAGCTTTCTTTTTTATTTAATTTCTAAATAGATCGTTAAGGTATAGTGGTGTCTTGAATGAACTTCCTTTTTTCATTTGAAATTGAATAAAAATAGAAGTGGAATAAAAATAAAAATGGAAGTTGCATAAAATTAAAAATTGAAGTTCATTCAAGAAACCACTATGACTTAGCGTTTTCTTTGGAAATTAAATAAAAAAAGAAGTTGAATATAAAAGGAATTTGAATAAAAATGAAAGTGGAATAAAAATAAAAATAGAAGTTGCATAAAGTTAAAAATGGAAGTTCATTCAAGAAACCACTATACCTGAACGATCTATTTCCTTTTCTATTCAACTTCCTTTTTTATTTAATTTCCAAATAGATCGTTAAGGTATAGTGGTTTCTTGAATGAACTTTCATTTTTAATTTTATGCAACTTCCACTTTTATTTTTATTCAATTTCATTTTCCATTCAACTTCGTTTTTTATTTAATTTCCAAATAAATCGTTATGGTATGGTAGTTTATTGAATGAACTTGTATTTTTAATTTTATGCAACTTCCATTTTTATTTTTATTCAATTTTGATTTTTATTCAATTTTCTTTTTTATTTAATTTCCAAATAGATCGTTAAGGTATAGTGGTTTATTGAATGAAATTAAAAATAAAAGTTGCATACAATTAAAAATTGAAGTTCATTAAAAAAACTTGCATTTTCCATTCAACTTCCTTAAAAATCACTATACCTTAAAATTCGTTAAGGTATAGTGGTTTCTTGAATGAACTTCTATTTCAATTTTATGCAACTTCCATTTTTATTTTTATTCAATTTCATTTTCCATTTAACTTCCTTTTTTGTTTAATTTCCAAATAGATCGTTAAGTTCCAAATAGATCGTTAAGGTATAGTGGTTTCTTAAATGAACTTCCATTTTTAATTTTTTGCAACTTGCAATTTTATTTTCGTTCCACTTGTATTTTTATTCAATTTCCTTTTTTATTAAATTTCCAAATAGATCGTTTAGGTATAATTTTTATTCAATTTCCTTTTCTATTCAACTTCCTTTTTTATTGAATTTCCAAATAGATCATTAAGGTATAGTCGTAGAAGTTCATTCAAGAAAACACTATACCTTAACGATCTATTTTTATTCAATTTCCTTTTTTATTCAACTTTCTTTTTTATTTAATTTCCTTTTTTATTTAACTTTCTTTTCTATTCAACTTCCTTTTCTATTCAACTTCCTTTTTTATTTAATTTCCAAATAGATCGTTAAGGTATAGTGATTTCTTGAATGAACTTCCATTTTTAATTTTTATTTCTATTCAACTTCCTTTTTTATTTAAAATTGAAATTGAATAGAAATGGAAGATGCATAAAATTAAAAATGCCAGTTCATTTAAGAAACCACTATACCTTAACGATCCATTTGGAAATTAAATAAAAAAGGAAGCTGAATAGAAAATGGAAGTTCATTCAAGAAACCATTATACCTTAACGATCTATTTGAAAATTAAATTAAAAATGCAAGTGGAATAAAATTAAAAATGGAAGTTGCATAAAAATAGAAGCGGAATAAAAATAAAAATGGAAATTGGATAAAATTAAAAAAGAAAATTAAATAAAAAAAGAAGTTGAATAGAAAAGAAAATTGAATAAAAATATAAACGGAAGTGGCAAAAAATTAAAAAAAGAAGTTGAATAGAAAAGAAAATTGAATAAAAATAGAAGTGGAATAAAAATAAAAATGGAAGATGCCTAAAATTAAAAATGGAAGTTCATTCAAGAAACCACTATACCTTAACGATCTATTTGGAAATTAAATAAAAAAGGAAGCTGAATAGAAAAGAAAATTGAATAAAAATAAAAATAGAAATTGCATAAAAGTAAAAATGGAAGTTCATTCAAGAAACCGATATACCATAACGATCTATTTGGAAATTAAATAAAAAAGGAAGTTGAATAGAAAAGGAAACCACTATACCTTAACGATCTATTTGGAAATTAAATAAAAAAGGAAGTTGAATAAAAATAAAAATGGAAGTTTCATAAAATTAAAAATGAAAGTTCATTCAAGAGACCACTATATCTTAACGATCTATTTGGAAGTTCATTCAAGAAACCTGAAACGATCTAGAAATTTTTCCTTCTGCTCGAGCGAGGCAGTTGACGCTCGAGCAGACTTGTGGGGTTCCCGGCATTTTTGCAGACGGCCCGAGATTTTGGGAGTTGTGAATCTCCGCTCGAGCGGGGGAGTTGACGCTCGAACGGACGGCTTTGTTGGTCTGAGCGCTCGAGCACAAGGTTAGACGCTTGAGCGGGTCGCCTAGTTGAGTTTGAATTTCTGAGGCACGTGGATTCGTTTTTGGAATTTTTATTAGTGTATTTGGAACCTCCTTATTTTATTTTGGGGTGTTGATTGAGGTGGTAATATGTTGGTAAAGTAAGATTGGACCAAAAACTTTAATTCGAATAATTCGCCTACGATCAGCCGTCACTCTTTTGCCCTTTTCTTTTTCCACACTTTGAATTTGGATGTGAGGTTAGAACCATTGGAAATCTTATTTCCGGGGCTTCAATTTGGATACAAGAATGATCTAGAACGGAGTCCCGATGAGAGAGTTATACCCGTTTGAAGTTTTCACATCTGTGCTGGAAGCAGAGCCTCACGTGCGGGGAATAGCGCCGCACGTGCGGGTTGTGCGGGACAGCAGCTCAAAAACGAGATTTTTGGCCCATTTCTTACATTTTCTTTTCCTCTCTTCTTCTCCCCTCTTCCATGTCCGAAACCCTAGCTCCCAAAACCTTGATTTCCTCCACTTTTATCAACAATCCACCATGGTTCTTGCATCAAGGGTGGAGAACAAGAAAGGGTCAACATTTCCAACCGATTGAAATTCGAATTTATGGAGGATTCTTCTCAAAGCTTGCTTTTCTTGCTTGAATCTTGAGGTAGGGGTCCTAGTTCTCCTTCAATGCTTACATTGATAGATAGATTTGTGGTATTTTGGAATATATAAATACAAAATCTATATTTTGGGCATATAGTGTAAATCATGAAATTTTGGGGTTATGATTTGAAATGTTGGGGTTCTATTATGGGGTTTAGATTATGGCTTATGGATTATGGACCTAGGGTGTATAATAACTGGAAAGATTGGAACAAAAAGTAATGGGTTAAGAAATTTGGATTTTTCTTGAAATTTCTAGATTTTTCTTGAAACCCTAGGTTGATTTATGATGATAAACAATGAGTTTGCCCAAATTGAAAGTAGAATCATGAAATTGAGGTATGGAATTGTATATATACAAGTTTAATTGAATTTTGAAAGTGTTTGAAAATCATGTTAAAAATTAGCGATTGAACCTTATTTATGGATATTGTAAATTATGCTATGATATGAAATGAAACTTGGGAAAAATGATTAGTTAATGATATGGATAACATGAGCCTTGGAATGAAATGATGAAATGAAAATTTAGGAGTACACTTTGAATTATAATTAGTGGTGTTGAGTTAAGATATGTTGAATTGTGGTGATTATGTAGAATTGTATTGACTATGTTGATTTTGGTTTTTGTGATATAAAATGTAGAGTTTCCAAAATGGGCTTAATTTCAAATTATTTTATTAAATTCCTAGTGGGTTGGTGTAACGCCCTCAAAATTAAACCTATAATATATAATATTAACATGCGTCATTATAAGAAAACAAAGAGTATTATTCCATTCATCAGAGTAAACTTACTAAAAGACATTACATGTAATAAAGAAAGTAAATGCCCTACGGGCTTACATCTTTCCAAGCCAATACTTGGACACAAAAATATGAGTACTAACTCATTTACAAGTTAAGCCCTTGGCTCGAGTCCTTACATGTAATATCGAATAAAGCAAATAACAACTAATCTAAATGAGTCTTCAACTCTAAATCCTTCCAAGCTAATTCCTTGGAGGTAGCACGTCACCTGAACCTGAAAATGATGTTCCCGTATAGGGTGAGCCACAACCCAGTAGAAATATACTAAACAAAATATAAGCATTGAATAAAGCAATAGCATTCAATAGATGGTTAACTCAAATATCAGTTTTTACTTTCCATTATTTATTCAACTTTTCATTTTTATCAATATGGCTCAGAACCTGGCCAAATTATAACAGTGAACTACACATCACATTAACATTACTTCCAACATCAACAAAACAAATGAGACTAAGGCTCATATCAAAACACTTCATACTTCTCATTTGATACACATTTTAGTGCTGTATCAACAACATATAGAAACACTTCTATAAATCAATAAGCACACATAATAGTGATGCTAATAGAGTCCATCCCCTATCTCCTCCCAAACAAAATCCGATTTAGAGGTCCATCCCCTATCTTCCCCTAAACCGTGGAGTACATCCCCTATCTCCTCCCAAACAATATGCATATGCAATATATCAAGCACTTGTCATACACAACACACAATCAATACATGTATTTTATGTATTAATTCAACAGTCAAAATCAATGACTCAACCACTGTGATTAGTTTCAGTTTTCCCTAATCCACATGCAATGTCTACAACAATTATGACTATCCTCCACCGATAGCCCAAGACAGTTATTTCTAAACAGGAAATAAATGTATCAATAAACGTAAATTTAACGTTTTCATAGGTAAGTGATTACACTAACCAACTATACCATCAAATCACTAAATTCTCCAATTCCATGAATTAAACTCAATTCCACATTTTTCCCTAAATTAATTATACAAATTAATTTATTAAAAACAATTAGGGTTTTCCCAAATTACCAAAATACCCCCAACATATCGAAATACCAGAACTCAGAACAAAACCTATAATATGGAGTAGGAAATCCCTACCTCGAAGAAAATAACCCGAATGGAGAAGACGGAGATGATGACCCAAAATCCAAAGTGCTCCAAATCCAAGATTGTTCAGATTAAACGGAAGCCCTCGACCCACACTATCTTTTTAATAAAGGATCTAAGATAGAAACGCGCTCTAAGTAGATCAAACCTAAGGGAGAAGGTGTGTAGAGGGAGAGAGAAGACGGACCTAGGGTTTTGGAATAAAAAAGAAGATGAAAAAGTGATTTAAAACCCGCTGCTACCTATTTAAATCTGACAGGCTCGCTCGAGCGAAGACATGGTCGCTCGAGCGTAGAGACACAAGAAAGTCTCGCTCGAGCGAAGAAAAGCTCGCTCGAGCCAAAAACTCGATGCTTCAGGTCTGCAACCCAGAAGCACGCTCGAATAACAGAATGCTCGCTCGAGCGAAGAACTCGAAAACATACACCTCGCTCACTCGAGCGAAGAAAAGCTCGCTCGAGCGAAGAAACCCTGGCTCGAGCCACCAGAACAAAAATTCAACCCTCGCTCGAGCGACCAAACCCTCGCTCGAGCGACCAACCCAAAAACTGGACAGCAACACTTGGTTTCCGAACCCAACCAACCTGAAACAAACCTGCCCAACACATCCTATAACTCAAAATGCGAAAGTAAAGGACGACAACAACAATTAGACAATGACAGAATCTACGGAACCTAAGTCCGAATACAATAATCAAATGGGAAAAGACCGGGGTCGCTATAGTTGGCTTAGTTATTTTGAAACTCAAGTGGATGATTTAATGGGGTTTCTTTATGGGGATGGTAAATGTTTGGTTTTTGGTGAAAACACTAGAACTTTAGAGATTTTTGAGGAACATGGAAATGTTCATAAAACTCCTTTCTTTCTTTGAATAGAAGATGAATGTGTGTAAATTCCATAATGTGTTTTGCAAGATTGGTAATCTTTTAAATTTATTGAGTTGGAGAGATGGTTTTGAAAACTTCATGTGTAGTCCTTGGTGGGACCATGTTGCTTTGACTTGTGAAATGAGAAAGTTGATGGTATACGGTTGATTTGAGAAGGAATGTCATGGATCATGGAGATTTTTACATTTGCATATCATATCATTTATCATTGTGCATTGTGGTTTTAAATCGAAGCGATTTGCATTCATGACAGAAAATGATTTGTATGAGAAATATGGAAATGTGAATGGGGTAAATACGTGGTAAGTCCGGATAGGGGGTGTAGTTGATTTGTTAAGTTGGCAGTGAGTGTCCAGGGTGAAATACCCGAAAGCCGCGCGGATAGGTGTCGAGCCTTCCGGTTAGCACCGGAAAAATGACAGTTTGGTAGTGCTTGTTGAGCCTGTTGGAAAAAAATGGTTTTATGTAGGCATATTTTTTAGCCCAATTTGGGTGGACCCCAAATGTCTTTTGGGGTGGGTCCGAAGAGGTGAAGTGGTGAAGACAGAACGTCAAAACCATTTATGAGTGAATGGGAAGATGACGTCGTTTTCAGGTCTAACATTAATTTTTAGATAAAATTCTTTTGAATTTTTTCAATAAAAATTATTGTGGGAATTTAATTTAATTCTAAATTCAAATTTTGGGTTCCTAAGTGGTTTCTTAAAGTTTGTAATTTTAGAATTTAAAATTCCTTAAATGTTTCTTAAAGTTTGTACTTCTTCATTTATTTATTTATTTAACTATTTCAATAGTTTAATATTTATATATATATTTGAAATAGTTTAATATATATATATTTGAAATAGTTTAATTTATAAATTACCTACAGATTTGAAACATTCTCTAAACGGACCACTTTTTCAAATGATTGAATTTGTGTGCTCCCGGTCAAATAGTCAACTTTATTTGAATTGAAAGAGTGCACCTTTTCATTTCTTTAAATTGATAACTGTTCGGAAATGTTTGCTGCCTATAAATACCATGAATTCTAGCAGTTTTCGCTCTGATTTTCCAATCCAAAAAATTCAGTCTGAACTTCGTCTCTTTGCTATCCATTTTCTTTTTTGTGCATTATTCTTCATTTCAGTTTAGAATAAATATTTAGAGAGTTAGAACACAGGTTTGGTTCGCCGAACAAATTATTTGGAGTACTACTACAATTTGTGAAGATCATTGTATCCTGGGAGATAGACGCCACTCAACCGTAAGTACCATGGCGGAGTGAATCTGTCTTAAGGACAAAGTGTCACACACTCAACTTGGTCTAAATTTTAATTCGGTTCGATAAATAAATCTGGTATGCTATTTATTTATTTTGTTTGAGTTATTTCAAGTTATTTTATTTACACAGAAGATTGTTCCAACAATCTTAAGACAGATTCGAATTATTCTGTTTACAGAATTTTTCGTTTGTTTCCTTTTCTAAGAAAATTATTTTCTGCGGATTTACAAAATAATATTCTGGTTAGAAAAACAAATAGTGATTATATGCTATTTGACAGATAGTAGTAATATACTGTCTCTTTTCTTTGACAACAACTAGTAGTACGATACTGGTGTCATTAACAATTCAGAATATATTTTTGTGAAATTTTGTCAGAAAATTAATTTTGGTTTTTAGAAATTATTTTCTGTGTTTTCATTAATTAAAATTCTGTTTCAGTATTTTAATTATTGGAGTGTTACAAGAGATTTAAATTTCTGTGTGAAATTAATTTGGTTAAATAAAATTTTATTTTATTTCCAAATTAATTGGAAAAATAAAAGTTATATTTTTATTTCTTTTATTTTACAGAATTTAATTTCTTGTGTGGAATTAATTTGGTTATATAAAATTTTATTTTATTTCCAAATTAATTGAAAAATAAAAGTTATATTCTTATTTCTTTTATTTTACAGAATTTAATTTCCTGTGTGGAATTAATTTGTTTAAATAAAATTTTATTTTATTTTCAAATTAATTGGAAATAAAAGTCACATTCTTGTTTCTTTTATTTTTACAGAATTTAATTCTGTGTTTTTTGGTTTTAATTTTCTGTGTAGTATTAAATTCTAGTTATAATTGTGGTTTATAATTTAGAATTTATGGTTACTAAAACTGGTCAAACTAATGTTCAAACCAGTACTTGTATGGTGATTGCCATTACGCCAACCTCTCCTTATGTTGGGACTGTGCCAGTGAATAATGGTGGAAAACCAGAGAAGTTCTTAAGAACTGATTTTTGCAAAGGCAAAAGAAGATCTAGTAAGAAGGTTGCCAAAGCTAAAATGACCGAAATGGATGAAATTTCCAATGGTGTAGATGTTATAAATCTTTCTGCAGTTGTTTCCGAGGCAAATCTTGTCAGAAATCCTAAAGAATGGTGGGTGGACACTGGTGCTACTCGCCATATCTGTGCCGACAAAAAGATGTTCACATCTTATTCTACAGTGGACAACGGTAAACAAATTTTTATGGGCAACTCCTCAACTTCCAAAGTTGAAGGGCAAGGAAAGATTGTACTAAAGATGACATCAGGAAAGGAACTCACTCTCAACAATGTGTTGCATGTACCGGACATTTGCAAGAATTTAGTTTCCGGATCTTTGTTGAGTAAGAATGGGTTTAGGCTAGTTTTTGAAAGTGACAAGTTTGTACTTACCAAAAAGGGATGTATGTAGGAAAAGGTTACATGTCTGATGGCCTTTTCAAGATGAATGTAATGACTATTGTACCCTCAGTTATTAATAAAAATACATCTTCTTCTTATTTGCTTGAGTCTTCAAATTTATGGCATGGTAGACTATGACATGTTAATTATGGATCTTTGCGTAGATTAATTAATATGGAATGTTTACCTAAATTTAACATTGATTCAAATCATAAATGTGAAATTTGCGTTGAGGCAAAATTATCTAAAACTCCTTTTCATTCAATTGAAAGAAGTACGGAACCACTTGAATTAATTCATAGTGACATTTGTGATTTCAAATCAATTCAAACCAGAGGTGGGAAAAAGTATGTAATCACTTTTATAGATGACTATACTAAATATAGTTATATTTATTTAATTCGAACCAAGGATGAAGCTTTGGAAACTTTCATTCAATATAAGAATGAAGTTGAAAATCAACTTGGTAAGAAAATCAAGAAACTTAGAAGTGATAGATGTGGTGAATATGAATCACCTTTTGGTGAGTTTTGTAAAGAACATGGAATAATTCATCAAACCACCGCTCCTTACTTACCTCAGCAAAATAGAATTGCTGAAAGGAAAAATAAGACTTTAAAAAAAATGATGAATGCCATGTTAATCAGTTCTGTTACCTCAGAACTTGTGGGGGAAGCAATACTTTCTGCTAATTATATTTTAAATAAAGTACCCCGAAAGAAAGTGAATCAAACACCTTATGAAATATGGCATGGTAGAGTATCATCCTACAAATACTTAAAAGTGTGAGGGTGTTTAGCTAAAGTGGCTATTCCTAGTCCTAAAAAGACTAAGATAGGTCCTAAGACCATTGATTGCATTTTCATTGGTTATACCAAGAATAGTAGTACATATCAGTTTTTGATTTATATATCAGAACATATCGAAATGCATGTAAATACTATTATTGAGTCTTGGAATGCATCTTTCTTTGAACATGTATTTCCAAATAAGACTGGACAAGAGACTAGTAATAATAAGAGATCTTTTGATGCTATTACTAGTAATGATAAAAAACATGATCAAGAGCAAGAGTTAGATCAAAATGAGGAAGAGGAACCTAGGCGTAGTAAACGTGCTAGAACCTCAAAATCTTTTGGTCCAGAGTTTCTAACATATTTGTTAGAAAATGAGCCTTTAACTTTTAAGGAGGCTATGTCCAGTCCTGAAGCTCCTTTATGGAAAGAAGCTGTCAATAGTGAAGTTGAATCCATCTTGCAAAATCACACTTGGGAATTAGTGGACTTACCACCAGGTTGTAAACCTCTTGGATATAAGTGGATTTTCAAAAGGAAAATGAAAGCAGATGGATCAATTGAAAAATAAAAGGCAAGACTTGTGGTCAAAGGATTTAGACAAAAAGAAGGTCTTGATTACTTTGACACATACTCACCGGTTACTAGATTAACATCCATTAGAATGCTAATTGCTATTGCATCTCTATACAATCTAGAAATTCATCAGATGGATATTAAAACCGCTTTCTTAAATGGTGAGTTAGAGGAAGAAATTTACATGGAACAACCAGAAGGGTTTTCTGTTCCAGGGAAAGAAAAGAAAGTGTGTAAATTGGTTAAATCATTATATGGTTTAAAACAAGCGCCAAAGCAATGGCATGAGAAATTTGACAAGGCAATGATGTCAAATAGATTTAAAATTAATGAGTGTGACAAATGTGTTTATATTAAAAACACAGATAAAGATTATGTCATTGTATGTCTTTATGTAGATGATATGCTCATCATTGGTAGTAATAATGACATGATTAAAACTACCAAGAAAATGTTGAATAAACATTTTGACATGAAGGACATGGGCATTACTGATGTAATTCTTGGTATGAAAATTACCAAAACATCAGAAGGATATGCTTTGTCACAATCTCATTACATTGAGAAAATACTTAACAAATTCAGCAAAGATGATGATCATCTTGCTAGAACTCCTGTAGATGTTAATTTGTATTTTTCTAAGAATGTACAGTGAAAAATCTAGAAACCCTAGATGTTGATTTGTGATTATGTACCAATTTTAAGCAAAATATAACAATCCCAATCAAACAATCAAGAGAAAGAGACACAAAGATTTTACGTGGAAAAACCACAATTGGACGCCTTCCAATTGTGATTAAAAAACCACGGGCAACAGCCACAAGAACAATCCACTAAGAAGATATAAAGGAATTACACAGGTATCACTCTCAATTATCTAGCCATAACGCCTAATTGAACCAACCTCTATGTGCCTCTTCCAACCCCATCTTCAGCACGAAATTGTCTTTCTGATGAGCCACTCCGGATTCCCTCCAAAGCTTCAGGCTCGAGTTCTTCAGAATTCACAACTGAAGAACAACTCTCTCTTTTGTAGAACAAACAAACAAACCTTTGATGTATCCTCTTTAAACCATGAGTTGAATACTCAATAAGACATCAAAGAAAAATAATAAAATATCCCCCAGATATAAACCTTTAAGAACCAAAAAGAAGATCTGGAGGACTTCAATCAATTACTTAGTTTTGGGAGAAAACCAAGTATTTATAGAGAACCAAAAGTAATCCCAGATTGAGAAGAAAACAAACTCCTTGAAAAATCCGGATTCTGAAGCTCGCTCGAGCGAAGCTTTCCTGGCTCGAGTGAGGAGAGTAATTTTCATGATTTCTACTAGTGCCTTGGCTCGAGCGACGGATCCTTGGCTCGAGCGACCAATCACTTCTTTCAGGTTTTTGTGCGGACGCAATCCTTCGCTCGAGCGAGCATTCCTTGGCTCGAGCGAGAAAGTCTTGGCTCGAGCGAGCACTCCTTGGCTCGAGCGAGCAATGACGGACATGCAATTTTGAAACCAATTTTGCATTTTTCTTCGGCCGCGAGCTGAGTGGCAATCTTGAAAGCATTAACATCACAAACTTCTCTGCATGGCTCGATTCGGATTTGGATTCGCATCTAATAAACTCATAGCCTTACTAAAATAAAAGTGCGAAAATAAATACATCTGAAACGAGTTTTGTCAAACGGGGTTGCCAAGAATAAAAACCTAACATACAGGAAAGTATTTCTCAATTAGAGTATGCCCAATTTATTGGAAGCTTAATGTACTTGATGAACTGCACTCGCCCAGATATAGCTTATGCAGTAAGTAAATTAAGTAGATATACGAGTAATCCGGGAGTAGAACACTGGAAAGCAATTATAAGGGTTCTAAGATATCTCCGATTTACTCGTAACATTGGGCTTAATTAAACTAGATATCCAGCAGTACTTGAAGGATACTGTGATGCAAATTGGATATCGGATACTAGAGACTCGAAGTCCACCAGTGGGTATGTCTTTACTCTTGGTGGTGCAGCTGTATCTTGGAAATCTTCCAAACAGACTTGTATTGCTAGATCTACTATGGAATCAGAATTCATAGCTTTAGACAAAGCAGGGGAAGAGGCAGAATGGCTTCGCCACTTCCTTGAAGATATTCCAATTTGGCTAAAATCGGTGCCTGCTATATGCATACATTGCGATAGTCAATCAGCTATAGGTAGAGCACAGAGTCATATGTATAACGGTAAGTCACGGCACATTCGTCGTCGACATAACACGGTGTGACAACTACTCTCTAATGGAATTATTTCCATAGAATATGTTAAGTCTAAAGACAACATAGCGGATCTTTTAACCAAAGGGTTAGCAAGAGAGTTAGTTGAGAATTCATCGAGGGGAATGGGACTTAAGCCTATTAAATAAGAGTTACCACAATGGCAACCCAACCTAGTTGACTGGAGATCCCAAGATCTAGGTTCAAAGGGACAACCGAGTTGTGATTGACTCAGAAGGATCACTGGGGAGTCTAACTCCTACCCATTTCTATGATGAAATAGTGATGTCTGCAGCGTTTTAGGTTAAGTAAAACTTTTAATGATTCTTATATCTAGGTAAACCTAGTGGAGTATGGCAGGATACTCTTCATAAGCATCACCTATGTGAGTGTGAACTGGGCCGGTTCTGTGAGATTTGTGAAGGGCTACAATTCTCTAGAGCACTCATGAAGACCAGGTTGTTCAGGGCCAAAATGAACACAATAGTGAGAACTAAACTGTGTCTGGGGATATACTGTGTGAGTTCTATTGTCTTGGTTTACACAAACGGCTGAACAGTTGAAGACATCATGTTCACTGGTTAGCTAGTAAATCCAATAGTGTCTCACAAGGGAAGGTTCAAAGCCAAAAGCTACCTATCCTTTGCAGGATATTTCCAATTTCTAAACTCTTTGATTAGATCATGTTGTTGCATTTTCTCTCCGTCAACTTCCATTCATGTGGGGGATTGTTGGAAAAAATGGTTTTATATAGGCATATTTTTTAGCCCAATTTGGGTGGACCCCAAATGTCTTTTGGGGTGGGTCCGAAGAGGTGAAGTGGTGAAGACAGAACGTCAAAACCATTTATGAGTGAATGGGAAGATGACGTCGTTTTCAGGTCTAACATTAATTTTTAGATAAAATTCTTTTGAATTTTTTCAATAAAAATTATTGTGGGAATTTAATTTAATTCTAAATTCAAATTTTGGGTTCCTAAGTGGTTTCTTAATGTTTGTAATTTTAGAATTTAAAATTCCTTAAATGTTTCTTAAAGTTTGTACTTCTTCATTTATTTATTTATTTAACTATTTCAATAGTTTAATATATATATTTAATTAGTTTAATATATATATATTTGAAATAGTTTAATTTATAAATTCCCTACAGATTTGAAACATTCTCTAAACGGACCACTTTTTCAAATGATTGAATTTGTGTGCTCCCGGTCAAACAATCAACTTTATTTGAATTGAAAGCGTGCACCTTTTCATTTCTTTAAATTGATAACTGTTCGGGAATGTTTGCTGCCTATAAATACCATGAATTCTAGCAGTTTTCGCTCTGATTTTCCAATCCAAAAAATTCAGTCTGAACTTTGTCTCTTTGCTGTCCATTTTCTTTTTTGTGCATTATTCTTCATTTCAGTTTAGAATAAATATTTAGAGAGTTAAAACACAGGTTTGGTTCGCCGAACAAATTATTTGGAGTACTACTACAATTTGTGAAGATCATTGTATCCTGGGAGATAGACGCCACTCAACCGTAAGTACCATAGCGGGGCGAATCTGTCTTAAGGACAGAGTGTCACACACTCGACTTGGTCTTAATTTTAATTCAGTTTGATAAATAAATCTGGTATGTTATTTATTTATTTTGTTTGAGTTATTTCAAGTTATTTTATTTACACAGAAGATTGTTCCAACAGAGCCTACTTGCAGACACCAGCCTAGGGATTACCAGTGTCGTATTTACCGTCCCTTTTAAAGTAATGATGGAAGTTTGAAATTGATGAGATCATATGATGACATTGAGAACATGGTGATTTTGAAACAATGCATTGGAACGGATGTTTTTCCTCATTGATTTATCTTGGCATAGCATTGCATTTACATTTACTTTTGTGTTGAGGAAAAAGCATAACTATTTACATACTTTGTGATAATATTCTACAAAACTTGGAAATTTATTTTAAAAGAATGGTTGGTTTTCGAAAATGGTTTTGGGAGTTCACATCTCGCCGTAGTAAGCCGGCAAAAGGTGGATTGTGTTGAGCTATGTGTTGAGAGGTAAGTTGAGTTGATGATGTTTTCTTTTGTTGCTTGTGATGAATTTTGTGAAATTTCATATTGATGTATAATTTGGTTTAAAGAGGAAATGTGCATGGGCATTATTTGTAAATAATGGGAACCAAAAAAAAAATAGATATAAGGATTATAGATTATGATGATAAACTTAACGAAGTAGTTGTGTTAATAAAAGTAAAAGTAAATTGTGAGAGTTGTTCCTTAATTAAATAAAGGATTGGCTTGGAAGGGTTTATTAACATTGTGTTATCTTGAAATGAAACTTTGCGGGTGTAATTAACGGGGTGAATTGAGTATAGGAGAATTGTTGGAAAATCAAAAAGGAACTTGAACTTAAAGTTATGGGGTTTTAAGTTGAAAATGAAGAGTAAAAGAGTAGAATGAAAGAAAAGATGAACATTAAAAATGGAAGTTAAATGAGAAATGTTTTGGGAAATGGGTTATTAACTTTTAAATGATGCTGTTTCTTAAATACGGTTGTTTCACAAGGATCTATGGTTTTTCTAAAGTTAAGGGATGATTTTTAATGGCTGAAGGTTTTTCCTTACAAGTGTTTAAATTGTTTTTGAGAAAAAGATACCTTATGATATTTTGAGATTATGAAATGTCACCCTACTATATGGTATCACCCAGCATGCATGATCATTTTTATCTGTGTGTTAGTTATTGATTTAGAACTGTGAGATTCTTACAAGGCATTAGTGCTCACCCCGTTGTTGTTGTATCTTTTACAGGAAGAATGTTTGGATTATTTGATTGAAGATGTACAGAGTTCTTGAGTCATTTGTATAACTTCATGGTAGTTGTAAAAGAAGTGGATTTCTATTTGTATTCATTTATTTGTAGCTTCGCGGCAAAAGCATTGGCATGTATTATTGTTGTTGTATTCATTGAGAGAGAACCTGTATTATCATATTTCTGTTACTCAAGTGTAATAGATACTTGTATATGTAAGAAAAAAAAATATGGACCTAAATTTACATGCTTTGGTAATGTTTTCGTGTAATTAAAATTCGAGGCGTGACAAAACCACTGTACCTTAACGATCTATTTGGAAATTAAATAAAAAAAGGAAGTTGAATGGAAAATGAAATTGAATAAAAATAGAAGTGGAATAAAAATATAAATGGAAGTTGCATAAAAATAAAAATGGAAGTTGAATAGAAAAGGAAATTGAATAAAAATAGAAGTGGAATAAAAATAAAAATGGAAGCTGAATAGAAAATGAAATTGAATAAAAATAAAAATAGAAGCTGCAAAAAAATAGAAATGGAAGTTCATTCAAGAAACCACTATACCTGAACAATCTATTCAATTTCATTTTGTATTCAACTTCCTTTTTTATTCAATTTCCTGTTCTATTTCCTTTTCTATTCAACTTCCTTTTTTTTTTAATTTCCAAATAGATCGTTAAGGTATAGTGAAAATGCAAGTTCATTCAATAAACCACTATTCAAAATAGATCGTTAAGGCATAGTGGTTTCTTGAATGAGCTTCCATTTTTATTTTTATTCCACTTGCATTTTTATTTGGTTTCTTGAATGAACTTCACTATGCCTTAACGATCCATTTGGAAATTAAATAAAAAAGGAAGAAAGTTGAATGGAAAATGAAATTGAATAAAAATAAAAGTGGAAGTTGCATAAAATAAAATGGAAGTTCAATAATTAAACCACTATAGCATAACGATCTATTTGTTTTTATTTTTATTCCACTTCTATTTTTATTCAACTTCCTTTTGTATTCAACTTCATTTTTTATTCAAGAAACCAACCACTATACCTTAACGATCCATTTGGAAATTAAATAAAAAAGGAAGTTGAATAAAAATTCACTGGTTTATTTTTATTCAAAGGAACTTCCATTTTTATTCAATTTTAATTTTACGCAAGTTCATTCAATAAACCACTATACCTTAACGATCCATTTGGACATTAAATAAAAAAGGAAGTTGAATAGAAAAGAAAATTGAATAAAAATGCAAGTGGAATAAAAATAAAAAATGAAAGTTCATTCAAGAAACCACTATACCTTAGCGTTTTGTTTGGAAATTAAATAAAAAAGGAAGTTGAACAGAAAAGGAAATTGAATAAAAATGGAAGTTCATTCAAGAAACCACTATACCTTAACGATCTATTTGGAAATTAAATAAAAAAGGAAGTTAAATAGAAAAGGAAGTTAAATAAGGAAGTTCATTCAAGAAACCACTATACCTTAACGATCTATTTGGAAATTAAATAAAAAAGGAAGTTGAATAGAAAAGGAAATTGAATAAAAAAGGAAGTCGAATAGAAAAGGAAATTGAAAATGAAAGTTCATTCAAGAAACCGCTATACCTTAACGAGTTCATTCAAGAAACCACTATACTTTAACGATCTATTTTGAAAGGAAACAAAAAATGAAGTTGAATAGAAAAGGAAGTTGAATAAAAATGGAAGCTGAATAAAATTAAAAATGGAAGTTTATTCAAGACACCACTATGCCTTAATGATCTATTTGGAAATTAAATAAAAAAGCAAGTTGAATAGAAAAGGAAATTGAATAAAAATAGAAGTGGAATAAAAATAAAAATGGAAGTTGCATAAAATTAAAAATGGAAGTTCATTCAAATAACCACTATACCTTAACGATCTATTTGGAAATTAAATAAAAATAGAAGCTGAATAGAAAAGGAAATTAAATAAAAAAGGAAGTTGAATAGAAGTGGTTTCTTGAATGAACTTCCATTTTTAATTTTATGCAACTTCCATTTTTATTTTTATTCCACATACATTTTTATTCAATTTCCTTTTCTATTCAACTTCCATTTTTATTTTTATTCCACTTGCATTTCCACTTGCATTTTTATTTAATTTCCAAAAAGATCGTTAAGGTATAGTGGTTTCTTGAATGAACTTCCTTTTGTTTTTCCTTTTCTATTCAACTTCCTTTTTTATTTAATTTCCAAATAGATCGTTAAAGTATAGTGGTTTCTTGAATGAATTTCCTTTTTTATTTTTATTCCACTTGCATTTTATTCAATTTTCTTTTCTATTCAACTTCCTTTTCTACACAGTTTCCTTTTTTTATTTAATTTCCAAATAGATCGTTAAGGTATAGTAGTTTCTTGAATGAACTTCCATTTTTAATTTTATGCAACTTGCAATTTTATTTAATTTCCAAATAGATCGTTTAGGGATAGTGGTTTCTTGAATCAACTTCCTTTTCTATTCAACTTTCTATTAAACTTCCATTTTTATTTTTATTCAATTTTCTTTTCCTTTTCTATTCAACTTCCTTTTTTATTTAATTTCCAAATGGATCGTTAAGGTATAGTGGTTTCTTGAATGAACTTCCATTTTTAATTTTATGAGCTTCCATTTTAATTTTTATTCAATTTCATTTTTCTATTCAACTTCCTTTTCAATTCAACTTCCTTTTTTATTTAATTTCCAAATAGATCGTTAAGGTATAGTGGTTTCTTGAATGAACTTCCATTTTTTTTTCAACTTCCTTTTTTACTTTTATTCTGCTTCTATTTTTATTCAATTTTCTTTTCCTTTCAATTTCCTTTTCTATTCAACTTCCTTTTTTTTTTTAAAGTCCAAATAGATTGTTAAGGTATAGTGGTTTCTTGGATAAACTTCCGTTTTTAATTTTATGCATCTTCTATTTTTGTTCAACTTCCTTTTTTATTTAATTTCCAAATAGATCGTTCAGGTATGGTGGTTTCTTGAATGAACTTCCATTTTTAATTTTATGCGGCTTCCATTTTTATTTTTACTCAATTTTCTTTTCTATTCAATTTCTTTTTTTGTTTAATTTCCAAATAAATCGTTAAGGTATAGTGGTTTCTTGAATGAACTTGCATACCTTAACGATCTATTTGGAAATTAAATAAAATTAAATAAAAAAGAAGTTGAATAGAAAAGAAAATTGAATAAAAATGCAAGTGCAATAAAAATGGAAGTTGCATAAAATTAAAAATAGAAGTTCATTCAAGAAACCACTACACCTTCACGATCCATTTGGAAATTAAATAAGGTATAGTGGTTTCATGAATGAACTTCCGTTTTTAATTTTATGCAACTTCCATTTTTATTGCACTTGCATTTTTATTCAATTTCCTTTTCCATTGAACTTCCTTTTTTATTTAATTTCCAAATAGGTCGTTAAGGTATAGTGGTTTCTTGAACTATTTGGAAATTAAATAAAAAAGAAAGTTGAATAGAAAAGAAAATTGAATAAAAATAAAAAATGGAATAAAAATAAAAATGGAAGCTGTATAAAATTAAAAATGGAAGTTCATTCAAGAAACCACTATACCTGAACGATCAATTTGGAAATTAAATAAAAATGCAAATGGAATAAAAATAAAAATGGAAGTTGCATAAAATTAAAAATTGAATTTCATTCAAGAAACTACTACACCTTAACGATCTATTTGGCAGTTTATTCAATTTCCTTTTTTATTCAACTTCCATATTTATTCCACTTGCATTTTTTTTCAATTTCCTATTCTATTCAACTTCCTTTTTTATTTAACTTCCATTTATATTTTTATTCCACTTCTATTTTTATTTAATTTCCAAACAGATCATTCAGGTATAGTGGTTTTTTGAATGAACTTCCATTTTTAATTTTCTTGAATGAACTTCCATTTTTAATTTTATGCAATTTCCTTTTCTATTCAGCTTCCTTTTTAATTAAAGTTCCAAATAGATCGTTAATGCATAGTGGTTTCTTGAATGAACTTCCATTTTTAATTTTATGCAACTTCCTTTTTTATTTAATTTCCAAATAGATCGTTAAATAAAAAAGGAAATTGAATAGAAAAGGAAGTGGAATAAAAAAGGAAGTTGAATAAAAAGGAAATTGAATAGAAAGGGAAATTGAATAAAAATTTAAAATAAAAATGGAAGTTGCAAAAAAAGGAAGTTGAATAGAAATGGAAATTGAATAAAAAAGAAAACCACTATACCTTAACGTTCTATTTGGAAATTAAATGAAAAAGGAAGTTGAATAGAAAAGGAAATTATTTTTATTCAACTTCCATTTTTATTCAATTTCCTTTTCTATTCAACTTCCTTTTTTATTTAATTTCCAAATAGATCGTTAAGGTATAGTAGTTTCTTGAATGAACTTCCAATTTTATTTCTATGTATCTTCCATTTTTATTTTTATTCCATTTTTATTTTCATTTAAAAAACCACTATACCTTAACGATCAATTTTGAAATTAAATAAAAAAGGAAGTTGAATAGAAAAGGGAATTGAATAAAAATATATACAAACGGAAATTGAAACCACTATACCTTACCGATCTATTTGGAAATTAAATAAAAAAGGAAGCGATCTATTTGGAAATTAAACAAAAAAAGGAAGTTGAATAGAAAAGGAAATTAAATAAAAATGGAAGTTGAATAAAAATAAAAATGGAAGCTACATAAAATTAAAATGGAAGTTCATTAAAGAAACCACTATACCTTAACGATCTATTTGGAAATTAAATAAAAAAGGAAGTTAAATTAAAAAGGAAATTGAATAAAAATAAAAGTGGAGTAAAAATAAAAATGGAGCTGCATAAAATTAAAAATGCAAGTTCATTCAATAAACCATTATACCTTAACGATCTATTTCCTTTTCTATTCAACTTCCTTTTTTATTTAATTTGTAAATAGATCGTTAAGGTATAGTGGTTTCTTGAACGAACTTCTATTTTTAATTTTATGCACCTTCCATTATTATTTTATTCCACTTGCATTTTTATTCAATCCCTTTTCTATTCAACTTCATTTTTTATTTAATTTCCAAATAGTTCGTTAAAGTATAGTGGTTTCTTGAATAAACTTCCATTTTTAATTTTATTTCTATTCAACTTCCATTTTTATTCGACTTCCTTTTTTATTTAATTTCCAAATAGATCGTTAAGGCATAGTGGTTTCTTGAATGAACTCCCATTTTTAATTTTATGCAACTTCCACTTGTATTTTTATTCAATTTCCTATTTGGAAATTAAATAAAAAAAGAAATTGAATAAAAATGCAAGCGGAATAAAAATAAAAATGGAAGATGCATAAAATTAAAAATGAACTTCCATTTTTTATTTTTATTCAATTTCCTTTTCTATTCATTTTATTTCTATTCAACTTCCATTTTTAATTTTATGCAGTTTCCATTTTTATTTTCAATTTCCTTTTCTATGCAACTTCCTTTTTTATTTAATTTCCAAATAGATCGTTAAGGTATAGCGGTTTCTTGAATGAACTTCCTTTGTTTATTTAATTTCCAAATAGATCGTTCAGGTATAGTGATTTCTTGAATGAACTTCCATTTTTCATTTTCCATTCAAGAAATCAACTTTAATTTTTATTCAATTTCCTTTTCTATTCAACTTCCTTTCAAATTTTAATTCATTCAAGAAACCACTATACCTTAACGATCTATTTGGAAATATACCCTAACGATCTATTTGGAAATTAAATAAAAATGGAAGTTGAATAAAAATAAAAATAGAAGTTCGTTCAAGAAACTACTATACCTGAACGATCTATTTGGAAATTAAATAAAAATGAAAGTTGAATAGAAAAGGAAATTGAATAGAAAAAGAAATTGAATAAAAATAAAAAAGGAAGTTGCATAAAATTAAAAGTGGAAGTTCATTCAAGAAACCACTATACCTTAACGATATATTTTTATTCAATTTTCTTTTCTATTCAACTTCCTTTTTTATTTAATTTCCAAATAGATCGTTCTGTTTGGAAATTAATAGAAAAGGAAGCTGAATAGAAAACGAAATTGAATAAAAATAAAAATATAAATGGAAGTTGAATAAAATTAAAAATGGAAGTTGCATAAAATTAAAAATGGAAGTTGCATAAAATTAAAAATGGAAGTTCATTCAAGAAACCACTATACCTTAACGATCAATTTGGAAATTAAATAAAAAAGGATGTTCAATAGAAAAGGAAGTTGAATGGAAAATGAAATTGAATAAAAATAAAAATGGAAGTTGCATAGAAAAGGAAGTTCATTTTTATTGTAAATAGATCGTTAAGGTATAGTGGTTTATTTAATTTCCAAATAGTTCATTCAGGTATAGTGGTTTTCTTTCAAAATAGATCGTTAAGGTATAGTGGTTTCTTGAATGGACTGCCATTTTTAATTTTATGCAACTTCCATTTTTATTTTTATTTAATTTCCTTTTTTTATTCAACTTCCACTTTTATTTAATTCCTTTTCTATTCAACTTCCATTTTCCTTTTCTATTCAACTTCCATTTTTATTTAATTTCCAAATAGATCATTAAGATATAGTGGTTTCTTGAATGAACTTCCATTTTTAATTTTATGCAACTTCCACTTTTATTTTTATTCAATTTCCTTTTCCATTCAACTTCCACTTTTATTTAATTCATTTTCTATTCAACTTCCTTTTTTATTTAATTTCCAAATAGATCGTTAAGGTATAGTGGTTGGATATTTAATTTCCAAATAGATCGTTAAGGTATAGTGGTTTCTTGAATGAACTTCCATTTTTAATTTTTTGCAACTTCCATTTTTATTTTTATTCAATTTTCTTTTCTATTCAACTTCCATTTTTATTTAATTTCAAAATAGAAATAAAAATAAAAATAGAAGTTGCAAAAAATTAAAAATGGAAGTTCATTCAAGAAAGCACTTGTCATGACCCCATTCCGCCCCTAGTAGAATGGTGCCGTAATGGCCAGTAATCCGAGATTATCGAAGGCCATCTTTCAAAATTCACACACAAACAGAGTACACATATGGGGCTTACAAATGCGGAAGCAATAAATTAAAAGCTAAGTAGTCCATAAGAGCAGTGCATAAGTCAAATGGAATGGCATACATCTTTACATAGCTTTAATACGACAAAACGAAGTACAAAAAAGTACATCTTGACCAAAAGACTTCTCAGCCATCAAATACAAAATACAATGAAATACAACTAAGAAGTATGATCTTCAAGATACTGCAAAAGTGCAAAATCCAAAACAAGTGGCAAGTACATTTAGGCGTCACCGCCGTCCTGCTCGTCACCTACATATATATAGAGAGGGGTGAGCTTGGATACTCAGTGAATGATATGACTAATAAAGGGGTTTGCATGACTGATATTCAAGATCTTTATCAAATGATACATAACATAATTAGTGCAAATCAAGGGATGAACCAAGTCCATCTAGTAAATCTTTCAAGTTTCAAGGAATGCTTACTAGCATCAATATAGTACAAGTGATGACATTTCGAACAAACAAACCCACGCGGTAAACCGTCAGTGGCAAGACAAGGCAAGACAAGGGAGATATCTCAAATCAATGGTGCAGTTGCATTATAGTCCCCTGGCACTAAGGACTTGTGCTACATATGCTTAGAGTCCCCTAGCACGTACGGACTTCCAAATTTATGCTGCAAATGCTTAGAGTCCTCCAGCACGTAAGGACTTTCCAAGAATGTCATCAAAATAAGATATAATACTTGATATACAAAATAGGAATAATCATTCATGCTTACAAATACTTTCCAAAACAAAGCAAAACAAGGCTTTTATCAAAACATTGTAACATAGCTTTATTAAAAATACCACTCATATAGTTCTTTAAACGTCGGGATCAAGGCAAGTCCAAGTCCTACAAACACATGGCAAAGTCTGTTGAATGCACTTTCAAACAAGTTTCACATGCATACGAATGATCTCGACATTCTTCAAAAACTAAGTCAAATCAAAATGAAACACCGTTTCTCATCTCGGGAAAACATGCTGGGCACCAACCAGGTCTAGGCCGAGGTTCCACACCTCCTCGCCAAGGTGTGGTCCCGAGGGCCACATTCAAGGATATGAAGTTGGGAAAATCTGGGTTTCCCTCTGCTGAAGAACATGAAGAACGTGAACATGAAGAACATGAAAAACATGAATGCTCAATCACAACTTGTTATTTCAAAATCTGGGATTTTCATGCTATGAGTTCGAAAACATGGACCTGGGTACCCATACTTGAAGATCTTATGAAAACAAACACAAAAACATGGAACTTGTTACAAACTTTCGGATCAAACAAGGCTTTTCTTTTAAGAACCCAAGAACGCTAACTTTCTCTTTCTAAAACCAACTTTAAATCAATGCAGGGCATGTAGAACAGATTCGATCATGCAATGCAGCCAGATGATCAGTAAGAACAACGAGAGTAGGTCAAGATTCTAACCTCAAAACACGAATCTAACGGTTTGAACTCCAACGATCAAGCTTGGAAGTCTACTTTCTCACTCAAAACTTCTCCTTCCTCTCCTAGAGCTTCTCTCTCCTCAAGAACAAGATATGATACAAGATGACACATTTCTAGGCTTGTCGGCCGACTTAACACTCAGCTCGGACACGTGGCAATGGTTGGTTGGTTCAACTCAAGAAGGTGACTGATTGAAAAGACAAGACTATGACAAAGTGTGTTCAACAAGCTAGGCGGTAAGGGCACTTCGGCAAGTAGTGACATCGGCTAATAACAAGGCTTCGGCAAGCAAAGGACAATGACCTCGGCTAGAAAGGACAATACTTGGCCTAGTTGTGCCACACCTCGGCCTAGATGTGCCACACCTCGGTCTAGGTCGTACCAGTCCAGGAGCAAGATCACTTGGGTTCAAGGGTAACATCTCAGCCTAGATAATACACATCTCGGCCTTGGTGGTGAACACCTCGGACTAGATAGTGATATCTCGGCCAACATGTTAGGGCAGGGGTAGAGGCCAACCAGAAAAAGGGTTCCAAGGTAGTTCTAGGCTTAAGGTGACCTCGGCTTGGATTAGTCTAGGCTAACCACACACCAAACAAGGAACAAAGCATGCAAATAACACTTAAGCAAAACAAAGACAAGATCTGAAATGCAAGCTTAACAGGACAGAATCATATAAATGCATATGAGTATGGTTAGGACAGTGTGAGGATTATTACACCACTATACTTTAACGATCTATTTGGAAATTAAATAAAAAAGGAAGTTAAATAGAAAAGAAAATTGAATAAAAAAGGAAGTTGAATAGAAAAGGAAATTGAATAAAAATAGAAGTGAAATTAAATAAAAAAGGAAGTTGAATAGAAAGTCCACTATACCTTAGCGATCTATTTGGAAATTAAATAAAAATGGAAGTTCATTCAAGAAACCACTATACCTTAACGATCCATTTGGAAATTAAATAAAAAATGAAGTTGAATAGAAAATGAAATTAAATAAAAATAAAAATGGAAGCTGCATAAAATTAAAAATGGAAGTTCATTCAAGAAACCACTACTATACCTTAACGATTTCTTGAATGAACTTCCATTTTTAATTTTATCCAGCTTCCATTTTTATTTTTATTCAATTTCCTTTTCTATTCAACTTCCTTTTTTATTTAATTTCCAAATAGATCAACTTCCTTTTTTATTTAATTTCCAAACAGAACGTTAAGGTATAGTGGTTTCTTGAACGAACTTCCATTTTTAATTTCCAAATAGATCGTTAAGGTATAGTGGTTTCTTGAATGAACTTCCATTTTTAATTTCCTTTTCTATTCAACTTCCTTTTTTATTCAATTTCATTTGAACTTCCATTTAATTTCCAAATAGATCGTTAAGGTATAGTGGTTTCTCGAATGAACTTCCATTTTTAATTTTATGCATCTTCCATTTTTATTTTTATTCAATTTCATTTTCTATTCAACTTCTTTTTTGATTTAATTTCCAAATAGATTGTTAAGGTATAGTGGTTTCTTGAATGAACTTCCATTTGCATTTTTATTGAATGATCAATTTCATTTTCTATTCAACTTCCTTTTTTAATTAATGGAAGTTGAATAGAAAAGAAAATTGAATAAAAATTAAAGTTGAATAAAAATAAAAATGGAAGATGCATAAAATTAAAAATGGAAGTTGCATAAAATTAAATATGGAAGTTCATTCAAGAAACCACTATACCTTAGCGTTCTACTTGGAAATTAAAGAAACAACTATAGATTAACGTTCTATTTGGAAATTAAATAAAAATGGAAGTTACATAAAATTAAAAATGGAAGTTCATTCAAGAAACCACTATACCTTAACGATCTATTTGGAAATTAAATAAAAATAGAAGTTGAATAGAAAAGGAAATTGAATAAAAATGCAAGTGGAATAAAAATAAAAAAGGAAGTTGCATAAAAATAAAAATAGAAGTTGCATAAAATTAAAAATGGAAGTTCATTCAAGATAGAAGGTATAGCGGTTTCTTGAATGAACTTGCATTTTTAATTTTAATTTTATGCAA
Organism: Camellia granthamiana; assembly: GCA_036172215.1. Taxonomy (NCBI): domain Eukaryota; kingdom Viridiplantae; phylum Streptophyta; class Magnoliopsida; order Ericales; family Theaceae; genus Camellia; species Camellia granthamiana. The sequence continues at coordinate 1,842,658 of JAXFYN010000018.1, read as the reverse complement.
CTTCTATTCTTAATTTTATTCCACTTCTATTTTTATTCAATTTCCTTCTATCTTAAATGAACTTCCATTTTTAATTTTATGCAACTTCCATTTTTATTTTTATTCAACATCCTTTTTTTATTTTTATTCCACTTGCATTTTTATTCAATTTCCTTTTCTATTCAACTTCCAAATAGATCGTTAAGGTATAGTGGTTTATTGAATGAACTTCCTTTTTTAATTTTATGCAACTTCCACTTTTATTTTTATTCAATTTCATTTTCCATTCAACTTCATTTTTTGTTTAATTTTCAAATGGATTGTTAAAAATAAAATTAACAGTGGAAGTTCAACTTCAAGTTCATTCAAGAAACCACTATACCTGAATAATTAATTTGGAAATTAAATAAAAAAGGAAGTTGAATAGAAAAGGAAATTGAATAAAAATATAAATGGAAGTGGCAAAAAATTAAAAATGGAAGTTCATTCAAGAAACCACTATACCTTAACGATCTATTTGGAAATTAAATAAAAAAGGAAGCTGAATAGAAAAGGAAATTAAATAAAAAAGGAAGTTGAATAGAAAAGGAAATTGAATGGAAAATGAAATTGAATAAAAATAAAAATGGAAGTTGAATAGAAAAGGAAATTGAATAAAAATGCAAGTGGAATAAAAATAAAAATGGAAGTTGCATAAAATTAAAAATGGAAGTTTATTCAAGAAACCACTATACCTTAACGATCTATTTGGAAATTAAATTAAAATAGAAGTGGAATAAAAATAAAAATGGAAGTTGCATAAAATTAAAAATGGAAGTTCATTCAAGAAACCACTATGCCTTAACGATCTATTTTTATTCAATTTTCTTTTCCATTCAACTTCCTTTTTTTATTTAACTTGTAAATAGATCGTTAAGGCATAGTGGTTTCTTGAATGAACTTCCATTGTCCAAATAGATCGCTAAGGTATAGTGGTTTCTTGAATGAACTTAAATAAAAAAGGAAGTTGAATAGAAAAGAAAATTGCATAAAAAAGGAAGTTGAATAGAAATAAAAATGGAAGTTGCATAAAAATGGAAGTTGAATAGAAAAGGAAATTGAATAAACATGAAATTGAATAAAAATAAAAATGGAAGGTGCATAAAAATAAAATGGAAATTCATTCAAGAAACCACTATACCTTAAAAGTGGAAGATGCATAAAATTAAAAATAGAAGTTCATTTGAATAAAAATAAAAATGGAAGCTGCATAAAAATAAAAGTGGAAGTTCATTGAAGAAACCACTATACCTTAACGATCCAATAGAACAGAAAATTGAATAAAAATATAAAGGAAGTTGAATAGAAAAGGAAATTGAATAAAAATGCAAGTGGAATAAAAATAAAAATGGAAAATAGAATGAACTTCCACTATACCTTAACGATCTATTGGAAATTAAATAAAAAAGGAAGCTGAATAGAAAAGGAAGTTGAATAGAAAACGAAATTGAATAAAAATAAAAGTGGGATAAAAATAAAAATGGAAGTTGCATAAAATTAAATATGGAAGTTCATTCAAGAAACCACTATACCTTAATGATCTATTTGGAAATTAAATAAAAAAGGAAGCTGAATAGAAAAGGAAATTGAATAAAAATAGAAATGAAAGTTGAATAGAAAAAGGAAATTGAATAAAAATAGAAGTGGAATAAAAATAAAAATGGAAGTTGCATAAAATTAAAAATGGAAGTTCATTCAACTTCCATAAAACTAAAAATGGAAGTTCATTCAAGAATCAACTTCTATTTTTATGCAACTCCCTTTTCTATGCAACTTCCTTTTTTGTTTAATTTCCAAATAGATCAACTTCCTTTTTTATTTAAGGTATAGTGATTTCTTGAATGAACTTCCATTTTTAATTTTATTCCGCTTCTATTTTTATTCGATTTCCTTTTCTATTCAGCTTCCTTTTTTATTTAATTTCCAAATAGATCGTTCAGGTATAGTGGCTTCTTGAATGAACTTCCATTTTTAATTCTATGCAGCTTCCGAATCAAAATAAAAATGGAAGTTCATTCAACTTGCATTTTTATTCAACTTCCTTTTCTATTCAACTTCCTTTTTTATTTAATTTCCAAATAGATCGTTAAGGTATAGTCGTCCTTTTTTGTTTAATTTCTTTTTCTATTCAACTTCCTTTTTTATTTAATTTTATGCAACTTCAATTTTTATTTTTATTCCGCTTCTATTTTTATTTATTCAATTTCCTTTTCTATTCAACTTCTTTTTTTATTTAATTTCCAAATAGATCGTTAAGGTATAGCGGTTTCTTGAATGAACTTCCATTTTTATTTTTATTCCGCTTTTGTTTTTAATTTTATGCAGCTTCCATTTTTATTTTTATTTAATTTCATTTTTATTCAACTTCCTTTTCTATTCATCTTCTATTTTTATTTTTATTCCACTTGTAAATTAAATAAAAAAGGAAGTTCATTCAATTTATCCATTTGGAAATTAAACAAAAAATGAAGTTGAATAAAAATGCAAGTGGAATAAAATTAAAAATGGAAGATGCATAAAATTAAAAATGGAAGTTCATTCAAGAAACTTTAATTTTTATTCAATTTCCTTTTCTATTCAACTTCCTTTTTTATTTAATTTCCAAATAGATCGTTAATGTAACGCTCTCAAAATAATACCTAAAACCCATCAATTAAACATGCATTGATATAAGATAAATCAACCATTTCTATTCATCAGAGTAGTTCTTACAACAGTATTACATGTTAACAATAAAAGCAAATGGCCTAAGGGCTTACAGCTTTCCAAGTCAACACTTGATTACACAAAAGAAGAGTACTAACTCTATACAAAAGAAGCCCTTGGCTTGATGTACATATAATACAAACAAATTAAACAAAAAGAGTCTTCAACTATCATCATCATCCAAGCTATGACCTTGGAGGTGGTATGCTACCTGTACCTGAAAATAATATCCCATATAGGGTGAGCCAACACCCAGTAGAGATATGCTAAACACAATATGAGCAGTAACTAAGACATTAGCAATTGATAAATGTTTAATTCCCATAAATCAATTCACAAACCATTTTCATTACATGACCATAGTGTTCATGTTTCATCTCATTTTTCATTTCACAATAGATAAGCATACAGGCTACATCAATGTCTCAACAGATAAGCAAATAAGCTATATCAACACTTTAATAGATAAGCATATGAGCTGTATCAACACTTCAATTTAGATAAGCATATTGAGCTGTATTTACACTTCAATTTAGATAAGCATATGAGCTGTATCTACACTTCGGTTTAGAGGTCCAGCCCCTTTCTTCCAATAAACCTCCGGTTTAGAGGTCCGCCCCTTTCTTCCAATAAACCGTTCGGTTTAGAGGTCCATCCCCTTTCTTCCAAAAAACCGTAACACAGGACAACATAATGTATATACACATGGGTAGTATACATAATCAATCAATACATAACGTTAATGTATTCTATCAACCGCCATACTCTATGACATATTCAATTGATTAGTTTTAGTTTGCCTAATCAACATGCATTGTCTACAACAAATCAAAACTACCCTCCATCGGTAGCCCAAGCAATTATTTCTAAACAGATAATAAAAGTACCAACAAATAAAATATCCACAATTTCAAAGGTGAGCGATTAAATAATCCAACATCACTAGTCCACTTTATAATGAGCCAATTTCATTATATTCGATTCAATTTCACAATCTCATAACTTTCCCAAATTAATTATCTCAATTAATTTATTCAACAAATTAGGATTTTCTACCCCATTTCCCAATATTGACCCAATGGTCCATATTTCAACAACCAACAACAATCTTACTATTTTGAAACCCAAAATACATATTTAAGAATCAAAATGACAAAACCCTCTTTTAATATTTCAAACCCTAGATCCCTAAATCAAACCATTTAACAAAATGCCCAATAATCTAGGTTAAAACCCATAATAGTGAGTAGGAATCCCTACCTCGAATGATGGAACCCAACGAAGGAGATGAAGAAAACGAAAATGCTACAAATCCCAAAATTTTTAAATTAAAAGATAGTCCTCGACGATCAACACAACTTTTGTAAAGGCCCAAGGTGAGAAAACAACTCCTAGATCAATCCTAAGAGAGAAGTTAGAGTTTTAGTGAGAGGAACTCTCAAAATAGCTTTTTGGAAAAGTAAGAGAGAGAAAGGATGTTGAAAAGTGAACAAAAAGTCGGATCTTGGCTTTATATAAAAGCCTCCCCGCTCGAGCGGCAAAAGCCCCGCTCGAGCGTCACTCACAGATCCCCACTCGAGCGTCCGATTCCCTGCTCGAGCGGCGGATGCACGCTCCCAGAACTTTTGCAAACAGGTCCCCGCTCGAGCGGCACACACAGACTCCCGCTCGAGCGGCCTATCCCCCGCTCGAGTGTCCAACACTGCAGACTAAATACTGGATGGGTGATTTCCCAGCTCGAGCGCCAAAGCCCCCGCTCGAGCGAAGAGGCCAAATTCTGGGCAACTTTTCTAGGTTTCTCGACACAACCAACCTATTCCCAACTTGCCCTAAACAATCCAAAACTCAAAAACAAAGAGTAGAGAATAGGGATAGGAGAATGACAACAACACATCCACGAAACCGAGTCCAGATACGACAAATAAAGAACAGGGAAACCCGGATCGCTATAACCTCCCCCCCTTAAAGAATTTCGTCCCCGAAATTAAGCAAAAGTTTTTCAAAAACAGATTTTTCTCTATTCTCAACAATATTACCACAATAATATTAAACAACCCAACCCACTACCGGTCAATCCCATCTCTTTTCAAGAGGTAATTCACATTATACAACAACTTGCATTATTAACATGTTTTTTTTTTTTTTTTTTTTTTTCACCAATTTCAACACACTTTCCACAATTCCATAACACATGCAACATTTATATCATTCTTGCATTTCCACAAAATATTTAACATACACAATGTTAACATAGCTTCCATTTACCAAAACACTCACAATGTTTTACAACTTAAGACATATATAATGCTCTTAAAGTTCAATACTATTACAAAATTTCATTACATGATTACACAGCAACAAACATGTCCGGATATTTTTCACGGACTTTCAACTCACGTTCCCAAATGGCTTCCTCCACTCCGTGATGTTTCTACAAAACCTTTACCAAGGGAATGGCCTTGCCTCGCAAGACTTGATCCTGCCTATCCAAGACCTGAACCGGCCTCTCTTCGTACGAGGCATCCTCATCTACTTCTAAGTTGGTCCAATCTAACACATGGGATGGATCCGGCTCATTCTTTCGAAGCATACTCACATGAAACACGTCATGTACTCCGGACAACTGCAGTGGCAAGGCCAAATGATATGCAACCTCTCCAATCCTCTCCAGGATCTCAAAAGGACCAATAAACTGAGGGGACAACTTCCCACTCTTCCCAAACCTCATCAATCCCCGCCTAGGTGATATCTTTAGAAAGACATGATCACCTACGTCAAACACCAAAGGTCTCCTCCTACGGTCGGCATAAGATTTCTGACGACTCTGGGCTGTAACAAGCCTCCTACGGATAAGCTCAACCTTCTCCGTCGTTTCCCTCACCAACTCCAGACCCAACAAAGGTGCATCACCCACCTCGGCCCAACAAACTGGAGACCTACACGGTCGGCCATAAAAAGGCCTCAAACGGTGCCATACCGATGCTAGACTGAAAACTGTTGTTGTAAGCAAACTCCACCAAGGGCCAATGCCTCTCCCATGTCCCACTAAAGTCAAGGACACAACCCCGAAGCATATCCTCAAGGATCTGAATAGTACGCTCAGACTGCCCGTCAGTCTAAGGGTGATAAGCCGTACTAAAGGTTAACTTAGTACCCAAGGCACTCTGCAAACTCTGCCACAACCTAGTAGTAAAATGAGGGTCTCTATCTGAGACGATCGTCACTGGGACCCCGTGCAATCTCACTATGTCCCGAATATACAAGTTGGCAAGATGATCTACCGAATCTCTCACGCGCATAGGAATAAAGTGCGCCGACTTAGTCAACCGGTCCACAACCACCCAAATAGCATCACTACCCCGCTGAGTCCTCGAAAAACCTACAACGAAGTCCATAGTAACATGCTCCCACTTCCACTCGGCAATAGGCAAGGGTTGCAACAAACCCACTGGCCTCTGATGCTCGGCCTTCACTTGCTGACAAGTAAAGCACTTCGATACGAAAACTGCCACATCTCTCTTCATACCCCGCCACCAAAACTAGAGACCCAAATCCCGATACATCTTAGTGCCTACCGGATGCACCGCAAGGCGCGAATGGTGAAACTCTCGGAGTACTTCCTCTTAGCAAGACTCCGGCACAAACAGACGGTCTCGGTATCTCACACTCAGGTCGGGATACACCGTCAAACCCTTCTCAACCCTTCCACTGGAGATCTTCTCTCGGAGGGATTCTACCTCAAGGTCACCTCCCTGTGCCTCTAACACTCGACTCACTAGTGTAGGCTACGCAACAACAGAAAACAAGGCCGCAGCCTCACGGATTTGCCCAAAAGCAAATCAAACTCGCCAAGTGCACCCAACATCTCCCATTCCCAGATGACTATACAAGCTACATCACTAATGGATTTCCTCCTAAGGGCATCGGCCACAACATTGGCCTTTCCCGGGGACTACGTGGCCTAAGAACTTAACCTCTCTTAGTCGGAACTCACACTAGCATGCACCGCACTAAGCAAAACCTCCTCATTCAATGCAAGCTATCTTACACCCATACTGAATCCCTCATTCAGAGATTTCACTCGCCACCTCGACTGAACTCAAAATAATATAATTCACATACCCGTTTCCTTGTATTGAATTAGCTGACAAGGGTTTACCACACCACGACACTTATCACTATCAAGTAACTGTTCGTAACGAACACAAGCAAACCTATCGCCTTCATCCCTTAAGGACTCATAGGGTCCACTCTTTATCCCCCGTCCCACTTGCCACTCATTCTGAGAGTACAATCAAGACACTAAGCCTCCGTGCCAAACCACTAGCCAATGCTAACGCTGGACAACCACCTTGAACCAAACCCCGGCACAATCGCCTGCCACCGACAAGGCTTTCAAAGACGCCCCATCCTAACTTTCCAAAGAAGTAAAAGTCCTCACCCTCCTCGCTATTATCCCAAACCTTCACCCGCAAACACGATACCGCTGTGACTCTACTTACGGGTCACATCCTAATCACGGGTTATACACCCAACCAATCCTACTAACAACATCCCCCGACCAACCCGGTATTAAGGTACAAACCTCTCGCATTCGATCTCAGTGAAAGAATCTGAAAACTTGGGAAATCATTACCAAGTTCATTAACTTAATTCAATTTCAGAGACATCATGTGGAAATAAATTCAAATGTCCAACTAGAAGACATAAACAACAACTCTCTCTTTCGAATGTTATTTAAATACAACATGAGCATCTTAAATAAAATTGCCCTCAGGCTTACAACATTAAATAGTCAAATGAAGGGTGCAACCCTTTTCATATACGGCATTCCGCCTACAACAAAGAGGCCCTGTGGCCAACAAATAAGAAGATCCAAATCTTGTAGCACATCCTACCAAGCACCTGAAAAAGATTCAACAACGTGGGATGAACATATAGTCCAGTAGGGGTCTCAACATGATCCTCAACAATAACAACTTACAGATAGCTATGATCATGAATGCTCAATCTCATACTAGAATAATAATGTGACCGTTTATACAAAATATACATAAGTATGAACTTTTCTCGAAAACAACCATTTCATTCGATGCTATAAACGGTTTATCTTTCCTTTCGTTTCATTAACGCCCATTCCCACTCTTTCATACGTAAACAATTACTTAGGAAACAAATTCACTAAGACCGCTACTCTCTTCCGTTTTCTAAACATCAAGTTGTACCTTTTAAAAAGACATATTTTTAAAATATTCGATTCCCATCACTACCCAAAAGGACAAAAATGACGTTTTGGTTCCTTTCCGACACAACCATATCTATACATGCAAACCCTAAATAAAAAGGGAGATAACAAATCATCAACATGTACAAAACCAACAAATGAAGCAACTCGGCCTTCCAAAAACTGTAACCAATCAAGTCCATGATATTTTCAGATACAGTGAAACAACAACAACAACAAAACTTTGCTCTACCAACTATGTGCGTAGTAAGCCAAAGATACACCTTTCACAACAAAATGCCAGTTTACCAGGCGCTAGCTGGATGGGTATGGTGCCATATATTATTAGCTCATACAGTTCTCCAGGCGCTAGCTGGAAGGTAACGGTACCTTTTATTATTAGCGCGGGGTATAACACCAACAATCACAGCACAACAGGGCATAACCAACATGTATGACACATACACATACATAACAAGATACGAACAATGTGCTACAATAGATGAACACATAGGTGCAATGCACACACGACAATCCAACACAACCACGTCATCCTCCACCGATGACCAAGGACAAAACCTCTAGATGCATGTATATTGTACATCTAATAACATACTCAATTATCATGAGATCACAAACCCTTCAACAAAACCAACATGATAGTTTAAGATACAACATTCCGATTTTCATACTTATTTCAAAAGTACTTTTACCATTTCACAAAACAAATTCCACTTCCTTTTGTTTTCACAAAACTAACTCCATCCCTTTTGTTTCCACAAAATCGATTCCATTCCTTTTGTTTTCACAAAACCAATTTCAAAGACAATAAAGTCATAACTCATTTTAACCCACCACATTCATTTCAAGCCATTCCAAAATTAATCATGCAAATTAAGCCATAACCATTACATTCAAGTTTTCCTCCCCATTTCTCAATATTGACCAAAAAGGTTCAATTAACAACCATAAACAACAATGACCACATTTAAGACCCAAAGTACAAATGCATTTGCCCAAAGATCAAAACCCCTCTATTAATTTACTGAATCAAATAAAAATTAGGGTTTCCTCTCCTTTCAACAACAGCATGCTAATCAACACCCCAATTAGCCCAAACCACAACTAACGATAATAAACCCAAATCCAACAACCAACCCAAGGTTCAACCTCATGATTTCAACATACCCAACATGATATAAGTTTTCATGCAATACAAAACTATCACATGTCTATCTATAGACGGAGTATTGAAAAGAGAACAAGGAGAATCCCTACCTCAAATGTAGAACACAAAATGGAGAAGATGACCCGAAATCAAAGTCCTCCAAATCCTAAATTTCTTGGATCAAAACGAAGCCCTCGACGATCAATACACTTCTTACAAAGGCCCAAGGTGAGAAAAACACTCCAGCTAGATCGATCCTAAGAGAGAAGTTAGGTTTTAGAGTGAGGTGCTCTCCAATGGCTTTTTCGGAAAAGTAAGAGAGAGAAGGGAAATCAAAAAGTGATCCAAAAAGGTGAAACCCGGTATGATGTACAAGTCGCCTCGCTGGAGCGTGGAAACCCCCGCTCGAGCATCACTCACAGACTCCCGCTTGAGCGGCAAAACCCCCGCTTGAGCGGCGGATGCACGCTCCCAGAACTTTTGCAGAACCAGGTCCCCGCTCGAGCGTCCAACTCCCCGCTCGAGCGGACAAGAACAACAAAGGCCCGCTCGAGCGTCAAAAGCGCCGCTCGAGCAGAAAGGCTAAAATCTGGGCAAAATTCTAAGATTCAAAACACAACCAACGTAAGCCCAACTTGGCTAACACAATCCAAAACTCCAAAACAAAGAGTAACGGATAGAAATGAGGATAAGACAACAACAAATCTACGGAACTGAGTCCGGATTACAGTTCAATAACAATAGGAAAAACCGGGATCGCTATAACCTCCCCTCCTTAAAGAATTTCATCCCCGAAATTAAGGATACGCCAAAACACAAGGCCAACAGATCAAACAACACCAAAACCCGAGCACTAGGAGAAAAACTACTCTCACTACAATCCTCCAATCCACTCTTACCAAGGAAGAGACTAACCAAGGGAACACGTTCCAAACGACGACACTCTAGACGTGACCGTCTCAACAAAATCAAACTCTTCCCGAAACAATTCACTAACAACCGACTAGTGCTTCAAGCTAAGTCACTACTCAACCACATAATAAGAAAACATTTTCTTGTTCCAGAGACACTTCTCAAAAAAAAAAAGTCAAATTTTGAATGTTGACATTCCGAAATAAATCTCTCATTTTCTATGCAAAACTCAAAAGTTTTGCAAACATTTTTTCACAAACACGGTGTTATCCAAAACACATAATCATCCACAGTTTATTTGCCAAAAAGATTCATTTGGAATTCCTCAAAACCCTTGAATTAAATCATCCTTTCAACAACACCCTTAGGTGGCTCAAACACTAGGAAAAAGTTTTGTTTTCCATTTCTTTCCAAAATAACACCATCAGCAACCATCAAGCACACAGTGATGCCACAACCAACACAGAACATAACATTTCTATAATGATAGTTAATAGAAATAACAACAGTACTATCAACACATAAGGCATAAGAAATTCATGGTTTTGCAATTTCATTCCGCCTCCCTTTACTTAACCAATTTAAAATCATGAACATGGTTCAGAACCTGGCCAACAATCCAATGAGACAATAACTTATATAAAACATCTTTCACTTCACAATAGATAAGCATACTAGCTATATCATCACATCAACAGATAAGTATAAAAACTATATCACACTTTCAAAGATGAGCATATGAGCTGTATCTACACTTCTTTAGACAAGCATATGAGCTGTATCTACACTTCGGTTTAGAGGTCCAGCCTCTTTCTTCCAATAAACCGTAACACAGAACAACATAATGTATATACACATGGGTAGTATACATAATCAATCAATACATAACGTTAATGTATTCTATCAACCGTCAGATTCAATGGCATAACATGTTCGATTAGTTTCAGTTTTCCCTAATCAACATACAAAGTCTACAACAAACGAGACTAACTTCAAGGTGACCGATGTCAATCCAAAACCCGATACCAACAAGCTGACTAATCAACTCAACAAACCCCACACTCAGCAATCCACACACTGATGTGCCACTCAAACCACTAACCCCAAATACGGAGTTCCCTACACAAACCCCAAATTTTGAAACCTCACCGAATCTCCTAAAATTGAACTGCATCGACACTGCGTCTAAGGGAATCACCATTCCCCCCCCCCCCATGGCTACCTAGCAAGCCTGCTCATCTCCTCGACTGAAGACCGACATGGTCAATCCCAATCACACCAACCCAACCACGAAGGACAATTTAACCAACGCTAATCTCGTTACTCTAGAACACAACTGTTCTTCCTCCAAAGAATGCTGCTAGCATCCACTCACAAATCATACCCCAAACTTAATAACTAATCACAATACAAACACCACCCCTATACAACCGATGGGGTCACCACGGACTCACTAACTAGCAAAGTCCAAAACACGAACCAATATACAGGTACCATTCCTGCTAACCCGAGATACAAATCTCACATTCCCTCGAACATTCTCACATAACCTTGCCAACACCACGCAATTCCCGAAACCATCATATCTAACACATACCCCCACGGATTCCCGTTCTCAACAAATAATCTCTAAAGTAAACAAGTCCCACAGGCCGTCACAAGACTAACTCAATACACAGTACCAAGCAAGTAACAACACTAGGATCATTGATCCCATTAACAACTTCTCAATATATAAAATAGAGGGTTTAGAGTTTCACACATACTCCCCAATACATGAGGATTAAACAAACAACACTATGCATACAAATGCGATACATAAACATGGCATCTCAGCATCCAATAGTGTACCGGTCAACAACAAAATCAATAAACATAATACACCACCGGCCAACAACACAAAAGTTCCCCTCCAGGGTAATACTATAGGGCTAGCTAATAAGTCGCCCCTCGCGAGGCTCTCGAAGCCTGGCCTGCGCGTTTCTGGTACCGATAACGTCCCCGACCGGACGGGTTCGACCGAGTCAGATTAGGTTTTGAAACACCTGAAGAATTTACACGCAAAGGGCAAAAACGTCTACCACGGCCCAGCTGACCACAAACAAAACAACCACCAGACCCCCTACTCAGAGACTGGCCTGAAACCTGCACCTCCCCGGAAACCCCAACAGAAGGGTCTGAAACCCCTGGCGAAGAAAAGGAATTAGCCCCCGACTGAGCATGTTTCCGCCTCCACCCCTTACTGGGCCTAGAGCGCTTAGGAACCGTAGGACTTACCGAAATGGTCTCCTCCTCAACCCCATCATCACTTGCAACCATGGCCTCCACATGGGCCGCTACCTCAATTAAATTATAATAATCCTTCTAAAAGGATCCAGCTACCTTCTCCCGAATATCAAAACACAACCGCTTCTCAAACTCAAAACAACAACGCTCCTCTGTTGCCACCAACTCTGGAGCGAACCTCGTCAAACAAGCAAACCGCACCTCAAACTGTTCCACAGGAGTATCATCCTGACGTAACTCCAAAAACTGATCCCTCAACCTTTCCCGAGCAGAAGGAGGGAAATACTTGGCCCAAAAGGCCTTGGTAAAAGCAACTAACGTGCTACCTACAGTATTCTTAGCATACTTCCACCAATAACTCGCGTCACCTTTCAACTGAAAAGTCACCAAAGAAACCCTCAACTCCTCATCTTCGACTCTGAGCATATCAAGAGTCTTGGTAATCTGCTCTAACCAACTCTCTGCCTCCAACGGTTTAGCCTCCCCCACAAACTCTGGTGGACCGGAGCGGAAAAATTCCTTAGTAAGCTTGAGAGCATGCCCGCTACCGCCCTCAATGCGAGCTAGGGCATCTTGCACTGCTCTCACAATCTCACGTGCGACATCCTCGCCGACAACCGATACTGCAACGGCGGGTGCTAAAGGAACTACTGTGCCCCGACCGACACTCCTACTATTCAACCATCCTCTACTTCCTCGTGTAGACATCCTATAAAGCACAAAAACAAAACACACTTAGTGCACAACGCAATGGCCTCCTCTGAGGTACACTCTACCACCAATAGGTCACAAGACATACTTAATGTCAAAATTTTCACTTCTATTGCCTATAAACATCCAAACATGTTAACACATAATCGAATTAAGTCCACAAAGGTAGCCACTCATCCCGGAACTCTCAAGGAATTCCTATCAGAAACCACGTTGATTAGGCGTGTTTCCAAAAGGACCTCAAAGCAAGTTCACCGGCTATGAATACTATCCAGGAGACTGAATCCCATGCTCACATAAATGCAACACATAAGTCCTAACTTTCATGATATCTATATGCAATGTCCTCACTATACGTAGTAAACCCACTGTGGTAAAAACCACTTCCCAAGAGCTCAAGGTATTCAAACCCGGTAGCTCTGATACCAAGTTGTCACGCCCCACTTTTTATTACTCAAAGTCATTACCAAGTTCATTAACTTAATTCAATTTCAGAGACATCATGCGGAAATAAATTCAAATGTCCAACTAGAAGACATAAACAACAACTCTCTCTTTCGAATGTTATTTAAATACAACAAGAGCATCTTAAATAAAATTGCCCTCAGGCTTACAACATTAAATAGTCAAATGAAGGGTGCAACCCTTTTCATATACGACATTCCGCCTACAACAAAGAGGCCACGTGGCCAACAAATAAGAAGATCCAAATCTTGTAGCACATTCTGCCAAGCACCTGAAAAAGATTCAACAATGTGGGATGAACATATAGTCCAGTAGGGGTCTCAACATGATCCTCAATAATAACAACTTACAGATAGCTATGATCATGAACTTTCAATCTCATACTAGAATAGTAATGTAACCGTTTATACAAAATATACATAAGTATGAACTTTTCTCGAAAACAACCATTTCATTTGATGCTATAAACGGTTTATCTTTCCTTTCCTTTCATTAACCCCCATTCCCACTCTTTCATACGCAAACAATTACTTAGGAAACAAATTCACTAAGACCGCTACTCTCTTCCGTTTTCTAAACATCAAGTTGTACCTTTTAAAAAGACATATTTTTAAAATATTCGATTCCCATCACTACCCAAAAGGACAAAAACGACGTTTTGGTTCCTTTCCGACACAACCATATCTATACATGCAAACCCTAAATAAAAAGGGAGATAACAAATCATCAACATGTACAAAACCAACAAATGAAGCAACTCGGCCTTCCAAAAACTGTAACCAATCAAGTCCATGATATTTTCAGATACAGTGAAACAACAACAACAAAACTTTGCTCTACCAGCTATGTGCGTAGTAAGCCAAAGATACACCTTTCACAACAAAATGCCAGTTTACCAGGCGCTAGCTGGATGGGTATGGTGCCATGTATTATTAGCGCATACAGTTCTGCAGGCACTAGCTAGAAGGTAACGGTACCTTTTATTATTAGCGCGGGGTATAACACTAACAATCACAGCACAACAGGGCATAACCCATATGTATGACACATACACATACATAACAAGATACGAACAATGTGCTACAATAGATGAACACATAGGTGTAATGCACACACGACAATCCAACACAACCATGTCATCCTCCACCGATGACCAAGGACAAAACCTCTAGATGCATGTATATTGTACATCTAATAACATACTCAATTATCATGAGATCACAAACCCTTCAACAAAACCAACATGATGTTTAAGAAACAACATTCCGATTTTCATACTTATTTCAAAAGTACTTTTCCCATTTCACAAAACAAATTCCACTTCCTTTTGTTTTCACAAAACTAACTCCATCCCTTTTGTTTCCACAAAATCGATTCCATTCATTTTGTTTTCACAAAACCAATTTCAAAGACAATAAAGTCATAACTCATTTTAACCCACCACATTCATTTCAAGCCATTCCAAAATTAATCATGCGAATTAAGCCATAACCATTACATTCAAGTTTTCCTCCCCATTTCTCAATATTGACCAAAAAGGTTCAATTAACAACCATAAACAACAATGACCACATTTAAGACCCAAAGTACAAATGCATTTGCCCAAAGATCAAAACCCCTCTATTAATTTATTGAATCAAATAAAAATTAGGGTTTCCTCTCCTTTCAACAACAACATGCTAATCAACACCCCAATTAGCCCAAACCACAACTAACGATAATAAACCCAAATCCAACAACCAACCCAAGGTTCAACCTCATGATTTTCAACATACCCAACATGATATAATTTTTCATGCAATACAAAACTACCACATGTCTATCTATAGACGGAGTATTAAAAAGAGAACAAGGAGAATCCCTACCTCAAATGTAGAACCCAAAATGGAGAAGATGACCCGAAATCAAAGTCCTCCAAATCCTAAATTTCTTGGATCAAAACGAAGCCCTCGACGATCAACACACTTCTTACAAAGGCCCAAGGTGAGAAAAACACTCCAGCTAGATCGATCCTAAGAGAGAAGTTAGGTTTTAGAGTGAGGTGCTCTCCAATGGCTTTTTCGAAAAAGTAAGAGAGAGAAGGGAAATCAAAAAGTGATCCAAAAAGGTGAAACCCGGTGTGATATACAAGTCGCCCCGCTCGAGCGTGGAAACCCCCGCTCGAGCGTCACTCATAGACTCCCGCTCGAGCGACCAAACCCCCACTCGAGCGGCAGATGCACGCTCCTAGAACTGTTGCAGAACCAGGTCCCCGCTCAAGCGTCCAACTCCCCGCTCGAGCGGACAAGAACAATAAAGGCCCGCTGGAGCGTCAAAAGCGCCGCTCGAGCGGAAATGCTAAAATCTGGGCAAAATTCTAAGTTTCAAAACACAACCAACGTAAGCCCAACTTGCCCAACACAATCCAAAACTCCAAAACAAAGAGTAAGAGATAGAAATGAGGATAAGACAACAACAGATCTACGGAACCGAATCCAGATTACAGTTCAATAACAATAGGAAAAATCGGGATCCAAAACCTGGCTGGCTAGATGATTCTGGTGGTACAACTACTGGTCGGACTACTGGCCCTGCCCTCTTCCTCTGTGGGCAAGTTGGGGACTTGTGGCCCAGCTGACCACATTTGAAACAAGTGACAACCTCTCGTTCGCCCTTTTCTGAACCTAAACTCGGTACTGGAAGAGTAGAGCCAGACTGAGCTCTCTGAAATTGCTGCGGATTAAAACTCTTCTGCCTCTTAAAAGGCTTACCAATACTCTGAGTCACAGGAGCTGCCAAAATGGCCTCCTCCCTAACCCGACCAACACTCATAACCGTGGCCCCTACCCTATTCTGCCCCATTGCTAGCACCGCTGCATCCACATGAGTCGCAGCCTTAACAAGCATACTGTAACTCCTATGCCAAGACCCCGCAATCCTTACACGGATATCGTCACACAGCTTACTCTCAAACTCCGAACAACGCAATTCCTTCGTCTCCACCAACTCTGGAGCAAACCTCGACAGGTTAGCAAACCATGCTTCAAACTGCGCCAAAGGTGTAGTACCTTGGCGTAACTCCACAAACTGCTTTCTCAGCTCTTCCCGAGGGGAAGGAGGGAAATCAAAACTTCCTCGTCCCGACATCCTAATAAAGGTAACAAGAGACGTTAGCACATTCATAAATGTGCCGAAACTAAACACTCGCGTTCTAATACATAAACAACTGTAATTCACTCCACGTAAGCACATAAACACATAAGCACTTACGAATTTCATTTCCGGATAATGATAGTCCCGAGGCGTTGCTAGAGTTCCGGTTAGAAACAGCATTGATCAAGTGCTTTTCTAACAAGACTCATAGAAACCCAAGGATCCAATCAACATCCTAGAAATTAAATCCCATACCCACATAGTCACATAAGCATGTTATCAATTTAAACACATAGCATATGACACTACACCTAAGTCTCTATCAAGCGAGACAAACCCATTGTGATCCTAATCACTTCCTACGTACCCAAAGTATTCGAACCCGGTACGCTCTGATACCAAGTTGTAACGCCCTCAAAATAATACCTAAAACCCATCAATTAAACATGCATTGATATAAGATAAATCAACCATTTCTATTCATCAGAGTAGTTATTACAACAATATTACATGTTAACAACAAAAGCAAATTCCCTAAGGGCTTACAGCTTTCCAAGTCAGCACTTGATTACACAAAAGAAGAGTACTAACTCTGTACAAAAGAAGCCCTTGGCTTGATGTACATATAATACAAACAAATTAAACAAAAAGAGTCTTCAACTCTCATCATCATCCAAGCTATGACCTTGGAGGTGATATGCTACCTATACCTGAAAATAATGTCCCATATAGGGTGAGCCAACGCCCCAGTACAGATATGCTAAACACAATATGAGCAGTAACTAAGACATTAGCAATTGATAAATGTTTAATTCCCATAAATCAATTCACAAACCATTTTCATTACATGACCATAGTGTTCATGTTTCATCTCATTTTCCATTTCACAATAGATAAGCATACATGCTACATCAATGTCTCAACAGATAAGCAAATAAGCTATATCAACACTTCAATAGATAAGCATATGAGTTGTATCAACACTTCAATTTAGATAAGCATATGAGCTGTATCTACACTTCAATTTAGATAAGCATATGAGCTGTATCTACACTTCGGTTTAGAGGTCCAGCCCCTTTCTTCCAATAAACCGTAACACAGGACAACATAATGTATATACACATGTGTAGTATACATAATCAATCAATACATAATGTTAATGTATTCTATCAGCCGCCATACTCTATGACATATTCAATTGATTAGTTTTAGTTTGCCTAATCAACATGCATTGTCTACAACAAATCAAAACTACCCTCCACCGGTAGCCCAAGCAATTATTTCTAAACAGATAATAAAAGCACCAACAGATAAAATATCTGCAATTTCAAAGGTGAGCGATTAAATAATCCAACATCACTAGTCCACTTTATAATGAGCCAATTTCATTATATTCGATTCAATTTCACAATCTCATAACTTTCCCAAATTAATTATCTCAATTAATTTATTCAACAAATTAGGATTTTCTACCCCGTTTCCCAATATTGACCCAATGGTCCATATTTCAACAACCAACAACAATCTTACTATTTTGAAACCCAAAATACATATTTAAGAATCAAAATGACAAAACCCACCTTTAATATTTCAAACCCTAGACCCCTAAATCAAACCATTTAACAAAATGCCCAATAATCTAGGTTAAAACCCATAATAGTGAGTAGGAATCCCTACCTCGAATGATGGAACCCAACGAAGGAGATGAAGAAAACGAAAATGCTCCAAATCCCAAAATTTTCAGATTAAAAGATAGCCCTCGACAATCAACACAACTTTTGTAAAGGCCCGAGGTGAGAAAACAACTCCTACTAGATCAATCCCAAGAGAGAAGTTAGGGTTTTAGTGAGAGGAAATCTCAAAATAGCTTTTTGGAAAAGTAAGAAAGAGAAAGGATGTTGAAAAGTGAACAAAAAGTCAGATCTCGGCTTTATATAAAAGCCTCCCCGCTCGAGCGGCAAAAGCCCCACTCGAACATCACTCACAGATCCCCGTTCGAGCGTCCGATTCCCCGCTCGAGTGGCGGATGCACGCTCCCAGAACTTTTGCAGACAGGTCCCTGCTCGAGCGTCCAACTCCCCGCTCGAGCGGCACACACAGACTCCTGCTCGAGCGGCCTATCCCCCGCTCGAGCGTCCAACACTGCAGACTAAATATTGGATGGGTGATTTCCCCGCTCGAGCGCCAAAGCCCCCGCTCGAGCGGAGAGGCCAAATTCTGGGCAACTTTTCTAGGTTTCTCGACACAATCAACCTATTCCCAACTTGCCCAAAACAATCCAAAACTCAAAAACAAAGAGTAAAGAATAGGGATAGGAGTATGACAACAACACATCCATGGAACCGAGTCCAGATACGACAAATAAAGAAAAGGGAAACCCGGATCGCTATAGTTAAGGTATAGTGGTTTCTTGAATGAACTTCCATTTTTAATTTTATGCAGCTTCCATTTTTATTTTTCTTCAATTTCCTTTTCTATACCTTAACGATCTATTTACAACTTCCATTTTTATTTTTATTCTAATAGAAGTTCATTCAAGAAACCACTATACCTTAACGATCTATTTGGAAATTAAATAAAAAATGAAATTGAATAGAAAAGGAATCCAAATATATTATTAAGGTATAGTGGTTTCTTGAATGAACTTCTATTTTCAATTTCCTTTTCTATTCAGCTTCCTTTTTTATTTAATTTCCAAATAGATTTCCTTTTCTATTCAGCTTCCTTTTTTATTTTTATTCCGCTTCTATTTTTATTTTTATTCCACTTCCATTTTATTCAATTTCCTTTTCTATTCAACTTCTTTTTTGTTTAATTTCCAAATAAATCGTTCAGGTATAGTGGTTTCTTGAATGAACTTCCATTTTCAATTTTCTTTTCCTTTCAACTTCCTTTTTTTATTTAATTTCCAAATGAAACCACTATACCTGAACGATCTTGAATGAACTTCCATTTGAAAATTAAATAAAAAAGGAAGTTGAATAGAAAAGGAAATTGAATAAAAATAGAAGTGGAATAAAAATAAAAAGGGAAATTTAATAAAAAAGAAAGTTGCATAAAATTAAAAATGGAAGTTCGTTCAAGAAACCACTATACCTTTACGATCTATTTGGAAATTAAATAAAAAAGGAAGTTGAATAGAAAAGAAAATTGAATAAAAATAGAAGTGGAAATTAATTAAAAAAAAGATCATTCAAGAAATCACTATACCTTAACGATTTATTTGGAAATTAAATAAAAAAAGAAGTTCATTCAAAAAACCATTATACCTTAACGATCTATTTGGAAATTAAAATTTGAAAGGAAGTTGAATAGAAAATGAAATTAAATAAAAATAGAAGTGGAATTTGAATAAAAATGAAAGTTGCATAAAATTAAAAGTTGAAGGTGCTTAAAATTAAATAAAAAATAAATGATCGTTAAGGTATAATGGTTTATTGAATGAATTTCCATTTTTAATTTTACGCAGCTTCCATTTTTATTTTTCTATTCAACTTCCTTTTTTATTTAATTTCCAAATAGATCGTTAAGGTATACTGGCTTCTTGAATGAACTTCCATTTTAATAAAAACAAAAGTTGAATAAAAATGGAAGTTCATTCAAGAAACCACTATACCTGAACGATCTATGTGGACATTAATTAAAAAAGGAAGTTGAATAGAAAAGGAATAGAAACCACTATACCTTAACGATCAATTTGGAAGTTGAATATAAAAAGGAAGTTCATTCAAGAAACCACTATACCTTAACGATCCATTTGGAAATTAAATAAAAAAAAGGAAGTTGAATAGAAAAAGAAATTGAATAAAAAAAGGAAGTTGAATAAAAATAAAATTGAAAATGGAAGTTCATTCAAAAAACCACTATAAATAAAAAAGGAAGTTAAATGAAAAATGAAATTGAATAAAAATAAAAGTGGAAGTTGCATAAAATTAAAAATGAAAGTTGAATAATCTATTTGGAAATTAAATAAAGAAGGAAGTTGAATAGAAAATGAAAATGGAAAAAAATAGAAGCGGAATAAAAATAAAAAAGGAAGTTGCATAAAATTAAAAGTGGAAATTGAATAGAAAATGCAAGTGGAATAAAAATGAACTTCCTTTTTTATTTAATTTCCAAAGAGATCGTTAAGGTATAGTGGTTTCTTGAATGAACTTCCATTTTCAATTTCCTTTTTTATTCAACTTCCTTTTTTATTTAATTTCCAAATAGATCGTTAAGGCATAGTGGTGTCTTGAATAAACTTCTATTTTTAATTTTATGCAGCTTCCATTTTTATTTTTATTCAATTTTCTTTTCTATTCAACTTCCATGTCCATTTAATTTCCAAATAGATCGTTAAGGTATAGTGGTTTCTTTAATTTTTTTTCTTTAATTTGTAAATGAAATCATTTTTAATTCAATTTCATTTTTTATTCAATTTCCAAATAGATGGTTTCTTGAATGAATTTCCATTTTTATTTAAAAATGGAAGTTGCATAAAAATAAAATAGATCGTTCAGGTATAGTGGTTTCTTGAATGAACTTCCATTTGTATTAAAAATGAAACTTCTATTCATCTTCCACTTTTATTTTTATTCAATTTCCTTTTTTATTTAATTTCCAAATAGATCGTTAAGGTATAGTGGTTTCTTGAATGAACTTACATTTTTAATTTTATGCATCTTCCATTTCCTTTTCTATTGAACTTCCTTTTTTTGATTTAATTTCCAAATAGATTGTTAAGGCATAGTCGTATAAAAATAAAATGAAAAGGAAATTGAATAAAAATAAAAAGGAAGTAGAATAGAAAAGAAAATTGAATAAAAATAAAAGTTGAATAAAAATAAAAATGGAAGTTGCATAAAATTAAAAATGGAAGTTCATTCAAGAAACCACTATACCTGAACGATCTACTTGGACATTAAATAAAAAAAATTTATGCAGCTTCCATTTTTAATTTTATGAACGTTCTATTTAGAAATTAAATAAAAATGGATGTTGCATAAAAATAAATCGTTAAGGTATAGTGGATTTTTGAATGAACTTCCATTTTTATTTTTATTCCACTTCTATTTTTGAATATAAAAATAAAAATGGAAATTGAAAATAAAAAATGAAGTTGAATAGAAAAGAAATCGAATAAAAATAGTAGTGAAATAAATATAAAAGGAAGTTGAAATGGAATAAAAATAAAAGTGGAAATTGAATAAAAATAAAAATGGAAGCTGCATAAAATTAAAATGGAAGTTCATTCAAGAAACCACTATACCTTAACAATCAATTTCCAAATTAAATAAAAATGGAAGTTGAATAGAAAAGGAAATTGAATAAAAATGCAAGTGGAATAAAAATAAAAATGCAAGCTACATAAAAATAAAAATGGAAGTTCATTCAAGAAACCACTATACCTTAATGATCTATTAGGAAATGAAATAAAAAAGGAAGTTGAATAAAAAATGAAATTGAATAAAAATGGAAGACACATAAAATTAAAAATAGAAGTTCATTCAACTTCTTTTTTTGTTTAATTTCCAAATAGATCGTTAAGGTATAGTGGTTTCTTCAATTTCCAAATAGATCGTTAAGGTATAGTTGTTTCTTGAATGAACTTCCATTTTTAATTTTATGCAACTTCCATTTTTATTTTTATTCCACTTGCATTTTTATTTTTATTCCACTTCTATTTTTATTCAATTTCCTTTTCTATTCAATTTCTTTTTCTCTTTAATTTCCAAATAGATCGTTAAGGTATAGTGGTTTCTTGAATGAACTTCCATTTTTAATTTTATGCAACTTCCTTTTCTATTCAACTTCCTTTTTTATTTTATTCCACTTGCATTTTCTATTCAACTTCCTTTTCTATTTAACTTCCATTTTTATTTAATTTCCAAACAGATCGTTAAGGTATAGTGGTTTCGATTCAACTTCCACTTTTATTTGTATTCAACTTCCTTTTTAATTTCCAAATAGATCGTTAAGGTATAGTGGTTTCTTGAATGAACTTCCATTTTTAATTTTATGCAACTTTCATTTTTAACTTTATGCAACTTTCATTTTTAACTTCATGCAACTTCCATTTTTAATTTTATGCCGGTTCTATTTTTATTCAATTTCCTTTTCTATTCAACTTCCTTTTTTATTTAATTTCCAATAATAAAAATGGAAATTGCATAAAATTAAAAATCGAAGTTCATTCAAAATTAAAAGTGGAATAAAATGGAAGTTCATTAAGGAAACCACTTTACCTTAACGATCTATTTGGAAATTAAATAAAAAAGGAAGTTGAATAAAAATAAAAATAAAAAATGGAAGTTGCAAAAAATTAAAAATTAAAAATGGAAGTTCATTCAAGAAACCACTATACCTTAATTTCCAAATAGATCGTTAAGGTATAGTGGTTTCTTGAATGAACTACCACTTTTAATTTTATGCAACTTCCACTTTTATTTTCCTTTTGTATTTTTATTCCACTTTTATTTTGATTCATTTTCCTTTTTTATTTAATTTCCAAATAGATCGTTAAGGTACACTGGTTTCTTGAATGAACTTCCATTTTTATTTTTATTCCACATCCATTTTTATTCAACTTCCATTTCCTTTTCCTTTTTTAATTTTATGCAACTTCCATTTTTGTTTAATTTCCAAATAGATCGTTAAAGTATAGTGGTTTCTTGAATGGAATCCATTCAATGTATTAACGATACCACTATACCTTAACGATCTATTTGGAAATTAAATAAAAAAGGAAGTTGAATAGAAAAAGGAAATTGAATAAAAAAGGAAGTTGAATAGAAAAGGAAATTAAATTGCACTTTTATGGTTTCTTGAATGAACGATCTATTTTTATTCCATTTTTAATTTTCTATTCAATAAACCACTATACCTGAACGATCTACTTGGAAATTGAATAAAAATGGAATAAAAATAAAAGTGAAAGTTGCATAAAATTAAAACTAGAAGCGGAATAAAAATAAAAACGGAAGCTGCATAAAATTAAAAATGGAAGTTCATTCAAGAAGCCACTATACCTTAACGATATATTTTTATTTAACTTCATTTTCTATTCAATTTCATTTTCTATGCAGCTTCCATTTTTAATTTTATTTCGCTTCTATTTTTAATTTTATGCAACTTCCATTTTCCATTTTTATTCAATTTCGTTAAGGTATAGTGGTTTCTTGAATGAACTACCATTTTTATTTTTATTCCACTTGCATTTTTATGCAACTTCCAGATCTATTTTTATTCCACTTCCATTTTTATTTTTATTCAATTTCATTTTTTATTCAACTTCCTTTTTTATTCAACTTCCTTTTTTATTCAATTTCCTTTTCTATTCAACTTCCTTTTTTATTTAATTTCCAAATAGATCGTTAAGGCATAGTGGTTTCTTGAATGAACGTCCAATTTTAATTTTATGCATCTTCCAATTTTATTTTTATGCAACTTTCACTTTTATTTTTCTTCCACCTTTATTTTTATTTAATTTCATTTTTTATTCAACTTCCTTTTTTATTTAATTTCCAAATAGATCGTTAAGGTATAGTGGTTTCTTGAATGAACTTCCGTTTTATTTGGAAATTAAATAAAAAAGGAAAATGAAATTGAAAATAAAAATGAAATTGAATGAAAATGAATTTGAATAAAAATAAAAGTGGAAGTTGCATAAAATTAAAAATGGAAGTTCATTCAAGAAACCACTATACCTTAACGATCTATTTGGAAATTAAATAAAAAAGGAAGTTGAATAGAAAAGGAAGTTCATTCAAGAAACCACTATACCTTAATGATCCAGTTTGAAATTAAATAAAAAAGGAAGTTGAATAGAAAAGAAAATTGAACGATCTATTTGGAAATTAAATAAAAAAGGAAGTGGTATGAATGAACTTCCATTTTATTTTTATTCAATTTCGTTTTCTATTCAACTTCCATTTTTTATTTAATTTCCAAATAGACTGTTAAGGTATAGTGGTTTCTTGAATGAACTTCCTTTTTTATTTAATTTCCAAATAGATCGTTCATGTATAGTGGTTTCTTGAACTTCCATTTTCAACTTCCTTTTCATTCAAGAAACCACTATACCTTAACGATCTATTTGGAAATAAAATAAAAATGGAAGTTGAATAGAAAAGGAACTTGAAAATGGAAGTTCATTCAAAAATCCACAATACCTTAACGATCTATTTGGAAATTAAACAAAAAATGAAGTTGAATAGAAAAGGAAATTGAACAAAAAATGGAAGTGAAATAAAAATTGAAAATGGAAGTTCATTCAAGAAACCACTATACCTGAACGACCTATTTGGAAATTGAATAAAAATGCAAGAGGAATAAAAATAAAAATGGAAGTCGCATAAAATTAAAAATGGAAGTTCATTCAAGAAACCACTATTTAATTTTATGCAACTTCCATTTTTATTTTTATTCCATTTCTATTTTTATTCAATTTTATTTTTATTCAATATCCGTTTCTATGCAACTTCCATTTTTATTTTTATTTCACTTGCATTTTATTTTCATTCAATTTCCTTTTCTATTCAGCTTCCTTTTTTATAAAAATAGAAGTGGAATAAAAATAAAAATAAAAATGGAAGCTGCATAAAATTAAAAAAGGAAGTTCATTCAAGAAACCACTATACCTTAACGATTCAGTTGATACCTTATTTAATTTCCTTTTCCATTCAATTTCCTTTTCCATTCAACTTCCTTTTTTTGTTTAATTTCCAAATAGATCGTTAAGGTATACCGGTTTCTTGAATGAACGCCTTTTCTATTCAACTTTCTTTTTTATTTAATTTCCAAATAGATCGTTAAGGCATAGTGGTTTCTTGAATGAACTTCCATTTTTATTTTTATTCCACTTGCATTTTTATGCAGCTTCCAGATCTATTTTTATTCCGCTTCTTTTTTTATTTTTATTCAGTTTCATTTTCTATTCAACTTCCTTTTTTATTCAACTTCCATTTTGATTCAACTTCCATTTCTATTCAAGAACCTTTTTTTATTTAATTTCCAAATAGATCGTTAAGGCATAATGGTTTCTTGAATGAACTTCCATTTTTAATTTTATGCATCTTCCAATTTTATTTTTATGCAACTTTCACTTTTATTTTTATTCAATTTCATTTTTTATTCAACTTCCTTTCTTATTTAATTTCCAAATAGATCGTTAAGGTATAGTAGTTTCTTGAATGAACTTGCATTTTATTTGGAAATTAAATAAAAAAGGAAAATGAAATTGAAAAGAAAAATGAAATTGAATGAAAATGAAATTGAATAAAAATAAAAGTGGAAGTTGCATAAAATTAAAAATGGAACTTCATTCAAGAAACCACTATACCTTAACGATCTACTTGGAAATTAAATAAAAAAGGAAGTTGAATAGAAAAGGAAGTTCATTTAAGAAACCACTATACCTTAACGATCCATTTGGAAATAAAATAAAAATAGAAGTTGCATAGAAAAAGGAAATTGATTAAAAAAGGATGTTCATTCAAGAAACCATTATACCTGAACGATCTATTTGGAAATTAAATAAAAATGGAAGTTGAATAGAAAAAAAAATTGAATAAAAATGCAAGCGGAATAAAAATAAAAATGGAAGTTGCATAAAATTAAAAATGGAAGTTCATTCAAGAAACCACTATTTAATTTTATACAACTTCCATTTTTATTTTTATTCCATTTCTATTTTTATTCAATTTCCGTTTCTATGCAACTTCCATTTTTATTTTTATTCCACTTGCATTTTATTTTCATTCAATTTCCTTTTCTATTCAGCTTCCTTTTTTTTATAAAAATAGAAGTGGAATAAAAATAAAAATGAAAGCTGCATAAAATTAAAAATGGAAGTTCATTCAAGAAACCACTATACCTTAACGATCCAGTTGATACCTTATTTAATTTCATTTTCCATTCAATTTCCTTTTCCATTCAACTTCCTTTTTTGTTTAGTTTCGAAATAGATCGTTAAGGTATACCGGTTTCTTGAATGAACGCATTTTCTATTCAACTTTCTTTTTTATTTAATTTCCAAATAGATCGTTAAGGCATAGTGGTTTCTTGAATGAACTTCCATTTTTATTTTTATTCCACTTGCATTTTTATGCAGCTTCCAGATCTATTTTTATTCCACTTCCATTTTTATTTTTATTCAATTTTATTTTCTATTCAACTACCTTTTTTATTCAACTTCCGTTTTCATTCAACTTCCATTTCTATTGAAGAACCTTTTTTATTTGATTTCCAAATAGATCGTTAAGGCATAGTGGCTTCTTGAATGAACTTCCAATTTTAATTTTATGCATCTTCCAATTTTATTTTTATGCAACTTTCACTTTTATTTTTATTCCACTTTTATTTTTATTCAATTTCATTTTTTATTCAACTTCCTTTTTTATTTAATTTCCAAATAGGTCATTAAGGTATAGTGGTTTCTTGAATAAACTTCCATTCTATTTGGAAATTGAATAAAAAAGGAAAATGAAATTGAAAATAAAAATGAAATTGAATGAAAATGAAATTGAATAAAAATAAAAGTGGAAGTTGCATAAAATTAAAAATGGAAGTCCATTCAAAAAACCACTATACCTTAACGATCCATTTGGAAATTAAATAAAAAATGAAGTTGAATAGAAAAGGAAGTTCATTCAAGAAACCACTATACCTTAACGATCCATTTGGAAATAAAATAAAAATAGAAGTTGCATAGAAAAAGGAAATTGATGAAAAAAGGATGTTCATTCAAGAAACCACTATACCTGAACGATCTATTTGGAAATTAAATAAAAATGAAAGTTGAATAGAAAAGAAAATTGAATAAAAATGCAAGCGGAATAAAAATAAAAATGGAAGTTGCATAAAATTAAAAATGGAAGTTCATTCAAAAAACCACTATTTAATTTTATGCAACTTCCATTTTTATTTTTATTCCACTTTTATTTTTATTCAATTTTATTTTTATTCAATTTCCGTTTCTATGCAACTTTCATTTTTATTTTTATTCCACTTGCATTTTATTTTCATTCATTTTCCTTTTCTATTCAGCTTCCTTTTTTATAAAAATAGAAGTGGAATAAAAATAAAAATGGAAGCTGCATAAAATTAAAAATGGAAGTTCATTCAAGAAACCACTATACCTTAATGATCCAGTTGACACCTTATTTAATTTCCTTTTCCATTCAATTTCATTTTCCCTTCAACTTCCTTTTTTGTTTAATTTCCAAATAGATCGTTAAGGTATACCGGTTTCTTGAATGAACGCCTTTTCTATTCAACTTTCTTTTTTATTTAATTTCCAAATAGATCGTTAAGGCATAGTGGTTTCTTGAATGAACTTCCATCTTTATTTTTATTCCACTTGCATTTTTATGCAGCTTCCAGATCTATACTTCCATTTTTATTTTTATTCAATTTCATTTTCTATTCAACTTCCATTTTGATTCAACTTCCATTTCTCTTCAAGAACCTTTTTTATTTAATTTCCAAAAAGATCGTTAACGCATAGTGGCTTCTTGAATGAACTTCCATTTTTAATTTTATGCATCTTCCAATATTATTTTTATGCAACTTTCACTTTTATTTTTATTCCACTTTTATTTTTATTCAATTTCATTTTTTTTTCAACTTCCTTTTTTATTTAATTTCCAAATAGATCGTTAAGGTAAAGTGGTTTCTTGAATGAACTTCCATTTTATTTGGAAATTAAATAAAAAAGGAAAATGAAATTGAAAATAAAAATGAAATTGAATAAAAATAAAAGTGGAAGTTGCATAAAATTAAAAATGGAACTTCATTCAAGAAACCACTATACCTTAACGATCTATTTGGAAATTAAATAAAAAATGAAGTTGAATAGAAAAGGAAGTTCATTCAAGAAACCACTATACCTTAACGATCCATTTGGAAATTAAATAAACATGGAAGTTGCATAGAAAAAGGAAATTGATTAAAAAAGGAAGTTCATTCAAGAAACCGCTATACCTGAACGATCTATTTGGAAATTAAATAAAAATTGAAGTTGAATAGAAAAGAAAATTGAATAAAAATGCAAGTGGAATAAAAATAAAAATGGAAGTTGCATAAAATTAAAAATGGAAGTTCATTCAAGAAACCACTATTTAATTTTATGCAACTTCCATTTTTATTTTTATTCCACTTCTATTTTTATTCAACTTTATTTTTATTCGATTTTCATTTCTATGCAACTTCCATTTTTATTTTTATTCCACTTGCATTTTATTTTCATTCAATTTCCTTTTCTATTCAGCTTCCTTTCTTATAAAAATAGAAGTGGAATAAAAATAAAAATGGAAGCTGCATAAAATAAAAAATGGAAGTTCATTCAAGAAACCACTATACCTTAACGATCCAGTTGATACCTTATTTAATTTCCTTTTCCATTCAACTTCCTTTTTTGTTTAATTTCGAAATAGATCGTTAAGGTATACCGGTTTCTTGAATGAACGCCTTTTCTATTCAACTTTCTTTTTTATTTAATTTTCAAATAGGTCATTAAGGCATAGTGGATTCTTGAATGAACTTCCATTTTTATTTTTATTCCACTTGCATTTTTACGCAGCTTCCAGATCTATTTTTATTCCACTTCCATTTTTATTTTTATTCAATTTCATTTTCTATTCAACTTCCTTTTTTATTCAACTTCCGTTTTCATTCAACTTCCATTTCTATTCAAGAACCTTTTTTTATTTAATTTCCAAATAGATCGTTAAGGCATAGTGGCTTCTTAAATGAACTTCCATTTTTAATTTTACGGATCTTCCAATTTTATTTTTATGCAACTTTCACTTTTATTTTTATTCAATTTCATTTTTTATTCAACTTCCTTTTTTATTTAATTTCCAAATAGATCGTTAAGGTATAGTGGTTTCTTGAATGAAGTTCCATTTTATTTGGAAATTGAATAAAAAAGAAAAATGAAATTGAAAATAAAAATGAAATTGAATGAAAATGAAAATGAATAAAAATAAAAGTGGAAGTTGCATAAAATTAAAAATGGAACTTCATTCAAGAAACCACTATACCTTAACGATCTATTTGGAAATTAAATAAAAAAGGAAGTTGAATAGAAAAGGAAGTTCATTCAAGAAACCACTATACCTTAACGATCCATTTGGAAATTTATTAAAAATGGAAGTTGCATAGAAAAAGGAAATTGATTAAAAAAGGATGTTCATTCAAGAAACCACTATACCTGAACGATCTATTTGGAAATTAAATAAAAATGGAAGTTGAATAGAAAAGAAAATTGAATAAAAATGCAATGGGAATAAAAATAAAAATGGAAGTTGCATAAAATTAAAAATGAAAGTTCATTCAAGAAACCACTATTTAATTTTATGCAACTTTCATTTTTATTTTTATTCCACTTCTATTTTTATTCAATTTTATTTTTATTCAATTTCCGTTTCTATGCAACTTTCATTTTTATTTTTATTCCACTTGCATTTTATTTTCATTCAATTTCCTTTTCTATTCAGCTTCCTTTTTTATAAAAATGGAAGTAGAATAAAAATAAAAATGGAAGCTGCATAAAATTAAAAATGGAAGTTCATTCAAGAAACCACTATACCTTAACGATCCAGTTGATACCTTATTTAATTTCCTTTTCCATTCAACTTCCTTTTTTGTTTAATTTCCAAATAGATCGTTAAGGTATACCGGTTTCTTGAATGAACGCCTTTTCTATTCAACTTTCTTTTTTATTTAATTTTCAAATAGGACGTTAAGGCATAGTGGATTCTTGAATGAACTTCCATTTTTATTTTTATTCCACTTGCATTTTTATGCAGCTTCCAGATCTATTTTTATTCCACTTCCATTTTTATTTTTATTCAATTTCATTTTCTATTCAACTTCCTTTTTTATTCAACTTCCGTTTTGATTCAACTTCCATTTCTATTCAAGAACCTTTTTTATTTAATTTCCAAATAGATCGTTAAGGCATAGTGGCTTCTTAAATGAACTTCCATTTTTAATTTTACGCATCTTCCAATTTTATTTTTATGCAACTTTCACTTTTATTTTTATTCAATTTCATTTTTTATTCAACTTCCTTTTTTATTTAATTTCCAAATAGATCGTTAAGGTATAGTGGTTTCTTGAATGAAGTTCCATTTTATTTGGAAATTGAATAAAAAAGAAAAATGAAATTGAAAATAAAAATGAAATTGAATGAAAATGAAATTGAATAAAAATAAAAGTGGAAGTTGCATAAAATTAAAAATGGAACTTCATTCAAGAAACCACTATACCTTAACGATCTATTTGGAAATTAAATAAAAAAGGAAGTTGAATAGAAAATGAAGTTCATTCAAGAAACCACTATACCTTAACGATCCATTTGGAAATTTAATAAAAATGGAAGTTGCATAGAAAAAGGAAATTGATTAAAAAAGTATGTTCATTCAAGAAACCACTATACCTGAACGATCTATTTGGAAATTAAATAAAAATGGAAGTTGAATAGAAAAGAAAATTGAATAAAAATGCAAGTGGAATAAAAATAAAAATGGAAGTTGCATAAAATTAAAAATGGAAGTTCATTCAAGAAACCACCATTTAATTTTATGCAACTTCCATTTTTATTTTTATTCCACTTCTATTTTTATTCAATTTTATTTTTATTCAATTTCCGTTTCTATGCAACTTCCATTTTTATTTTTATTCCACTTGCATTTTATTTTCATTCAATTTCCTTTTCTATTCAGCTTCCTTTTTTTTTTATAAAAATAGATGTGGAATAAAAATAAAAATGGAAGCTGCATAAAATTAAAAATGGAAGTTCATTCAAGAAACCACTATACCTTAACGATCCAGTTGATACCTTATTTAATTTCCTTTTCCATTCAACTTCCCTTTTTGTTTAATTTCCAAATAGATCGTTATGGTATACCAGTTTCTTGAATGAACGCCTTTTCTATTCAACTTTCTTTTTTATTTAATTTCCAAATAGATCGTTAAGGCATAGTGGTTTCTTGAATGAACTTCCATTTTTATTTTTATTCCACTTGCATTTTTATGCAGCTTCCAGATCTATTTTTATTCCACTTCCATTTTTATTTTTATTCAATTTCATTTTCTATTCAACTTCATTTTTTATTCAATTTCCGTTTTTATTCAACTTCCATTTTTATTCAATTTCCTTTTCTATTCAACTTCCTTTTTTATTTAATTTCCAAATAGATCGTTAAGGCATAGTGGTTTCTTGAATGAACTTCTATTTTTAATTTGATGCATCTTCCAATTTTATTTTTATGCAACTTCACTTTTATTTTTATTCAATTTTATTTTTTATTCAACTTCCTTTTTTATTTAATTTCCAAATAGATCATTAAGGTATAGTTGTTTCTTAAATGACCTTCCATTTTATTTGGAAATTAAATAAAAAAGGAAAATGAAAATGAAAATAAAAATGAAATTGAATGAAAATGAAATTGAATAAAAATAAAAGTGGAAGTTGCATAAAATTAAAAATGGAACTACATTCAAGAAACCACTATACCTTAACGATCTATTTGGAAATTAAATAAAAAAGGAAGTTGAATAGAAAAGGAGGTTCATTCAAGAAACCACTATACCTTAACGATCCATTTGGAAATTAAATAAAAATGGAAGTTGCATAGAAAAGGAAATTGATTAAAAAAGGAAGTTCATTCGAAAAATCACTATACCTGAACGATCTATTTGGAAATTAAATAAAAATGGAAGTTGAATACAAAAGAAAATTGAATAAAAATGGAAGTTACATAAAATTAAAAATGGAAGTTCATTCAAGAAACCACTATACCTTAACGATCTATTTGGAAATTGAATAAAAATGGAAGTTGAATAGAAAAGGAAGCGGAATAAAAATAAAAGTGGAAGTTGCATAAAAGTAAAAATGGAAGTTAATTCAAGAAACAACTATTCTTAACGATCTATTTGGAAATTGAATTTAAAAGGAAGTTGAATAGAAAAGGAAATTGAATGAAAATGCAAGTGGAATAAAAAAGGAAACCACTATACCTTAACGATCTATTTGTATAGTGGTTTCCAAATAGATCGTTAAGGTATGGTGGTTTCAATTTCATTTTCTATTCAACTTCCCTTTAAAAATAAAAATAGTTTCTTGAATGAACTTCTATTTTTAATTTTTTGCAACTTCCATTAAAATTTTTATTCCTTTTCTATTCAAATTCTTTTTTTGTTTAATTTCCAAATAGATCGTTAAGGTGTAGTAGTTTCAATTTTATGCAGCTTCAATTTCCTTTTTTATTTAATTTCCAAATAGATCGTTAAATTATAGTGGTTTCTTGGATGAACTTCCATTTTTCATTCCTTTTTTATTTAATTTCCATAAAAAAGGAAGTTGAATAGAAAAGAAAATTGAATAAAAAGAAAAAGTGGAAGTTCATTCAAAAAACCACTATACCTTAACGATCTATTTGGAAATTAAATAAAAGACGAAGTTAAATAGAAAAGGAAGTTCATTCAAGAAACCACTATAAAAATTAAAAATGAAAATGAAATTGAATAAAAATAAAAGTGGAAGTTGCATAAAATTAAAAATGGAAGTTCATTCAAGAAACTACTATACCTTAACGATCTATTTGAAAATTAAATAAAAAATCGAAGTTGAATAGAAAAGGAAATTATTCCACTTGCATTTTTATTTAATTTTCAAATAGATCGATCCATTTTTAATTTTATGCAATTTCCATTTTTAATTTCCACTATACCTTAACGATCCATTTGGAATTTAAAAATAGAAGTTCATTCAAGAAACCACTATAAATTTTATGCAACTTCCATTTTTATTTTTATTCCACTTCTATTTCTAATTTTATTTAACTTCCATTTTTAATTTTAAAATT
Organism: Camellia granthamiana; assembly: GCA_036172215.1. Taxonomy (NCBI): domain Eukaryota; kingdom Viridiplantae; phylum Streptophyta; class Magnoliopsida; order Ericales; family Theaceae; genus Camellia; species Camellia granthamiana. The sequence continues at coordinate 1,809,180 of JAXFYN010000018.1, read as the reverse complement.
AAAAATGGAATTGGAAGTTGCATAAAATTAAAAATGAATGTTCATTCAAGAAACCACTATACCTTAACGATCTATTTGGAAATTAATTTCCAAAAAGGAAGTTGAATGGAAAATGAAATTGAATAAAAAATAAAAATGGAAGTTGCATAAAATTGAAAAAGGAAGTTCGTTAAAGGAACCACTATGCTTTAACGATCTATTTGGAAATTAAATAAAAAGGAAGTCGAATAGAAAAGGAAATTGAATAAATAAAAATGGAAGTTGAATAAAAATGGAAGCTGAATGTAAAATGGAAGTTGAATAGAAAAGGAAGTTGAATAAAAATTAAAGTTGAATAAAAATAAAAATGGAAGCTGCATTAAATTAAAAATAAAAGTTCATTCAAGAAACCACTATACCTTAACGATCTATTTGGAAATTAAATAAAAAAGGAAGTTGAATAGAAAAGAAAATTGAAGTTAATTCAATAAACCACTATACCTTAACGATCCATTTGGACATTAAATCAAAATGGAAGTTGAATAGAAAAGGAAGTTGAATAAAAAAGGAAGTTGAATAGAAAAAGGAAGTTGAATAGAAAAAGGAAATTGAATAAAAATAGAAGTGGTAAAAATGGAAGATGAATAGAAAACGAAGATGAATAAAAATGGAAGTTGAATAAAAATAAAAATGAAAGTTGCATAAAATTAAAAATTGAAGTTCATTCAAGAAACCACTATACCTGAAAGATCCATTTGGAAATTAAATAGAAAAGAAAGTTGAATGGATTTTTATTTTCATTCAATTTCATTTTCCATTCAACTTCCTTTTTTATTTAAGTTCCACTTTTATTTTTATTCAATTTCCATTTTCTATGAACTTCCATATTCAACTAAAAATGGAACTTGAATAGAATGAAAATCGAATAAAATTAAAAATGGAAGTTCATTCAAGAAACCACTATACCTTAACGATCTATTTGGAAATTAAATAAAAAATGGAAGTTGAATAGAATAGGAAATTGAATAAAAATGGAAGTTCATTCAAGAAACCCACTTCTATTCAAACACTATACCTTTTCTATTTAATAAAAATAAAAGTGAAATTAAATAAAAAAGTTTAGACATAGTGGACATTAAACCACTATACCTTAACGAATTTCCTTTTTTATTCAACTTCATTCAAGAAAGTTGAACAGAAAAGGAAATTGAATAAAAATGGAAATGGAAGTTCCATTTTAATTCAATTTCCAAATAGAACTTCCATTTTTAATTTTATGCAACTTCCATTTTTAATTTTATTTAATTTCCATTTTTATGCAACTTCCATTTTTCTTCCATTTTTATTTTTATTCAACTTCCTTTTCTATTCAACTTCCTTTTTTATTCAATTTCCTTTTCTATTCAGCTTCCTTTTTATGCTCAATGGAAGTTGATCGTTAAGGTTTTTTATACCTTAACGATCCATTATACCTTAACGATCTATTTGGAAATTAAACAAAAAAGGAAGTTGAATAAAAATAAAAATGGAAGCTGCATAAAATTAAATATGGAACTTCCATTCAAGAAACCACTATACCTTAACGATCTATTTAATTTCCAAATAGATGCATAAAAATTTTAATTTAATTTCCAAGTGGAATAAAAATGGAAGTTGAATAGAAAAGGAAATTGAATAAAAATGCAAGTGGAATAAAAATAAAAAAGGAAGATTCCATTCAACTTCCTTTTCTATTCAACTTCCTTTTTATTCCACTTGGAAATTAAATTAGGAAATCGAATAAAATTACCTTAACGATTAAATAAGGTAATTTTTATTTTATTTTAATTTGATTAAATTAACGATTATGGTGGTTCCTTCCAAATGAATAAAAATGGAAGTTGAATAGAAAAGGAATAAAAATAAATCATTATACCTTAACGATCTATTTGGAAATTAAACAAATAAAAAAGGAAGTTGAATGAAGTTCCATTTTTAATTTTATGGATCTACCATTTTTTTTCAATTTCATTTTTATTCAATTTCCTTTTCTATTCAACTTCCTTTTTTTATTTAATTTCCAAATAGATCGTTAAGGTATATCGTTTCTTCTTTGCCACTTCCTTTTCTATTCAACTTCCTTTTTTATTTATTTTCCAAATAGATCGTTCAAGTATAGTGGTTTCTTGAATGAACTTCCATTTTTATTTTTATGCAACTTCCACTTTTATTCAATTTCCTTTTCTATTTTATGCAGCTTCTTTATTCACTATAACGATCGTTGCATAAAAATTGAAGTTGAATAGAAATAAAAATAGAATAAAAAGAAAGTTGAATAGATAAGGAAATTGAATAAAAATAAAAATAAAAATGCAAATGGATAAAAAAGGAAATTGAAAATGGAAGTTCATTCAAGAAACCACTATACCTTAATGATCTATTTAGAAATTAAATAAAAATAGAAATCGAATAAAAAAGGAAGTTGAATAGAAAAGGAAATTAAAAGTGGAAGTTCATTCAAGAAACCACTATACCTTAAAGATCTATTTGGAAATTAAATAGAAAAGAAATTTGAATAGAAAATGCAAGTGGAATAAAAAGGAAATTGGATAGAAAAAGAAATTGAATAGAAATGCAAGCGGAATCAAAATAGAAGCGGAATCAAAATAAAAATAAAAATGGAAGATGCATAAAAATAAAATGGAAGTTCATTCAAGAAACCACTATACCTTGAATAAAAAAAAAGAAGTTCATTCAAGAAACCACTATATCTTAACGATCTATTTGGAAATTAAATAAAAATAGAAATCGAATAAAAAAGGAAGTTGAATAGAAAAGGAAATTGAAAGTGGAAGTTCATTCAAGAAACCACTATACCTTAACGATTTATTTGGAAATTAAATAAAAATGAAAAATGAACTTCCATTAAAAATAAAAGGTATAGTGGTTTTCTTTTCTATTTGGAAATTAAATAAAAATGGAAGTTGAATGAACTTCCTCATTTATTAACTATTCAATAAAATTAAAAATGGAAAACCACTATACCTTAACGATCCATTTCCAAATAGAAGTTCATTCAACTTGCATTTTTAAATAATGCAAGTGGAAAATTAAATAAAAAAAGCTTAACGATCCATTTGGAAATTAAATAAAAAAGGAAGTTGAATAGAAAAGGAAGTTGAAAATGGTATAGTGGAAGTTCATTCTATTTGAAAATGAAAGTTCATTCAAGAAACCTTTTTCAACTTTAATTTTTATTCAATTTCCTTTTCTATTCAACTTCCTTTTTTATTTAATTTCCAAATGGATCGTTCCATTTTTATTTTTATTCAACTTCCATTTTTATTTCATTTTCAAATAGATCGTTTAGGTATAGTGGTTTCTTGAATGAACTTTCAATTTCTATTTTTATTCAACTTCCATTTTTATTCCACTTGCATTTTTATTCAATTTTCTTTTCTATTCAATTTCATTTTCTACTCAACTTCCATTTTTATTTGGAAATTAAATAAAAAAGGATGCTGAACCACTATACCTTAACGATATATTTGGACATTAAATAAAAATGGAAGTTGAATAGAAAAGGAAATTGAATAAAATTCCATTTTTAATTTTTTGCGAGGAAGTTGAATGTCCAAATAGATCTTTAAGGTATAGTGGTTTTATAGCGATCCGAGTTTCCCTTTCTTTATTTGTCGTATCGAGACTCGGTTCCGTGGATGTGTTGTTGTCATACTCTTACCTCTATTCTCTACTCTGTGTTTTTGAGTTGTGGTTTGTTTTTGGACAAGTTGGGAATAGGTTGGTTGTGTCGAGAAACCTAGAAAAGTTGCCCAGAATTTGGCCTCTCCGCTCGAGCAAGGGTTTTGGCGCTCGAGCAGGGAAATTACCCATCCAGTGTTTCGTCTGCAGTGTTGGACGCTCGAGCGGGGGATTGGCCGCTCGAGCGGGAGTCTGTGTGTTCCGCTCGAGCGGGGACCTGTCTGCAAAAGCTCTGGGAGCGTGCATCCGCTGCTCGAGCGGGGGATTGGACGCTCGAGCGGGGATCTGTGAGTGACGCTCGAACGGGGCTTTTGCCACTCGAGCGGGGAGGCTTTTATATAAAGCCGAGATCCGACTTTTTTGTTCACTTTTCAATATCCTTTCTCTCTCTTACTTTTCTAAAAAGCTATTTTGAGAGTTCCTCTCACTAAAACCCTAACTTCTCTCTTAGGATTGATCTAGTAGGAGTTATTTTCTCACCTTGGGCCTTTACAAAAGTTGTGTTGATCGTCGAGGGCTATCTTTTAATCTGAAAATTTCGGGATTTGGAGCATTTTCGTTTTCTTCATCTTCTTCGTTTGAGCTCCAACTTCAAGGTAGGGATAACCTACTCCATCTTATAAGTTTTGTCTTTGAATTTTAGCATTTTGATATGTTGGGAGTTGTTGGGTAATTTTGAGAAAGTGTTGGGCCTTTGTGTAATTTTTTACAAAAGTTGGGGTTTTAATTATATAAACCTATATGCATGTTAGGCATAGAGAAATGAGATTAATGTTGAAACATTGATAGAAATGGAACCTTAGGGTTGTTTGTGATATAAGGGAATTTGCCCTAATTGGTTTAATTAATTAATGTATATAATTAATTAAAGAAAAGGAGGAATTGAATTGAGAATGTTGAAATTGGGAATGTTTGGAACTAAAGGGTGTAGTTAAATCTTTTATTGCTCACCTGGTTGAAATGTTGATATATTATCCATTTGTGCATTTATTTCTTATTTAGAAATAATTGCTTTGGGCTACCGATGGAGGGTAGTGTTGATTGTTGTAGACAATGCATGATGATTAGGCAAACTAAAACTAATCAATTGGATGTGTCATAGAGTATGACGGTTGATAGAATACATTAACTTTATGTATTGATTGATTGTGCGTATGACCAATGTGTTTATATGCATTATGTGTAGACGGTTGATAGAATACATTAACTTTATGTATTGATTGATTACGTATATGATTCTGTGTTTATATGCATTGCTTGTGTATGGGAGGAGATGTGGGATGTACTCCACGGTTTAGAGGAAGATGGGGGATGTACCTCTAAACCGGTTAATGGTTAAGGGAAGACGGGGGATGGACCCAGGGTTGCAGCTCATATGCTCTCCCACTGTAGTGATGATACAGCTCATATGCTTATCTGTTAAAGTGTTGATATAGCTCATATGCTTATCTGTTGAAGTGTTGATATAGCTCATATGCTTATCTATTGGAATGTTGATATAGCTCATATGCTTATCTGTTGTAGTAGTGATATAGCTCATATGCTTATCTATTGAAAAGTTTGTTTGGTTTGATATAGCACCAAAATGTATATCATTATCGTTTGTGAAATATGAAAATGCTGTTTGATTTGATATAGCATTAGAATGTATATCATTTGAGAAGTATGAAAATGTTTTTGTTTAACCTTGATACAGCACCAAAATGTGTATCCACCATAAATTTTGAAAATGTTTTAGTGATGAACTATAATCTCATCAAACGTTTTGGCCAGGCTACTGAGCCTTGTTTTTTTTCAAACTCAAGGTTGGAAGAAATAGAAAGTGGATTGTAATATGGATTTGAATGTCATGAAATTGTATTGTGATGTAAATGAATGTATAAGTGTTGACCATCTATCAACTGTTAATCTTTTAGTCATTGTTCATAGTTGGTTTAGTATATCTCTACTGGGCTGTGGCTCACCCTATATAGGACATTATTTCAGGTACAGGTAGCATGCCACCTCCAAGGACATAGCTTGGGAGGCTAGAGGTAGATAGACTGTTTTGTTGTTTACTTCCTTTTGATGTATTACATGTAAATTCAAGCCGAGGGCTTAATGTGTAATTGAGTTAGTACTCTCCTTTTTGTAACCAACTGTTAACTTGGAAAGTTGTAAGCCTGTAGGGCATTTGTTTCTGTTGTTACTATATAATGCTGTTGTAAGAACTACTCTGATGAATAGAAATGTGGTTGATTTCTCTTATATCTTGCATGTCTAAATGATGGGTCTCATGTATTATTTTGAGGGCGTTACAGGTTTCATTTTTATTTTTATGCAGGTATAGAAACCACTATATTGTGGAATTCTAGTCCAATGATAAGGAAGTTGAATAAAAAGGTGCATAATTTCCTTTTTTTTAACTTCCATTTTTATTTTTATTCAACTTCCTTTTCTATTCAACTTCCTTTTTTATTTTTATTCAATTTTCTTTTCTATTCAGCTTCTATTTTGGTTAATTGAAGTTGCATAAAATTAAAAATGAATGAAGTTAAGGTATAGTTGAATAGAAAAATAAAAATGGAAGTTCATTTTTAAGAAAGTTCATTTTAGAAACCACTATACCCTTTCTATTCAACTTCCTTTTTTATTTAATTTCCAAATAGAAAGGAAATTAAATAAAAATGGAAGTTCATTCAAGAAACCAGTATACCTTGACTTCCACTATACCTTAATGATCTATTTAATTTTCATTTTATTCCATTGGAAATTAAATGAACTTCCATTTTTAATTTTATTCAACTTCCTTTTCTATTCAACTTCCATTTTCTAAATAAAAAAAGGAAGTTCATCTATTTGGAAATTAAATAAAAAAGGAAGTTGAATGGAAAATGAGAATGCAAGTGGAAGATGGAATAAAATTAAAAATAAATGGAAGTGAAAAGGAAATTGAATAAAATTAAAAGGAAATTGAATGAAAAAGGAAGTTGAATAGAAAATGAAATTGAATAAAAATAGATTGTTAAGGTATAGTATTTAAGGAAGTTCATTCTTGAATTTTTTCCAAATAGATAACGTAATGAACTATCTATTTAAAAAGAAAGTTGAATAGAAAAGTTGAACGATAGTTGAATAGAAACCACTATTCCACTTCATTTTTTAATAATGGATGTTGAATGGAAATTAAGGTATAGTGGTTTCTTGAATGAACTTTTATTTTTAATTTTATGCAACTTCCATTTTTTATTTTTATTCCTTTTTTTATTTTTATTCAACTTACTTTTTTTATTTAATTTCCAAATAGATCGTTAAGGTATAGTGGTTTCTTGAATGAACTTTCATATTTAATTTTATGAACTTCCATTTTTATTTTTATTCAATTTCTATTTTATTCAACTTCCTTTCTTAGCAACCTTAAAAAAAATAAAAATACTTCCATTCAACTTCCTTTTTTATTAAATTTCCAAATAGATCGTTAAGGTATAGTGGTTTCTTGGATGAACTTCCGTTTTTAATTTTTATTCAACTTCCATTTTTAATTTCTGCAACTTCCATTTTTATTTTTATGCATCTTCCATTTTTATTTCTATTCCATTTCCTTTTTTATTCCAATTTCTTTTTTTATTTAATTTCCAAATAGAACTTCCATTAATTTTTTATGCAATAAAAGGAAGTTGCATAAAAAAGGATAAAAATAGAAGTAGAATAAAAATAAAAATGGAAGTTGAATAGAAAAAGGAAATTAAATAAAAATAAACCACTATACCATAACGATCTATTTGGAAATTAAATAAAAAAAGAAGTTGAATAGAAAAGGAAATTGAAAATAAAAATGCAAGTTGCATAAAAATAAAAGGAAATTGAATGAAAAAGGAAAATTGAATGAAAAAGGAAATTGAATAAAAAAACCACTATACCTTAATGAAGTTGCAAGAAAAGAAAATTGAATAAAAATAAAAGTGAAATTAAATAAAAAAGGAAGTTGAATAAAATAAAAATGGAAGTTGCATAAAATTAAAAATGAAAGTTCATTTTTATTTTTATTCAACTTCTATTTTTATTCAATTTCCTTTTCTATTCAACTTCCAAATAGATCGTTAAGGTATAGTGGTTTCTTGAATGAATTTCCTTTTCTATTCAATTTCCTTTTTTAATTTCCAAACCGATCGTTAAGGTATAGTGGTTTCTAGAATGAACTTCCATTTTTAATTTTTATTTCTATTCAACTTCCTTTTTTTTTATTTAATTTCCTTTTCTATTTTATTTCCAAATAGATCGTTAGGGTATAATGGTTTCTTGAATGAACTTCCATATTTAATTTTATGCAACTTCTATTTTTAATTTTATGCAACTTCCATTTTTATTCCACTATAAATAAAATGGAAGTTCATTCAATAAACTTCCATTTTTAGTCCGTTGAATAGAAAAGGAACTTTAATAAAGATGAACTTCAAAATAAAAAAGGAAGTTGAATAGAAAAATAAATTGAATAAAAATGCAAGTGAAATTAAATAATCAAGAAACCACTATACCTTAACGATCTATTTGGAAATTAAATAAAAAAGGAAGTTGAATAGAAAGGAAGTTGAATAAAAATAGAAGTTACATAAAATTAAAATGGAAGTTCATTCAAGAAACCACTATACCTGTAACGCCCCGAAAATAATCCCGCATAACTATCACATCAACCCACTTCAAGATGACACATTAACCAAATCCATTTACATGGTTCCAATATTTACCAACGTATTCCCACATGCCATTATACATTTATTTACAACTAGTGCATGAACCGATAGCATGTAAAAGAAATTATTAAATCACAACACATAAGGCCCTCAAGGGCTTACAAGTTCCAAGGCAATAGCCCGGTTACACATAATGGTCTCTCGGACCCAAACATATTAGCCCTTGGCTTACAACAAATATCACAACAAAACAAGAGTCGAAGTACTCTTCTTCAAAATATCTCCACGCCCTTAGCTTGAAAGGGGTCACCACATCTTTACCTGCACCAATTCCCATAGGGGTGAGCATAAAGCCCAGTAGAGATTCCTCACAAAGTATATACAGTTATGCCAACCCATCAACGTTAAAAATGCATATGTAATGTCATGCAAGTGTCAATAGTGAAGGAAAATCTTATTTCAATGCACCATTTCAAAATCATCATGTTCCCAATAATATTCAATGCGTTATTTTAAATCCACCATGTTCTCAATAATGTTATGCAATCTCATTAATTTCAAACTTCCAACATTTAACAACAGGGGCGGTAAATACGACACTGGTAATCCCTAGGCTGATGTCTGCAAGTAGACTCTACGAGTACTACCAAACTGTCATTTTTACCGGTGCTAACCGGAAGGCTCGACACCTATCCGCGCGGCTTTCGGGTCTTTCACCCTGGACACTCAGGCCAACTTATCAGATTCATCTACACCCCCTATCTGGACTTACCAACGTATTTACCCCATACACATTTCCATTAGTTCTCATTACAATGATCTTTCTCAAAATGAATGCTTTTCCAACTCATGTCATGATATGCAATGATGACTTTAAAACAATAGAGAATATGGTGCAACAATTACTAACTCATAGCATTCTTTTAAATTTAACAAAAAAAGTATGTCTACAACCATATTCAACATCACATTTCCATTTCCTCCTTACCGTGTTCTCCCACAAGATACCCATGCGTCTCCAACGCATAATTACACTTTCTCATTTCACACAATAGCCATGTGTCTTCGACACACCACAACAATTCCTCAACATTAATTCTTCATGACCAAACTTTCAATATGGTTAACATGTCATCATTCATTTCGCTTACCGTTACTTTACAATTAGGTATTTTACAACACTTAAGGCACTCAACAACTCACCACTTTACCACTCTACACAAATGTGCTTTTATCAAAGAATTTATAAAAGAGGGCCTCCATTTAGATATATATACATATATCAAAAGTTGCTATTTTGCTAGACATTTGGTGAGACTCACTCTCATACATCCTCTTGATACAAGAAAATAAATAATTTCAAGACATCCTCATTATTTTTCAAAAGCCCCAATTTCTAGGGTTTTCATTGAAAGCCAAAACTTCATCATTTTCTAAAAGAAACTCCATCATAATCATTCATCATGTGGTTAATAGAGAGAAACCCTCAAGAACTAGTAAAGGTTAGAGATTTCAAACCCATATTCAAGATTCTCAATATTTTGAACCAAACTCTAAAATCTAGCACAAAACTTTAAGAATATTTTTAAATCAATACCAAAGTAGCAAAACTATATATATAACTCAAGAAATCCCTACCTTAAAGCTTGATGAAGAAAGATGAGTTGAAATCCTAGCCTCAAAGATGAGAAAAACTTTGGATCTCCAACACCCAAGTGAAGCCCTAGCTTTGGATTTTCAAGATTGAGAGAAAGATGATGAAGATCTTGACCCACAAATTTGCAAAATCAAAGTGTATAGATGTTTTAGGAGGTTTTCTAGAGAGAAGGGGGAGAAATATGTGTTTTAGAGTGAGAGGGAGATGAGTATAATGAGAGATATATTTGGATCAAAATGATACAAAAAACAGAGTTTCGGACTGCCCAGTTGGCCGCTCGTGCGGCCATTTTCTCCGCTCGTGCGCTCTTAGACAGTAGCCAATTTCTGGGTGTCAAGTTTGGCCGCTCGTGCGGCCACTCCCACCGCTCGTGCGGTACAATACCGTACGTGCGTCCTAGGGCTCCGCTCGTGCGGTCCTGGCCCAGCAGCCCAAAGTTTCAACTTTGTCCCCGGCACCCCGAACTCACCCGTGCACCCTCCGGAACAAACAAAATTTAACACTGAACAAAAGGACACTAGAATTCCAATCTAGGGAACCATCCCGGACATCTCAAACCCAACGAAGGCACATGGAGAACGAAGCGAAGAAAGAAAGAAGAAGAAAGGAAAGGAACCAGGTCGTCACAATACCTTATTCCACTATACATGAACGATCAATTTGGAAATTAAATAAAAAAGGAAGTTGAATAAAAATAGAAGTGGAATAAAAATAAAAATAGAAGTTGCATAAAATTAAAAATGGAAGTTCATTCAAGAAACATTTAGTGATCCATTTGGATATTAAATAAAAATGGAAGTTGAAAATAAAAAAGGAAATTGAATAGAAAAGGAAGTTGAATAAAAATGAAGTGGAATAAAAATAAAAAAGGAAGTTGAATACAAAAAGAAATTGAATAAAAATAAAAATGAAAAAGGAAATTGAATAAAAATTTACCATTAAATAAAAATAAAAATGGGAGTTGAATAGAATTAAAAATGGAAGTTCATTCAAGAAACCACTATACCTTAACGATCTATTTGGAAATTGAATAAAAATAGAAGTGGAATAAAAATTAAAAATGGAAGTTCATTCAAGAAGTGGAAATTAAATAAAAAAGGAAGTTGAATATAAAAGGAAATTGAATAGAAATAAAAATGGAAGTTGAATACAAAAGGAAACCACTATACCTTAACGATCTATTTGGAAATAAAATGAAATTAAATAAAAATGAAATTGAATGGATAGAAAAGGAAATTGAATAAAAATAGAAGTGGAATAAAAATGGAAATTGAATAAAAAAGGAAGTTAACGATCAATTTGGAAATTAACGATCTATAAAATGGTTTCAACTTCCATTTTTATTTTTATTCTACTTCCTTTTCTATTCAACTTCATTTTTTATTTAATTTCATTTTTATTCAATTTCCTTTTTATTCAACTTCCTTTTCTATTCAACTTTCTTTTTTATTTAATTTCCAAATAGATCGTTCATGTATAGTGGTTTATTTCCTTTTCCATTCAACTTCTTTTTTTGAAAATGGAAGTTCATTCAAGAAACCACTATACCTTAGCGTTCTATTTAGAAATTAAATAAAAATGGAAGTTGCATAAAATTAAAAATGGAAGTTCATTCAAGAAACCACTATACCTTAACGATCTATTTGGAAATTAAATAAAAAAGGAAGTTGAATAAAAAATTAAAAAGGAAGTTGCATAAAAAAGGAAGTTGAATAGAAATAAAAAGGGAAATTGAATAGAAATAAAATAAAAGTGGGAATTAAACAAAAAAGGAAGTTGAATGGAAAAGGAAACCACTATACCTTAACGATCTCTTTGGAAACCATTTCCAAATAGATCGTTCAGGTATAGTGGTTTCTTGAATGAACTTCCATTTTTATTTTTATGCAACATCCATTTTTATTATTGAATGAACTATACCTTAATGATCTATTTGGAAATTAAATAAAAAAAGAAGTTAAATAGATCAATAAAAAGGAAGTTGAATAGAAAAGAAAATTGAATAAAAATGCAAGTGGAAGTTGCATAAAATTAAATAGATCGTTTGAAACCACTATACCTTAACGATCTTTTGGAAATTAAATAAAAAAGGAAGTTGAATAGAAAAGAAAATTGAATAAAAATGCAAGTGGAATAAAAATAAAAATAGAAGTTGCATAAAATTAAAAATGGAAGTTCATTCAAGAAACCACTATACCTGAACGTGGAATAAAAAAGGAAGTTGAATAGAAAAGGAAATTAAATAAAAAGGAAGTTGAATAGAAAAAGAAATTGAATAAAAATGGAAGTTCATTCAAGAAACCCACTTCTATTCAACCACTATACATTTTCTATTTAATAAAAATAAAAGTGAAATTAAATAAAAAAGTTCAGGCATAGTGGACATTAAACCACTATACCTTAACGAATTTCCTTTTCTATTCAACTTCATTCAAGAAACTTGAATAGAAAAGGAAATTGAATAAAAATGGAAATGGAAGTTCCATTTTAATTCAATTTCCAAATAGAACTTCCATTTTTATTTAAATAATCTATAAATAAAAAAGGAAGTGGTTTCTTGAATGAACTTCTATTTTTAATTTTATACAACTTCCATTTTTAATTTTATTTAATTTCCATTTTTATGCAACTTCCATTTTTCTTCCATTTTTATTTTTATTCAACTTCCTTTTTTATTCAATTTCCTTTTCTATTCAGCTTCCTTTTTATGCTCAATGGAAGCTGATCGTTAAGGTTTTTTATACCTTAACGATGCATTATACCTTAACGATCTATTTGGAAATTAAACAAAAAAGGAAGTTGAATAAAAAATAAAGTTGAATAAAAATAAAAATGGAAGCTGCATAAAATTAAATATGGAACTTCTATTCAAGAAACCACTATACCTTAACGATCTATTTAATTTCCAAATAGATGCATAAAAATTTTAATTTAATTTCGAAGTGGAATAAAAATGGAAGTTGAATAGAAAAGGAAATTGAATAAAAATGCAAGTGGAATAAAAATAAAAAAAGAAGATTCCATTCAACTTCCTTTTCTATTCAACTTCCTTTTTATTCCATTTGGAAATTAAATTAGGAAATCGAATAAAATTACCTTAACGATTAAATAAGGTAATTTTTATTTTATTTTAATTTGATTAAATTAACGATTATAGTGGTTCCTTCCAAATGAATAAAAATGGAAGATGAATAGAAAAGGAATAAAAATAAACCACTATACCTTAACGATCTATTTGGAAATTAAATAAGAATAGAAATCGAATAAAAAAGGAAGTTGAATAGAAATGGAAATTGAAAGTAGAAGTTCATTCAAGAAACAACTATACCTTAACGATCTATTTGGAAATTAAATGAAAATGGAAAATGAACTTCCATTAAAAATAAAAGGTATAGTGGTTTTCTTTTCTATTTGGAAATTAAATAAAAATGGAAGTTAAATGAACTTCCTCATTTATTAACTATTCAATAAAATTAAAAATGAAAAACCGCTTTACCTTAACGATCCATTTCCAAATAGAAGTTCATTCAACTTGCATTTTTAAATAATGCAAGTGAAAAATTAAATAAAAAAAGCTTAACGATCCATTTGGAAATTAAATTAAATAAAAAAGGAAGTTGAATAGAAAATGAAATTGAATAAAAATAAAAGTTGAATAAAAATAGAAATGGATCGTTAAGGTATAGTGGTTTCTATTCAACTTTATTTCTATTCAATTTCCTTTAAGGAATAGAAAAGGAAATTGAATAAAATTAAAAATGGAAGTTCCACTTTTATTTTTATTCCACTTGCATTTTTATTCAATTTCCTTTTCTATTCAACTTCCTTTTTTATTTAATTTCCAAATGGATCGTTAAGGTATAGTGGTTTCTTAAATGAACTTCCATTTTTAATTTTATGCAACTTCTATTTTTATTTAATTTCCTTTCATTTTTATTCATTTTTAATTTTAAGCAATTCCACTTTTATTTTTACTCCACTTCATTTTTATTCAATTTCTTTTTCTATTCAATTTCATTTTCCATTCAACTTCCTTTTTTATTTAATTTCCAAATAGATCGTTAAGGTATAGTGGTTTCATTTTTATTCAATTTCCTTTTCTATAAAAAGGAAGTTCATTTAATTTTATTCAACTTTCATAAAATTAAACTTCCATTCAATAAAAATAAAAATGGAAGTTCATTCTTGAAAACCATTATGCCTTAACGATCCATTTGGAAATTAAATAGAAAAAGGAAGTTGATCTATTTGGAAATTAAATAAAAAAGGAAGTTGAATAGAAAAGGAAATTGAATAAAAATAGAAGTGGAAGTTGCATAAAATTAAAAATGGAAGTTCATTCAAGATTTATTTCTATTGAACTTCCATTTTTAATTTAATTTCCAAATGGATCGTTAAGGTATAGAAAAGGAAGTTGAGGAAAATTTAAATAGAATTTGAATTCATTTCTTGAATAAAAAAGGAAGATGCATTTTCATTTATTTTAACGATCTATTTTATGCAACTTCTATTTTTATTTTCCTTTTCTATTCAACTTCCATTTTTAACTTTATGCAACTTCATGGAAGTTCATTCAAGAAAATAGAAGTTGAACCAAATGGATAGTGGAACAAAAGGAAATTAAACTTCCATAAATTAAAAATGGAAGTTGAATAGAAATTGAAGTTCAAGGAACCACTATACCTTAACGATCATTTTCTATTCAATTTCATTGAAGTTCATTCAAAAACTACTATATCTTAATGATCCATTTGGAAATTAAATAAAAAAGGAAGTTGAATAGAAAAGGAAGTTGAATAAAAATAAAAAATGGAAGTTCATAAAATAGATCATTAATCTATAGTGGACTTTCATTTTCCATTTTTATAAAATTTTTATTCTTTTATTCCACATCTATTTGGAAATTAAACAAAAAAGGAAGTTGAATACAAATAAAAATGGAAGTTGCATAAAATTAAAAATGAAAGTTCATTCAAGAAACCACCACTATACCTTAGCGATCTATTTGGAAATTAAATAAAAATGGATGTTGCATAAAATAAAATTGAATAAAAATTCATTAAAGTATAGTGGTTTCTTGAATGAACTTCCATTTTTATTTCTATTCAACTTCCATTTTTATTTAATTTCCATTTCTATTCAACTTCATTTTTTATTTAATTTCCAAATAGATCGTTAAGGTATAGTGGTTATAGTGGTTTCTTGAATGAACATCCATTTTTAATTTTATGCAGCTTCAATTTTTATATAATTTCCAAATAGATCGTTCAGGTATAGTGGAAGTTGCATTTTTAATTTCAAGAAACCTCTATACCTTAACGAAATAAAAATAAAAATGGAAGTTCAATAAAAATGGAAAAGGAATAAAAAAGGAAGTTGAATGGAAAAGGAAATTGAATAAAAATAAAAGTTGAATAACCATTGTGCCTTAACGATCTATTTGGAAATTAAATAAAAAAGGAAGTTGAATAGAAAAGGAAGTTGAATAAAAAATGGAAATTGAATAAAAAAAAGGAAGTTGAATAGAAAAGGAAATTGAATAAAAATAAAAAATGGAAGTTCAACTTTCTTTTCCAAATAGATCGTTAAGGTATAGTGGTTTCTTTAATGAACTTCCATTTTTAATTTTATGTTCTTAACGATCAATTTGAAAATTAAATAAAAAAAGGAAGTCGAATAGAAAAGGAAATTGAATAAAAATGCAAGTGGAATAGAAATTAAATAAAAAAGAAAATTGAATAAAAATGGAAGTTGTACAAAAATAAAAATGGAAGCTGCATAAAATTAAAAATGGAAGTTCATTCAAGAAACCACTATACCTGAACGATCTATTTGGAAATTAAACCACTATACCTTAACGATCTGTTTGGAAATTAAATAAAAAAGGAAGTTGAAACCACTATACCTTAACAATCTATTTGGAAATTAAATAAAAAAGGAAGTTCATTCAAGAAATAGAACTTCAAAAAATGCAAGTGGAAGTTGAATAGAAAAGGAAGTTCATTCAATAAACCATTTAATTTCCAAATAGATCGTTAAGGTATAGTGGTTTCTTCAATGAACTTCCATTTTGAAGGAAGGAATTGAAAGGAATCCAAATAGATCGTTAGAATAAAAATAAAAATTGAAGTTCCTTTTTTATTTAATTTCCAAATAGATCGTTAAGGTATAGTGGTTTCTTGAATGAACTTCCATTTTTAATTTGTAAATAGATCGTTAAGGTATAGTGGTTTCTTGAATGAACTTCCTGTCACGCCCCTAACCTGCCCCTAAAAGTTATGGACATGACCTAATCAGAAACAAACGGAATGACCTGTCATGTATAATATTCGGGGCCTGAATGGAAGCGTTAAGATAAAAGAACAACACACAGACACATCCATTGAGCTACTACAAAAAGGCCAGGACCATGACTCAGAATTTAAACATATAGTGAACTTGCATCTGAGACTAAGTCACATACATATCTACAAGTTTACCCCAGAGATTGGGCGTACAACATAATATTAGATACAAATCGACTTAACCAACAAAACATTTGTACAAAATGACACGTTTAGCAAAACTGCACTAGCATGCAAAAGGGCTTCTCCATGTGCCTGGTTGTCCTTAGGCTGACAAAAGATAGATGATAATGATGCTAGAACGGACTTCCGAGCTGATTGCCTACAGAATCAGATAAAATTACAGAGTGAGACAAGCTCAGTGCATAATAATACTTAAGCAGTTTGATAGCCAACTTTAATCACAATACATAACAGTGTATTCACAAATAAACTGAGATTCAAAAGTTAGCCTGATATGATTTTTACTTTCAGAATGGCCTTTGGCCTAATGTTACAGTTATAGTAGAACGGCCTTTAGGCCCAGAATTATCAGAACGGCCTTTCGGCCCAGAACAGCCTTACGGCCCAGAACATCCTTTCGGCCCAAAACATACAAATATGTACGTATATCTTGTCAACATTTCATTTTCATCGAGTTCCAATCAATACATATGCTAATATCGTAACTGACAGAAAACAGAATGTTATTAACAGACATTAGCAGTAAATAAATGTACGTTCAAAGTACTATTACTCACTGCGTTGTGACGGTGTGCTAGTGCCTTCTGGAGTGTGCCCTTGAGTTTAATTTAGGCAATCTTCACAAAATTCCCCAAATTTTTCACTTGGAGGGCTTCTCTCCTACACCCACGTTTTTTCCCTCTTCTTAGTTACCCACAAGAGATGATTCTAAGTCAAAAATATCTCCAAGCTTAATATAAATCCATTTATTAATATAAAAAGAGAAAAAGACAAAATTTAATCGTTTAGGCATCCTAAATTGAAATTTCACAGAAAATTCCAGTAAAGCTTAAAAATCATGCAGATTTCAAATGTCAAATCAATTTCTGAAAATTAAGTCTTTAAGGCGCCCAATTTCAGATCCAAATAGGTTAGTTGTGACAGATAATGTTCTTAATCAACAGATAGAAATCCATTTTCTCTAAGTTTCATTTAATTCAATGTAATTTCACATAGAATTTCATAATATGTATTCAAAAACACAGAATAAAGAGCTAAAAAGATACCAGAATCATGTACGAGGGTCGGGTTATTACACTCTCCCCCCCTTAATTAAGTTTGGTCCTCCAAACTTGTTTTACCTTAGGACGAAAACAGATGCGAATATTGGTGTTGCATTTCATCTTCCTTTTCCCAAGTTGCCTCTGTTCCGTAATGCTCTTGCCACTCCACTTTCACCATTGGAATTTCTCGATTCCGTAACTGTTTCACCTGACGATCCAGAATTCGGATTGGTTTTTCCTCATATGTTAACTTGTCAGTCAGCACAATTTGCTGATAATCAATAATATGTGATGGATCCGGGAGGTATCCTCGGAGCATAGAAACATGAAATACGTTATGAATCTGACTCATATGTGGCGGAAGGGCAACTCGGTAGGCTACTGGACCCACTTTTTCTAAGATTTGAAAGGGACCAACATATCAAGGTGTCAGCTTACCCATTTTTCCGAATCTCGGGTGTCCTTTCATTGGGGTAACTTTCACAAAAACATGACTGTCCACATCAAACTCCAAATTCCTTCACCAGTTATCTGCATAACTCTTTTGTCTACTTTGGGCAGTTTTCAATCTTTCTCGAATAACTCTAACCTTTTCAGTTGTCAACTGGACAATCTCTGGCCCTAACAATGGTCTATCTCCAACCTCAACCCAACACACGGGAGAACGGCACGGTCTTCCATACAGAGCTTCATAGGGTGCCATTTCAATACTCGAATGGTAACTGTTATTATACGCAAACTCAACCAATGGTAGATGAGTTTCCCAACTTTCCTAAAAATCCAAAATACACATTCGGAGCATATCTTCTAGTGTTTGAATTGTCCTCTCGGATTGTCCGTCTGTTTGAGGGTGGAAAGCTGTGCTAAACTTTAATTCTGTACCCATTGCATTCTGTAGACTCTGCCAGAACCTTGATACAAATTTTGGATCTCTATCTGACGCGATTGAGACCGGAACACCGTGAAGCCTTACAATTTCATTCACATAGATCACAGCAAGTTTATCTGCATTATACTGGGTCTTCACAGGCAGGAAGTGGGCTGACTTCGTCAATCGGTCGACAATCACCCATACAGAATTCATCCCTCGGGGTGTTCGTGGTAAGCCTACAACAAAATCCATGGTCAGATGTTTCCATTTCCACTCCGGGATTGGTAGGGGTTGTAATAATCCTGCGGGTCTCTGATGCTCTGCTTTTACCTGCTGACATTGCAAACACTTAGAAACAAACTCTGCGATTTCTTTCTTCATACTTGGCCACCAAAAATGTCGCTTCAAGTCCCGGTACATTTTTGTACTTCCTGGATGCATTGCAACTTTTGAGGCATGTGCCTCTTCCATTAATTTCCGTTTAAGGTCTAACACGTTAGGAACACATACTCGGTTTTGAAATTTAAGCACATAATCTATCAAAGTGAACCCCAGTTTCGATTTTGTCTCCATTTCATTACATATCTTCTTTAGAGTTCCATCCTCTATTTGGCATAATTTAATCTCCTCAAGTAATGTCGGTTGGGCCATCATTGTTGCTATTGTTGCTTCTTGACCATGTATCACCAAGTCGACCCCCATCTTATTCAGCTCACTTACCAACTCCTTTTCCTCTGTCAATAGACTTGCCAAATTTCCCATGTTTTTCCGACTAAGTGCATCTGCCACCGTGTTGGCTTTACCGGGATGATAGTGGATCTGTAAATCATAATCTTTAATAAGCTCTAACCACCGCTGCTGGCACATATTCAACTCCTTTTGGGTAAAAATATATTTGAGACTTTTATGGTCGGTATAGATATCGCAAGTAGTTCCATAGAGATAATGCCGTTAAATCTTTAAAGCAAAAACAACTGCAGCTAGCTCCAGATCATGCGTGGGGTAGCTCTTCTCGTGGGGTTTAAGCTGGCGAGAAGCATAAGCAATAACCCTTCTGCTCTGCATAAGCACACAGCCAAGTCCTTTATTTGATGCATCGCTGTAAATCACGAACCCCTCAGTACCAGATGGTAGGGCAAGAACCGGGGCTGTAGTCAACTTCATTTTTAATTCTTGGAAGGCAGATTCTTGCGGTTCCATCCATTCGAGTGCAACTCCCTTTTTAGTCAACTGTGTAAGTGGTACAGCAATCTTAGAGAAATCCTGAACAAATCTCCGATAATAGCCGGCTAATCCCATGAAACTACGCACTTCAGTCACATTCGTCGGGGTTGGCCAGTTTACAATCGCCTCAATCTTGTTTGGATCAACAGAGACTCCTTCCTTAGTTATAACATGCCCCAGAAATGCCACTTCATGTAGCCAAAATTCACACTTCTTTAGCTTTGCATACAACTTCTTCTCCCGGAGGGTTTGAAGGATTAAACGAAGATGGTTTTCATGGGCCTCTGCATTCTTTGAGTAAATAAGGATGTCGTCAATAAAGACTGCTACAAACTCATCCAGATAAGGTTTGAAGACACGGTTCATCAGATCCATAAATGCTGCTGGTGCGTTTGTAACTCCAAAGGGCATAACCAAAAATTCATAATGACCGTACTGGGTTCGGAAAGCTGTCTTCTCAACATCATCAGCTTTAACTTTCAATTGGTGGTATCCGGACCGTAAATCAATCTTAGAAAAGACCTGTGCCCCTTGTAATTGGTCGAATAAATCATCGATCCGTGGTAATGGATACTTATTCTTGATTGTTACTTTATTAAGCTTCCGGTAGTCTATACATAATCGGAGTGTTCCATCTTTCTTTTTCACAAACAGGACTGGTGCACTCCACGGAGAGACACTCGGGCGGATAAACCCCTTATCCAGTAATTCTTGCAACTGAATCTTCAATTCCCACATTTCAGCTGGCGCCATTCGATACGGAGTTTTAGAAATGGGTTGGACTCCCGGTAGCACTTCAATCGTGAATTCGATTTCACGGTCCACTAATTCTCCTGGCAATTCTTCCGGAAAGATGTCCGAAAATTCACAGACAACTGAGATCGTCTCAGTATTTTCATTCCTTCTTGGCCCTTCCAAAACACTACATAAGTACCCCTGGCACCCTTTCTGAATTAATTTACAAGCCTTGGCTACAGAAATCATATACGGTGGAGAGGTTACTCCTTGTCCCTGAAAAACAGATGCTGACTGCCCCGGAGGATGGAATTTGATTTGTTTCGTCAGGCAGTCTATAGTAGCACCATATTCACCCAACCAATCCATTCCCAGAATAATATCGAAAGAAGTCATATCAAGTGGTAATAAATTAGCATATACACGGACATCTCCAATGAGAAGTTCACAAGCAGAATAGACAGGAGTACAGATCATGGACTTTCCCATGGGCGATGATACACACAACACATAAGTCAATTCTTCTTCAGGTTTATCTAAGTTTTTCGCAAATAATTTTGACACAAAAGAACAGGTAGAGCCAGAATCAAATAAGACATAAGCAGAATGACCATGAACCATAAATGTACCTGACACCACTGTTGTTGCATTATGTACATCCCCTGGAACCAATGCAAACACCCTCCCTTGCCTCGTAGTGTCCTTATTATTAACAGGTTTAGCAACTGACTTAGCATTTCGGAGCCGGTGTAGACCCTGCTGAGCTTATGGCAGTTTTATTACCAGTTTGTTGTTTCTTTTGCAGACAGTCTTTTATCAGATGCCCCATTTTACCACATCCGAAACATGCTCCAGACAATCGGTGACAAACCCCACGATGCCTCCATTAGCATTCTGGACACACAAGAGCTGAATTTTGGGAAGAAGTAGTAATGCCGGAGATCCCTGAATTTTGCTTCTTGTTTGGTGAAGCAGTTGACCCCTTGAACCATTGGTTGTTCTGCCTTTTTCCTTTCCATTCAAAAATTCGAGTCTGAGCAGCAATATTTCCTTCTGCTATAACAGCCCTTTCTAACACATCAACGTAAGTAGGTAACTTCAACACATTAACTCGATCCTGGATAGCACCCCGCAATCCTCCTTCGAATTTGCGCGCCTTCTTATATTCTGTATCTACCATGTGAGGAGCAAATCGGGCTAGTTCCGTGAATTGAGCTTCATATTCTGCAACAGTTTTATTTCCTTGTCTTAATGTTTCGAATTCAGTCACCTTCTTGTCCCGCATACTCTGGGGAAAATATTTGTCATAAAATAGCTCTAAGAATCTGTCCCATGTCAACCCCTGATGCATTGTTCTTGTGAGCATCCACCACCTTCGCGCCTCATCTTCAAGAGTAAAAGCAGCAAGCTGCACCTTTTGAATGTCAGTACAAGGGAAAACTTCAAACAACTTCTCTATTCCCAATACCCATGCCTCAGCTTTCATCGGTTTGATTTCGCCTTTAAACACTCGCGGTTTCATCTTTTTAAACTCCTTTGTAAGTGTAATGGTTCTGTCCTCAGCATGGAAATCTTGTACTGCCGGTGGGGGTATCGGTGGTGGTGGCGGTGGTTGTTCATGTGGTTGTTGCTGCTGTGGTGGTTGCTGTTGCTGTTGTTGTTGCCGTATGGTTTCCACCATTTCCATAATCATCTTCTCCATCCTGTCCAACCGTGCGGCAGTAGCATCTTCCTGCTCCTCTGCCCTTGTTCTCACCATGATCTACACAACAATCAATTACAACATACACAAAAGAATACAATAGACTTTGATTATCATCATTAGCGTTAGCAGAAAACATTTAACGTTGCTATCAAACTACATGATGCCTACAACTTTCTAGACATCCTAAAGCTCAATGGATCCGTGTGTGAGATAGCAACTCGTGCTCTGATACCACTTGTCACACCCCTAACCTGCCCCTAAAAGTTATGGACATGACCTAATCAAAAACAGACGGAATGACCTGTCATGTATAATCTTCGGGGCCTGAATGGAAGCGTTAAGATAAAAGAACAACACGCAGACACATCCATTGAGCTACTACAAAAAGGCCAGGACCATGACTCAGAATTTAAACATATAGTGAACTTGCATCTGAGACTAAGTCACATACATATCTACAAGTTTACCCCAGAGATTGGGCGTACAACATAATATTAGATACAAATCGACTTAACCAACAAAACATTTGTACAAAATGACACGTTTAGCAAAACTGCACTAGCATGCAAAAGGGCTTCTCCATGTGCCTGGTTGTCCTTAGGTTGACAAAAGATAGATGATAATGATGCTAGAACGGACTTCCGAGCTGATTGCCTACAGAATCAGATAAAATTACAGAGTGAGACAAGCTCAGTGCATAATAATACTTAAGCAGTTTGATAGCCAACTTTAATCACAATACATAACAGTGTATTCACAAATAAACTGAGATTCAAAAGTTAGCCTGATATGATTTTTACTTTCAGAATGGCCTTTGGCCTAATGTTACAGTTATAGTAGAACGGCCTTTAGGCCCAGAATTATCAGAACGGCCTTTCGGCCCAGAACAGTCTTACGGCCCAGAACAGCCTTTCGGCCCAAAACATACAAATATGTACGTATATCTTGTCAACATTTCATTTTCATCGAGTTCCAATCAATACATATGCTAATATCGTAACTGACAGAAAACAGAATGTAATTAACAGACATTAGCAGTAAATAAATGTACGTTCAAAGTACTATTACTCACTGCGTTGTGACGGCGTGCTAGTGCCTTCTGGAGTGTGCCCTTGAGTTTAATTTACGCAATCTTCACAAAATTCCCCAAAATTTTCACTTGGAGGGCTTCTCTCCCACACCCACGTTTTTCCCCTCTTCTTAGTTACCCACAAGAGATGATTCTAAGTCAAAAATATCTCCAAGCTTAATATAAATCCATTTATTAATATAAAAAGAGAAAAAGACAAAATTTAATCGTTTAAGCATCCTAAATTGAAATTTCACAGAAAATTCCAGTAAAGCTTAAAAATCATGCAGATTTCAAATGTCAAATCAATTTCTGAAAATTAAGTCTTTAAGGCGCCCAATTTCAGATCCAAATAGGTTAATTGTGACAGATAATATTCTTAATCAACAGATAGAAATCCATTTTCTCTAAGTTTCATTTAATTCAATGTAATTTCACATAGAATTTCATAATATGTATTCAAAAACACAGAATAAAGAGCTGAAAAGATACCAAAATCATGTACGAGGGTCGGGTTATTACACTTCCACTTCCATTTTTATTCAATTTCCTTTTCTATAGAAATGGAAAATGAAATTGAATAAAAATAAAAATGGAAGCTGCATAAAATACCACTATACTTTAACGATCTATTTGGAAGTGCATTCAAGAAACCACTATACCTTAACGATCTATTCAACTTCCATTTTTAAAATTTTTATGGCTTCCTTTTTTATTTAATTTCCAAATAGATCGTTCAGGAAGTTGAATGGAAAATGAAATTGAATAAAAATAAAAATGGAAGTTGAATAGAAATGGAAATTGAATAAAAATGGAAGTCATTTAAAAATAAAAATAAAAAATGAAATTAAATAAAAAAGGAAGATCGTTAAGGTATAGTGGTTTAATTAATGAACTTCCATTTTTTTGCAGCTTCCATTTTTATTTAATTTCAATTATTCCACTTGCATTTCCAAATAGATCGTTAAGGTTTATTTTATTTCCAAATAGATCAAAGGAAGTTGAATAGAAAAAGGAAATTGAATAAAAATGGAAGCTGCATAAAAATGAAATTGAATAAAATAAAAATAGAAGTTCATAAAATTAAAATGGAAGTTCATAAAAATGGAAATTGAATAGAAAAGGAAATTGAATAAAAATGAAACCACTATAGTGGTTTCTTGAATGAACTTCCACTTTTATTTTTATTCAATTTCAATTTCCTGATGGAAGTTCCTTTTCTATTCAACTTCCTTTTTTATTTAATTTCCAAATAGATCGTTAAGGTATAGTGGTTTCTTGAATGAACTTCCATTTTTTATTCCACTTCCATTTTTATTTTTATTCCAAATAGATCGTTAAGGAATAGTGGTTTCTTGAATGAACTTCCATTTTTATTTCTATTCAACTTCCTTTTTTATTCAATTTCCAAATAGATCGTTAAGGTATAGTGGTTTCTTGAATGAACTTTTCTATTCAACTTCCATTTTTATTTTTATTCTGCTTCTATTTTTATTTTTATTTAACTTCCTTTTTTATTGAATGAACTGCAATTTTTAATTTTATGCAGCTTCCATTTTTATTTTCCTTTTCTATTCAACTTCCTTTTTTATTTAATTTCCAAATAGATCGTTCAGGTATAGTGGTTTCTTGAATGAACTTCCTTTTTCAATTTTCTTTTCTATTCAACTTCCTTTTTTATATGCAACTTTCATTTTTATTTTCTATTCAACTTCCTTTTTTATTTAATTTCCAAATAAATCGTTAAGGTATAGTAGTTTCTTGAACGAACTTTCATTTTTAATTTTATGCAACTTCCATTTTTATTTTTATTCAATTTCCTTTTTATGCAAGTTCCTTTTCTATTCAACTTCCTTTTTTTATTTAATTTCCAAATAGATCGTTAAGTTGAATAGAAAAGGAAATTAAACAAAAAAGGAATTAAAAATGGAAGTTCATTCAAGAAACCACTATACCTTAAGGTATAGTGGTTTATTGAATGAAGTTGCATTTTTAATTTTATGCAACTTCCTTTTTTATTTTTATTCCAAAATAGATCGTTAAGGTATAGTGGTTTATGAATGAACTTCCATTTTTAATTTTATGCAGCTTCCATTTTTATTTTTATTCCACTTCTATTTTAATTTCCAAATAGATCGTTAAGGTATACTGGCTTCTTGAATGAACTTCCTTTCTATACAAAAGGAAATTGAATAAAAATGGAAATTGCATAAAATTAAAAATGGAAGTTCATTCAAGAAACCACTATACCTTAACGATCAATTTGGAAATTAAATAAAAATAGAAGTGGAATAAAAATAAAAATGGAAGATGCATAAAATTAAAAATGAAAGTTGAGGTATAGTGGTTTATTTAATTCAGGTATAGTGGTTTCTTCCTTAACTTTTATTTTTATTCAATTTCCTTTTCTATTTTTATTCAATTTCCTTTTCTATTCAACTTCCTTTTTTATTTAATGTCCAATTCAATTTCCATTTTTATTTAATTTCCAAATATAGTGGTTTCTTGAATGAACTTCCATTTTTATTCAATTTCTTTTTCTATTCAACTTCCTTTTTTATTCAATTTCCTTTTCTATTTTTATTCCACTTGCATATTCAAGAAACCACTATACCTTAACGATCCATTTTTAATTTTATGCAACTTCCATTTTTACGATCTATTTGAAAATTAAATAAAAAAGGAAGTTCAATAAAAATGGAAGTTCATTCAATAAACCACTATACATTAACGATCTATTTGGAAATTAAATAAAAAAGGAAATTGAATAAAAATAAAAGTTCAATAGAAAAGGGAAAATAGAAGTGGATCCATTTGGAAATTAAATAAAAAAGAAAGTTGAATAGTTGAATAAAAAGATCGTTAAGGTATAGTGGTTTCCAAATAGATTGAATGAAGTTGAATAGAAAAGGAAATTGAATTATTTAAGAAACCACTATACAATAGAATGAACTTCCTTAACGATCGTTAATTTTATTCCACTTCTATTAAAATTAAAAATGGAAGTTGCATAAAAAGGGAAGTTGAATGGAAGTTCATAAAATTTCCTTTATTCAACTTCCTTTTCTATTCAGGAAAATAATAGGAAATTGAATAAAAATGGAAGTTGAATAAAAAGGAAATTGCATAATAGTGCTTTCCATTCCCAAATAGATCCTTATTTAATTTCCTTTTCTATGCAACTTCCACTTTTATTAACGATCGTTCAGGTATAGTGGTTTTTTGAATGAACTTCCAATTTCAATTTCCTTTTCTATTCAACTTCCTTTTTTATTTAATTTCCAAATAGATCATTAAGGTATAGTGGTTTCTTGAATGAGCTTCCATTTTTATTTTTATTCCACTTCTATTTTTATTTTTATTCAATTTCATTTTCTATTCAACTTCCTTCTTTTTTATTTAATTTCCAAATGGATCGTCAAGGTATAGTGGTTTCTTGAATGGAAAACCTTTTCTATTCAACTTCCTTTTTTATTCAAATTAAATAGATCGTTCAGGTATAGTGGTTTCTTGAATAAACTTTTTTATTCAATTTCCTTTTCTATTCAACTTTCTTTTTTATTTAATTTCCTTTCTTTAATGAACTTCCATTTTCAACTTCCTTTTTTATTTAATTTCCAAATGAACTTCCATAAAAATAAAAAAATTTCCAAATAGATCGTTATTTAATTTCCAAATAGAACTTCCATTTTTAATTTCCTTTTCTATTCAACTTCCTTTTTATGCAACTTCCATTTTTAATTTTATGCAGCTTCCATTTTTATAGTGGTTTAATTTCCAAATAGATCGTTAAGGTATAGTGGTTTCTTGAATGAAAATAAAATTGAATAAGTTGAATAAAAAAGGAAATTGAATGAACTTCCATCTTTAATTTCATTTAACGATCTATTCAACTTCCTTTTCAATTTCCATTTTCATTTCCTTTTTTATTGAATAAAATAAGATCGTTAAGGCATAAAATTCTATTCAAAATGAACTTCCACTATGCCACTATACCTGAACGATCTATTTAGAAGTTGAATAAAAATTAAAAAAGGAAGTTCATTCAAGAAACCACTATACCTTAACGATCTATTTGGACATTTTATTCAATTTCCATTTTAAAAATGGAAGTTGAATAGAAAATGAAATTGAATAAAAATAAAAATGGAAGTTGAATAGAAAAGGAAATCTATTTGGAAATTAAATAAAAAAGGAAGTTGAATAGAAAAGGAAGTTCATTTTCCATTTTTAAAAATGCAAGTGGAAATTGAATAAATGGAAATTAAATGGAAATTGAATAAAAAAAGATCTACTTGGAAATTAAATTAAAAAGGAAGTTGAATAGAAAAGGAAATTGAATAAAAATAGTGGTTTCTTGAATGAACTTCCATTTTTCATTCAATTTCCTTTTCTATTCAATTTCCTTTTCTATTCAACTTCCTTTTTTATTTTATTTCCAAATAGATCGTTCAGGTATAGTGTTTCAAGAATGAACTTCCTTTTTCAACTTCCTTTTCTATTTAACTTCCTTTTTATTTAATTTCCTTTCTTTAATGAACTTCCATTTTCAACTTCCTTTTTATTTAATGTCTAAATCGATCGTTAAGGTATAGTGGAAATTGAATAGAATAGAAAGTTGAATAAAAATATAAATGGTAGTGGCAAAAATGGAAGTTGCATAAAATTAAAAATGGAAGTTGCATAAAATTGAAAATGGAAGTTCATTTAAGAAACCACTATACCTTAACGATCCATTTGGAAATTAAATAAAAAAGGAAGTTAATTGGAAAAGGAAATTGAATAAAAATGCAAGTGCAATAAAAATAAAAATATAAATGGAAGTTGAATAAAAATAAAAATGGAAGTTGCATAAAATTAAAAATGAAAATTAAATAAAAAAGGAAGTTGAATGGAAAAGAAAATTGAATAAAAATGCAAGTG
Organism: Camellia granthamiana; assembly: GCA_036172215.1. NCBI lineage: Eukaryota > Viridiplantae > Streptophyta > Magnoliopsida > Ericales > Theaceae > Camellia > Camellia granthamiana. The sequence goes on along the minus strand of JAXFYN010000018.1, from coordinate 1,781,036 downwards.
CAATAAAAATATGAATATAAATGGAAGTTGAATAAAAATAAAAATGGAAGTTGCATAAAATTAAAAATGGAAATTAAATAAAAAAGGAAATTGAATGGAAAAGGAAATTGAATAAAAATGCATTTCTATTTAACTTACTTTTTTATTCAACTTCCTTTTTTATTTAATTTCCAAATGGATCATTAAGGTATAGTGGTTTTTTGAATGAACTTCCTTTTTTAATTTTATGCAACTTCCATTTTTAAGATATAGTGATTTTTTGAATGAACTTCCATTTTTATTTCCTTTTCTATTCAACTTCCTTTTTTCTTTAATTTCCAAATAGATCATTACAGTAAGGTATAGCGGTTTCTTGAATTAACTTGCATTTTTTATTTTATGCAGTTACGGTATAGTGGTTTCTTGAATGAACTTCCATTTTTATTCAACTTTAATTTTTATTCAACTTCCTTTTCTGTTCAACGATCTATTTTTATTCAATTTTTATTTAATTTCCAAATAGATCGTTAATCTATAGTGGTTTCCATTTTTAATTTTATGCAACTTCCATTTTTATTTAATTTCCAAGTAGATCGTTAAGGTATAGTAGTTTCTTGAATGAACTTCCATTTTTAATTTTATGCAACTTCCATTTTTATTAAAAGGAAATTTCCAAATAGATCGTTAAGATATAGTGGTTTCTTGAATGAAGTTCCATTTTCAATTTCCTTTTCTATTCAACTTTCTTTTTTATTTAATTTTCAAATAGATCGTTAAGGTATAGTGGTTTCCACTTCTATTTTTATTCAAAAAAGGAAGTTGAATGAAAATAAAAATGGATATTGCAAAGGAAATTGAATAAAAAAGGAATAGTTCATTCAAGAAACCACTATTCAACTTCCTTTTTTATTCATTCAATTTCCTATTCAATAATCCACTATACCTTAACGATTTATTTAATTTCCAAATGGATCGTTAAGGCATAGTGGTTTCTTGAATGAACTTCCATTTTTAATTTTATCCAACTTCCACTTCTATTTTTATTCAATTTCCTTTTTTATTTAATTTCCAAATAAACTTCTTTTTTTTTTTTTGCATTTTTAATTTTATGCAACTTTCATTTTTATTTTTATTTTTATTCAATTTCTTTTTCTATTCAACTTCCATTTTTATTTAATTTCCAAATAGATCGTTCAGGTATAGTAGTTTCTTGAATGAACTTCCATTTTTAATTTTATGCAGCTTCCATTTTTATTTTTTATTTTTATTCCGCTTCTATTTTTTATTTTTATTTCTATTCAACTTCCATTTCCTTTTTTGTTTAATTTCCAAATAGATTATTCAACTTCCTTTTTTATTTAATTTCCACGATTTAAATAAAAATTGATTAAAAATGGAACTTCCATTTTTAATTTTATTCAATTTCCACTTTAATTAGAAATGAAATTGAACTATACCTTAACGATCTATTGCATAAAAATGGAAGTTCATTCAAGAAACCACTATTTTTATTCAACTTCCTTTTCTATTTTACTTCAAGAAACCATTATACCTTAACGATCTATTTGGAAATTAAACAAAAAAGGAAGTTGAATAGAAAAGGAAATTGAATAAAAATGCAAGTGGAAGTTAAATAGAAAAGGAAATTGAATAAAAATGCAAGTGGAAGTTGAATAGAAAAAGAAATTGAATAAAAATGCAAGTGCAATAAAAATAAAAATTGAAAATGGAAATTGAATAGAAAAGGAAATTGAATAAAAATGGAAGATGCATAAAATTAAAAAGGAAGTTTACTCAAGAAACCAGCTTCCACTTTCCTTTTCTATTCAACTTCCTTTTTTATTTAATTTCCAAATAGATCGTTATGGTATAGTGGATTTTTGAATGAACTTCCATTTTTAATTTTATGAAGTTCATTCAAGAAACCACTATACCTTAACGATCCTTTTCTATTCAACTTCCTTTTCTATTCAACTTCCTTTTTTATTTAATTTCCACTATACCTTAACGATCCATTTGGAAGTTAAATAAAAAAAGAAGTTGAATAGAAAAGGAAGTTGAATAGAAAATGAAATTTATAGCGATCCCGGCTATTCTTGCTTTGGTTGTTGTATCCAGACTTAGTTTCGTGGATGCTAGTTGTTGTTTTGATCTAATCCCTGTCCTTCAATTCTTTAAATTTGAGTTATAGAATGTTTTGGACTTGTTTGTTCTAGGTTGGGTGTGATTGGGAGCAGGTGGTTGCTGCCCAGGTTTTTGGTCTTTCGCTCGAGCGAGCTTCTTGTTTTGGTCCTTCGCTCGAGCCAGGGTTTTGTCGCTCGAGCGAGAGTGGAGTCTTGTGCCTGGTGGCTCGAGCCAGAGTGGATTCGCTTGAGCGAGCGATTGCGTCTGGTTCTGGACCTGAGAGTTACATTTCTTGGCTTGAGCGAGCTTTTCTTCGCTCGAGCGATCTGGTTAGTCCTTCGCTCGAGCGAGCGTTCCGTCGCTCGAGCGTACGTTTGGTTGCAGACCTGAAGGTTTGAGTTGTTGGCTCGAGCGAGCATTACGTCGCTCGAGCGTGTTTCTGGGTTGGTGGCTCGAGCGTGGTTTTCTGTGTCTGGTCGCTCGAGCGACCAAGTCTTCACTTGAGGGAGCCTATCTTATATCAGTGCACAGCAGCGGGGAAAAGTTCACTTTTTCATCCCCTTTTCTTTTAAAACCCTAGATCCGAGACTCTCTCTCTCTCTCTAAACCCATCTTCTCTCTAGGTTTTCATCTCCTTTGAGTGTGGATCTACCCTAGGCTCTTAGTAAGAAAGTTAGGGGGTGGCTTGGGCTTCGATTTAATCTGAAGAATAGTGGTTTTGGAGCACTTTGATTTCGGGTCATCTTCTCCATTTGAGTTCTCCATTTGAGGTAGGGATCCTCCTTGTTCTTTTTCAATGCTCCGTCTATAGATAGATATGTGGTAGTTTTTGTATTGCATGAAAAATTATATCATGTTGGATTTGTTGAAAATCATGAGGTTGAACCTTGGGTTGGTTGTTGGATTTGGTTTTATTATCATTAGTTGTGGTTTGGGGCTAATTGGAGTGTTAATTAGCATGTTATTGTTGAAAGGAGAGGAAACCCTAATTTTATTTGACTTAATAAATTAATAGAGGGGTTTTGATTTTTTGGGCAAATACTTTTGTATTTTGGGTCTTAAATGAGATCATTGTTGTTTGTTGTAGATGATTGAGCCTTTTTGGTGAATATTGAGAAAGAGAGAGGAAAAATCTAACTTAAGGGTTATGGCTTAATTTGCATAATTAATTTTGGAATGGCTTGAAACGAATGTAGTAAGTTAAAATGGGTTATGGCTTTATTGTCTTTGAAATTGGTTTTGCGAAAACAAAAGGGGTGGAGTTGGTTTTGTGAAAACAAAAGGAAGTGGAATCTATTTTATGAAAATTGGGTTGTTGTATCTTATACTACCATGTTAGTATTGTTGATAGGTTTGTGATCTCATGATAATTGAGTTTGTTAATAGATGTACAATATACATGCATCTAGAGGTTTTGTCCTTGGTCATCGGTGGAGGATGACGTGGTTGTGTTGAATTGTCGTGTGTGCATTACACCTATGTGTTCATCTACTTTAGCACATTGCTTGTATCTTGATAGTTTATGTGTATGCAATATACATGTTGGTTATGCCCCGTTGTGCTGTGGTTATGGGTGTCACATCCCGCGCTCAAAATCAGAGGTACCGTGACCTTCCAGCTAGCGCCTGGAGAACTGACTGTGCTAATAATATATGGCACCACACCCTTCCATCTAGCGCCTGGTAAACTGGCATTTTGTTGTGAAAGGTGTATCTTTGGCTTACCACGCACATAGCTGGTAGAGCAGAGTTTAATTGTGATTGTTTCACTATATCTGAAAATATCATGGACTTGATTGGTTACAATTTTGAAAAGTTGAGTTACCTCATTTGTTGGTTTTATACATGTTGGTGATTTGTTATTCCCCTTCTATTTTAGGTTTGCATGTATAGATATGATTGTGTTGAGAAGAAACCAAAACGTCATTTTTGTCTTTTGGGAAGTGAAGGGAATCGAATATTTTGAAAATATGTATGTTTGGGAAATGGAAGAGAGTAGTAGTCTTAGTGAGTTTATTTCCTAAGAAATTGTTTATGTGTGAAAGAGTGGGAATGGGGGGTTAATGAAAGGAAAGGAAAGATGAATCGTTTATAACGTCGAATGAAATGGTTGTTTTCGAGAAAAGTTCATACATATATATATTTTGTATAAACTGTCACATTACTATTCTAGTATGAGAATGAGCGTTTATGATCATAGCTATCTGTAAGTTGTTATTGTTGAGGATCATGTTGAGACCCCTACTGGACTATATGTTCATCCCACGTTGTTGAATCTTTTTCAGGTGTTTAGCAAGATGTGCTACAAGATTTGGATCTTCTTATTTGTTGGCCATGGGGCCTCTTTGTTGTAGGCGGGATGCCATATTTGAAAAAGGGTTGCACCCTTCATTTCATTGTTTAATGTTGTAAGCCCTTTGGGCAATTTATTTAGAATGCTCATGTTGTATTTAATTAGCATTCGAAAGAGAGAGTTATTGTTCATTCCTTTTAATTGAACAAGTGAGTTTATTTTCGCATGTTATCTCTGAAATTGAATTAAGTTAATGAATCTGGTAATGATTTCGAGTAATAAAAAGTGGGGCGTGACAAAATTGAATAAAAATAAAGGAATAGAAATGGAATAAAAATAAAAGTGGAAGTTGAATAAAAATAAAAATAGATCGTTAATGTATAGTGGTTTCTTGAATGAACTTCCATTTTTATTTAATTTCCACTTCTATTTTTATTCCATTTCTATTCCTTTATTTTTATTCAATTTCATTTTCTATTCAACTTCATTTTTTATTTAACTTCCAAATAGATCGTTAAGGCATAGTGGAAATTAAATAAAAAAGGAAGTTGAATAGAAATGGAAGTTCATTCAAGAAACCACTATACCTTAACGATCTATTTGGAAATTAAATAAAAAAGGAAATTGAATAAAAATAGAAGTGGAATAAAAATAAAAATGGAAGTTCATTCAAGAAACCACTATACCTTAACGATCTATTTGGAAATTAACTTCCATTTTCATTCAAGAAACCTTAACGATCTATTTTTTTTAATTTTTATTCCACTTCTATTCAACTTCCTTTTTTATTTAATTTCCAAAATGGATCAATTTCCTTTTCTATTCAACTTCCATTTTTATTCCACTTGCATTTTTATTCAATTTCCTTTTCTATTCAACTTCCTTTTTTCTTTAATTTCCAAAACGCTAAGGTATAGTGGTTTCTTGTTCTATTTGGAAATTAAATGAAAAATGAAGTTAAATAGAAAAGGAAGTTGAATAAAAATAGAATGGAAGTTCATTCAAGAATGGAAGTTGCATAAAAATGGAAGTTAATGAAATTGAAAATGGAAGTTCATTCAAGAAACCACTATACCTGAACAATCTATTTGGAAGTTGAATGGAAAATGATGTTGAATAAAAATGGAAGTTCAGTCAAGAAACCACTATACCAACGATCTATTTGGAAATTAAATAAAAAAAGAAGCTGAATAGAAAAGGAAATCGAATAAAATTAAATAGTGGCTTTATGCAAGTATTTTTATTCAATTTTATTTTTATTCAATTCCATTTTTATTCAACTTCCATTTTTAAAAAAGGAAAATAAAAAAGAAAGTTGCATAAAATTAAAAATGGAAGTGATTTCTTGAATGAACTTCCATTTTTAATTTTATTGAATTAGTGGTTTCTTGAATGAACTTTCATTTTTAATTTTATGCATCTTCCTTTTTTATTTTTATTCAATAAAATTATAGTTAAATAAAAATGGAAGTTCATTCAAGAAACCACTAGACCTTAACGATCTATTTGGAAATTAAATAAAAAAGGAAGTTGAATAAAAATGGAAGTTGCATAAAAATAGAATACGATCTATTTGGAAATTCATTCAACTTCCATTTTTATAGCGATCCGGGTTTCCCTTTTCTTTATTTGTCGTATCTGGACTCGGTTCCGTGGATGTGTTGTTGTCATACTCCTATCCCTATTCTCTACTCTTTGTTTTTGAGTTTTGGATTGTTTTGGGCAAGTTGGGAATAGGTTGGTTGTGTCGAGAAACCTAGAAAAGTTGCCCAGAATTTGGCCTCTCTGCTCGAGCGGGGGCTTTGGCGCTTAAGCGGGGAAATCACCCATCCAGTATTTAGTCTGCAGTGTTGAACGCTCGAGCGGAGGATAGGCCGCTCGAGCGGGAGTCTGTGTGTGCCGCTCGAGCGGGGAGTTGGACGCTCGAGCGGGGACCTGTCTGTAAAAGTTCTGGGAGCGTGCATTCGCCGCTCAAGCAGGGAATCGGACGCTCGAGCGGGGATCTGTGAGTGACGCTCGAGCGAGGCTTTTGCCGCTCGAGCGGGGTGGCTTTTATATAAAGCCGAGATCCGACTTTTTGTTCACTTTTCAACATCCTTTCTCCCTCTTACTTTTCCAAAAAGCTATTTTGAGAGTTCCTCTCACTAAAACCCTAACTTCTCTCTTAGGATTGATCTAGTAGGAGTTGTTTTCTCACCTTGGGCCTTTACAAAAGTTGTGTTGATCGTCGAGGGCTATCTTTTAATCTGAAAATTTTGGGATTTGGAGCATTTTCGTTTTCTTCATCTCCTTCGTTGGGTTCCATCATTCGAGGTAGGGATTCCTACTCACTATTATGTGTTTTAACCTAGATTATTGGGCATTTTGTTAAATGGTTTGATTTAGGGATCTAGGGTTTGAAATATTAAAAGAGGGTTTTGTCATTTTGATTCTTAAATATGTATTTTGGATTTCAAAATAGTAAGATTGTTGTTGGTTGTTGAAATATGGACCATTGGGTCAATATTGGGAAACGGGGTGGAAAATCCTAATTTGTTGAATAAATTAATTGAGATAATTAATTTGGGAAAGTTATGAGATTGTGAAATTGAATCGAGTATAATGAAATTGGCTCATTATAAAGTGGACTAGTTATGTTGGATTATTTAATCGCTCACCTTTGAAATTGCGGATATTTTATCTGTTGGTGCTTTTATTATCTGTTTAGAAATAATTGCTTGGGCTACCGGTGGAGGGTAGTTTTGATTTGTTGTAGACAATGCATGTTGATTAGGCAAACTAAAACTAATCAATTGAATATGTCATAGAGTATGGCGGTTGAGAGAATACATTAACGTTATGTATTGATCGATTATGTATACTACCCATGTGTATATACATTATGTTGTCCTGTGTTACGGTTTATTGGAAGAAAGGGGCTGGACCTCGAAACCGGAGGTTTATTGGAAGAAAGGGGCAGGACCTCTAAACCGAAGTATAGATACAGCTCATATGCTTATCTAAATTGAAGTGTAGATACAGCTTATATGCTTATCTAAATTGAAGTGTTGATACAGCTCATATGCTTATCTATTGAAGTGTTGATATAGCTTATTTGCTTATCTGTTGAGACATTGATGTAGCCTGTATGCTTATTTATTGTGAAATGGAAAATGAGATGAAACATGAACACTATGGTCATGTAATGAAAATGGTTTGTGAATTGATTTATGGGAATTAAACATTTATCAATTGCTAATGTCTTAGTTACTATTCATATTGTGTTTAGCATATCTCTACTGGGCGTTGGCTCACCCTATATGGGACATTATTTTCAGGTACAGGTAGCATACCACCTCCAAGGTCATAGCTTGGATGATGATGAGAGTTGAAGACTCTTTTTGTTTAATTTGTTTGTATTATATGTACATCAAGCCAAGGGCTTCTTTTGTATAGAGTTAGTACTCTTCTTTTGTGTAATCAAGTGTTGACTTGGAAAGCTGTAAGCCCTTAGGGCATTTGCTTTTGTTGTTAACATGTAATACTGTTGTAAGAACTAGTCTGATGAATAGTAATGGTTGATTTATCTTATATCAATGCATGTTTAATTGATGGGTTTTAGGTATTATTTTGAGGGCGTTACAACTTGGTATTAGAGCGTACCGGGTTCGAAGGGCGTTACAACTTGGTATCAGAGCGTACCGGGTTCGAATACTTTGGGTACGTGGGAAGTGATTAGGATCACAATGGGTTTGTCTTGCTTGATAGAGACTTAGGTGTAGTGTCATATGCTATGTGTTTAAATTGATAACATGCTTATGTGACTATATGGGTATGGGATTTAATTTCTAGGATGTTGATTAGATCCTTGGGTTTCTGTGAGTCCTGTTGGAAAAGCACTTGATCAATGTTGTTTCTAACCGGAACTCTAGCAACGCCTCGGGACTATCATTATTCGGAAATGAAATTTGTAAGTGCTTATGTGTTTATGTGCTTACATGGAGTGAATTACAGTTGTTCATGTATTAGAACGCAAGTGTTTAGTTTCGGCACATTTATGAATGTGCTAACGTCTCTTGTTACCTTTATTAGGATGTCGGGACGAGGAAGTTTTGATTTCCCTCCTTTCGCTCGGGAAGAGCTGAGAAAGCAGTTTGTGGAGTTACGCCAAGGTACTACACCTTTGGCGCAGTTTGAAGCATGGTTTGCTAACTTGTCGAGGTTTGCTCCAGAGTTGGTGGAGACGGAGGAATTGAGTTGTTCGGAGTTTGAGAGTAAGCTGTGTGACGACATCCGTGTAAGGATTGCGGGGTCTTGGCATAGGAGTTATAGTGTGCTTGTTAAGGTTGCGACTCATGTGGAGGCAGCGGTGCTAGCAATGGGGCAGAATAGGGTAGGGGCCACGGTTATGAGTGTTGGTCGGGTTAGGGAGGAGGCCATTTCGGCAGCTCCTATGACTCAGAGTATTGGTAAGCCTTTTAAGAGGCAGAAGAGTTTTAATCCGCAGCAATTTCAGAGAGCTCAGTCTGGCTCTACTCTTCCAGTGCCGAGTTTAGGTTCGGAAAAGGGCGAACAAGAGGTTGTCACTTGTTTCAAATGTGGTCAGCTGGGCCACAAGTCCCCAGCTTGCCCACAGAGGAAGAGGGCAGGGCCGGCAGTCCGACCAGTAGTTGTACCACTAGAATCATCTAGCTAGCCAGGTTTTGGGCCGATCAAATGTTCAGTGGAGAAACAATTGTTGGGGTCTTCATCAGCTCAGACTTTGAATCAGTCTCGTGCTCAGGAGCCGCTTATTTGTTGGGGGTGTAATCAGCCTGGTCATTTCAAACGTTTCTGTACCCAGCCAGGGGCTTCTTTGGGAGTTTTGCAACCTAGTCGGGTCCAGCCTTATTCAACTGGATAGGGGCAGTATCGTTTTGGGAGACAAGCAGGCCAGATTTTGAGGGCCTCATAAGAGTCGAGTTCCCACGCCCCAGTTGGGGAAGTTTGTGGTTGTTCTAGGTGTGGACAGAGGGGACACGTCAGTAGTTCTTGTCTGTGGCTTATAGGCTCGTAGGTTATCTTGTGTTTGGGAATGTCAAACTTTGGCGGTCCGGCGAGGGACGGTAGTGGTGGTAATACCGATGGGATGGTTTTGTTTTGACCAGTCTGTTTGGTAATCGGTGAATTATCGTCTTGTAATCATTGGGTTCTGTTGTGTAACCAGTGTGTTTTGGGAATGTGGAAACATCTAAACTGTTTGTTTATCTATATATATATGCTTTGTTTGTTAACTTACTTGGATTGAGTGGTTTGGAGCATGTTGTAGCCCTAAAGTTTCATTAATGTGATAAGTTGTTGTAAGGCCATAAAATTTTTGGTAATAATGCATTTATATGCGTGTGATTAATGTGGAAGAATTATTAAGGGATGCGTATCCCAATCAGGACTATTATGGGGCTAGAATAGTTATACTTGCCGGGTGTGCGGAACCTCATGGGTGCTACCCATTTAATCTTATGTGTATGGTAGAGATTGTGGTCTCTTGTTGGGAGAACTCCTTGAGGGGATGTGAAGTGTGAGATTAATACTAGGTGTAGTATGTATCTAACATGGTATTTTACGAGGGCATAGCGCATAATCTTGTTAGGATTAGACTTGTACCTTCGTGGTAGATAATGTTGCCAAATTTGTATATGTGTGATCGGTTGTTCTAATTGGAGGAGTGTTAGTCCTTATATCAGATTGTGGTTGTTGGCATCGGGGAACGGTATGTTGTGAGCAGCTAGTGTTATATCTTGGGCAGTGGTATACTGGGTATTTCCCAAGTTTTCAGATTCTTTCACTGTGATCGACTGCGAGAGGTTTGTACCTTAATACCGGGTTGGTCGGGGGATGTTGTCAGTAGGATTGGTTGGGTGTATAACCCATGATTAGGATGTGACCCATGAGTAGAGTCACAGTGGTATCGTGTTTGCAGGTGAAGGTTTGGGATAATAGCGAGGAGGGTGAGGACTTTTAATTCTTTGGAAAGTTAGGATGGGGCGTCTTTGAAAGCCCTGTCGGTGGCAGGCGATTGTGCCGGGGTTTGGTTCAAGGTGGTTGTCCAGCGTTAGCATTGGCTAGTGGTTTGGCACGGAGGCTTAGTGTCTTGATTGTACTCTCGGAATGAGTGGCAAGTGGAACGGGGGATAAAGAGTGGATCCTATGAGTCCTTAAGGGATGAAGGCGATAGGTTTGCTTGTGTTCGTTACGAACAGTTACTTGATAGTGATAAGTGTCGTGGTGTGGTAAACCCTTGTCAGCTAATTCAGTACAAGGAAACGGGTATGTGAATTATATTATTTGGAGTTCAGTCGAGGTGGCGAGTGAAATCTCTGAATGAGGGATTTAGTATGGGTGTAAGATAGCTTGCATTGAATGAGGAGGTTTTGCTTAGTGCGGTGCATGCTAGTGTGAGTCCCGGCTAAGAGAGGTTAAGTTCTTAGGCCACGTAGTCCCCGGGAAAGGCCAATGTTGTGGCCGATGCCCTTAGGAGGAAATCCATTAGTGATGTAGCTTGTATAGCCATCCGGGAATGGGAGATGTTGGGTACACTTGGCGAGTTTGATTTGCTTTTGGGCGAATCCATGAGGCTGCGGCCTTGTTTTCTATTGTTGCGCAGCCTACACTAGTGAGTCGAGTGTTAGAGGCACAGGGAGGTGACCTTGAGGTAGAATCCCTCCGCGAGGAGATCTCCAGTGGAAGGGTTGAGAAGGGTTTGACAGTGTATCCCGACTTGAGTGTGAGATATCGAGACCGTCTGTTTGTGCCGGAGTCTTGCTAAGAGGAAGTACTCCGAGAGTTTCACCATTCGCGCCTTGCGGTGCATCCGGGAGGCACTAAGATGTATCGGGATTTGGGTCTCCAGTTTTGGTGGCGGGGTATGAAGAGAGATGTGGCAGTTTTCATATCGAAGTGCTTTACTTGTCAGCAAGTGAAGGCCGAGCATCAGAGGCCAGTGGGTTTGTTGCAACCCTTACCTATTGCCGAGTGGAAGTGGGAGCATGTTACTATGGACTTCGTTGCAGGTCTTCCGAGGACACAGCGGGGTAGTGATGCTATTTGGGTGGTTGTGGGCCGGTTGACTAAGTCAGCGCACTTTATCCCTATGCGTGTGAGAGATTCGGTAGATCATCTTGACAACTTGTATATTTGGGACATAGTGAGATTGCACGGGGTCCCAGTGACGATCGTCTCAGATAGAGACCCTCGTTTTACTGCTAGGTTGTGGCAGAGTTTGCAGAGTGCCTTAGGTACTAAGTTGACCTTTAGTACGGCTTATCACCCTCAGACTGACGGGCAGTCTGAGCGTACTATTCAGATCCTTGAGGATATGCTTCGGGGTTGTGTCCTTGACTTTAGTGGGACGTGGGAGAGGCATTTTCCCTTGGTGGAGTTTGCTTACAACAACAGTTTTCAGTCTAGCATCGGTATGGCATCGTTTGAGGCCTTGTATGGCCGACCGTGTAGGTCTCCAGTTTGTTGGGCCGAGGTGGGTGATGCACCTTTGTTGGGTTCGGAGTTGGTGAGGGAAACGACGGAGAAGGTTGAGCTTATCCGTAGGAGGCTTGTTACAGTCCAGAGTCGTCAGAAATCTTATGCTGACCGTAGGAGGAGACCTTTGGTGTTTGAGGTAGGTGATCATGTCTTTCTAAAGATATCACCTAGGCGGGGATTGATGAGGTTTGGGAAGAGCGGGAAGTTGTCCCCTCGGTTTATTGGTCCTTTTGAGATCCTTGAGAGGATTGGAGAGGTTGCGTATCGTTTGGCCTTGCCACCACAGTTGTCCGGAGTACATGACGTGTTTCATGTGAGTATGCTTCGAAAGTATGAGCCGGATCCATCCCATGTGTTAGATTGGACCGACTTAGAGGTAGATGAGGATGCCTCGTACGAAGAGAGGCCGGTTCGGGTCTTGGATAGGCAGGATCAAGTCTTGTGAGGCAGGATCATTCCTTTGGTAAAGGTTTTGTGGAAACATCACGGAGTGGAGGAAGCCACTTGGGAACGTGAGTTGGAAGTCCGTGAAAAATATCCGGACATGTTTGTTGATGTGTAATCATGTAATGAAATTTTGTAATAGTATTGAACTTTAAGAGCATTATATATGTCTTAAGTTGTAAAACATTGTGAGTGTTTTGGTAAATGGAAGCTATGTTAACATTGTGTATGTTAAATATTTTGTGGAAATGCAAGCATGATATAAATGTTGCATGTGTTATGGAATTGTGGAAAATGTGTTGAAACTGGTGAATTTCAAAAAAAATAAAAATAAAAATAAAAATAATGCAAGTTGTTGTATAATGTGAATTGCCTCTTGAAAAGAGATGGGATTGACACCGGTAGTGGGTCGGGTTGTTTAATATTATTGTGGTAATATTGTTGAGAATAGAGAAAAACCTATTTTTGAAAAACTTGTGCTTAATTTCGGGGACAAAATTGTTTAAGGGGGGGAGGTTATAGCGATCCAGGTTTCCCTTTTCTTTATTTGTCGTATCTGGACTCGGTTCCGTGGATGTGTTGTTGTCATACTCCTATCCCTATTCTCTACTCTTTGTTGTTGAGTTTTGGATTGTTTTGGGCAAGTTGGGAATAGGTTGGTTGTGTCGAGAAACCTAGAAAAGTTGCCCAGAATTTGGCCTCTCCGCTCGAGCGGGGGCTTTCGCCCTCGAGCGGGGAAATCACCCATCCAGTATTTAGTCTACAGTGTTGGACGCTCGAGTGGGGGATAGGCCGCTCGAGCGGGAGTCTGTGTGTGCCGCTCGAGCGGGGAGTTGGACGCTCGAGCGGGGACCTGTCTGCAAAAGTTCTAGGAGCGTGCATCCGCCGCTCGAGCGGGGAATCGGACGCTCGAGCGGGGCTTTTGCCGCTCGAGCGGGGAGGCTTTTATATGAAGCCGAGATCCGACTTTTTGTTCACTTTTCAACATCCTTTCTCTCTCTTACTTTTCCAAAAAGCTATTTTGAGAGTTCCTCTCACTAAAACCCTAACTTCTCTCTTAGGATTGATCTAGTAGGAGTTGTTTTCTCACCTTGGGCCTTTACAAAAGTTGTGTTGATCGTCGAGGGCTATCTTTTAATCTGAAAATTTCGGGATTTGGAGCATTTTCGTTTTCTTCATCTCCTTCGTTGGGTTCCATCATTCGAGGTAGGGATTCCTACTCACTATTATGGGTTTTAACCTAGATTATTGGGCATTTTGTTAAATGGTTTGATTTAGGGATCTAGGGTTTGAAATATTAAAAGAGGGTTTTGTCATTTTGATTCTTAAATATGTATTTTGGATTTCAAAATAGTAAGATTGTTGTTGGTTGTTGAAATATGGACCATTGGGTCAATATTGGCAAACGGGGTAGAAAATCCTAATTTGTTGAACAAATTAATTGAGATAATTAATTTGGGAAAGTTATGAGATTGTGAAATTGAATCGAGTATAATGAAATTGGCTCATTATAAAGTGGACTAGTTATGTTGGATTATTTAATCGCTCACCTTTGAAATTGCGGATATTTTATCTGTTGGTGCTTTTATTATCTGTTTAGAAATAATTGCTTGGGCTACCGGTGGAGGGTAGTTTTGATTTGTTGTAGATAATGCATGTTGATTAGGCAAACTAAAACTAATCAATTGAATATGTCATAGAGTATGGCGGTTGATAGAATACATTAACGTTATGTATTGATATAACTAATCAATTGAAGTTGGTTTTCTACAAGAAGTTGGTTTTCTTTCCCAACTAGGATTGTTTTGGTTTTCTATAAATAGTTGGGTTTCTCCCAAGTCTAGGCTATTCATTGATTCATTCATTGAATCTCTCCAGGTCTTCTTTTTGGTTCTTAAGGGTTTTATCTGGAGATATTTTGTTAAGTTTTCTTTGATGTTTTTATTGAGTATTCAACTCATGGTTTAAAGAGAGTACATCAAAGGTTTGTTTGTTATACACAAAAGAGAGAGTTGTTCTTCAGTTGTGGATTCTGAAGAATTCGAGCCTGAAGCTTTGGTGGAATCCGGAGTGGCTCATCAGAAAGACAATTTCGTGCTGAAGATGGGGTTGGAAGAGGCACATAGAGGTTGGTTCAATTAGGCATTGTGGATTCGCTAGACAATTGAGAGTGATACCTGTGTAATTCCTTTAAATCTTCTTAATGGATTGTTCTTGTGGCAGTTGCCCGTGGTTTTTTTATCACAATTGGAAGGTGTCCAATTGTGGTTTTTCCATGTAAAATCTTTGTGTCTCTTTCTCTTGGTTGATTGATTGGGATTGTTATATTTTGCTTAAAATTGGTACATAATCACAAATCAAAATCTAGGGTTTCTAGATTTTTCAATTGGTATCAGAGCGGGTCGTTCTATTTTTAAAAAAAAATTCTTTTGGATCGCTTTATTTTTTATTTTTATAAAAAATATCGTTTAGAACGAGATCTTGTTTGATTTGTGATAATGGATATAATTCGTGAGGGAAATTCCTATGAAAAAAAAAATCCAAAAAGATTTTCTTAATATGGTTTTGCAAGCTTAAATTTTTTGAGTGGTCCTTGGTGCATATTGGAATTGATGAGAATATCCATTACATGTTAATATATGTGTGCTTTCTGTGGTCATTACTCATTTTGGAGTGTGTGTTCTTTGATTAGTATGTCTCATTCTGTACACACTTTTGGATTAGCAAATTTTGGAGTCTTCCGCCTTAGTGATTATTTTTTATGGACTTCTGACATTGTATCTTTTGCTTTTCTAGAGGAATTGACCTATACTAACATATCATGGGTGATGTTGAGTCTCTTAACCACCTTCCATCTTTTTGCATCTCCATGGATTTCCCCTCTGTTCTTTGTAGTCCAGCCATGAGGAAAAGGCTACCTCAGAGTTACCAACCAGGCCATCCTTATTATATCCATGCTTCTCTGGTTCGGTTTCCATACTCTTGAGCGTGTCAGCCGCCAATGAATATGCAAAAGAAAGAAAAAATGTGCAAAAGAAAGAAAAAAAATGTGCAAAAGAAAGAAAAGAAAAAGATGTGAAAAAAAAATAGAGCATAAAATAAAGGATTCATTGATTGAGGGGGAGCCTCCGCTTTTACTCACCAAATACTCCTTGATTCCTAGTGGTTTGACTTTCCTTAGTTGTGCTTAGATTCTCTTGTCGGATGGCCAACTTTTATATCACTACTAGGATTTGAATCTTGTGTTTGTTGAACTCCAAGAGTCACACACACACCTTTATCATGGGATCTATGCTTTTCACATAATGCATCACTTTCTTTTATGAGGAATTTTCTAGAGGCTGTGCACATTTTGTTTTCAAGTAATTGTGCTTCTTGGATAATCTTGTGTGTTTCAAGGTACAAATCTGAAATTCCTTGATTGCTCCACCATATTATTTTTTGTCGTTTTTCTTCTTATTCACTGTTTTCAGTGTTTGTGGTTGTTTTTTTTTAGGGGGAGTTTGGTTCATCATTACCAGTATTTGATGTATATTGATGGTACAGTAGTTTTGTTGGTACAGTGTTTTTATTTTTGCTTATATCCTTCTTTGGTACAGTTGGATTGTTAGTATTTTGTTTATGGATTGATTTATATTTTGTTTATTTAATCCAGTTCCACATATTTTGGTTGGCTTGTGTGTGGTTATTTTATTTCAGGATAATTGTTCAAGAGCATGGATTTGAGAGTTAGTTCATAGTTGGTGGTGCTGCTTGAGAGATTTTGTAAGGAAATTTGTTTTAGATTGGTTTTATTCAGGATTTTGACAAAGGGGGAAATTGTTAGGACCTTTTGTTGTCAAATTCCATGGATCAAAACCAAGGTTGTAACAAGAGTTCTTTAAGAAGTTGGTTTCCTTCAAAAACAGGATTACTTTGGAGTTCTGCAAGAAGTTGGTTTTCTACAAGAAGTTGGTTTTCTTTCCCAACTAGGATTGTTTTGGTTTTCTATAAATAGTTGGGTTTCTCCCAAGTCTAGACTATTCATTGATTCATTCATTGAATCTCTCCAGATCTTCTTTTTGGTTCTTAAGGGTTATATCTGGAGATATTTTGTTAAGTTTTCTTTGATGTTTTTATTGAGTATTCAACTCATGGTTTAAAGAGAGTACATCAAAGGTTTGTTTGTTATACACAAAAGAGAGAGTTGTTCTTCAGTTGTGGATTCTGAAGAATTCGAGCCTGAAGCTTTGGTGGAATCCGGAGTAGCTCATCAGAAAGACAATTCCGTGCTGAAGATGGGGTTGGAAGAGGCACATAGAGGTTGGTTCAATTAGGCGTTGTGGATTCACTAGATAATTGAGAGTGATACCTGTGTAATTCCTTTAAATCTTCTTAATGGATTGTTCTTGTGGCAGTTGCCCGTGGTTTTTTTTATCACAATTGGAAGGTGTCCAATTGTGATTTTTCCACGTAAAATCTTTGTGTCTCTTTCTCTTGATTGTTTGATTGGGATTGTTATATTTTGCTTAAAATTGGTACATAATCACAAATCAAAATCTAGGGTTTCTAGATTTTTCAACACTATTTGGAAATGGATCGTTCAGGTATAGTGGTTTCTTGATTATTTAATTTCACTTGCATTTTTTATTCAATTTCCTTTTCCATTCAACTTCCTTTTCTATTCAACTTCCACATTTTTAAATTAAAGTTCATTCAATAAATCACTATACCTTAATTTTATACAATTTTCTTATCTTTTCTATTCATTCAAGAAACCACTATACCTAAACGATCTATTTGGAAATTAAATAAAAAATGGAAGTTGAATAGAAAAGGAAATTTGGAAATTAATTTTATGCAATTTCCTTTTAATTTTTATAAAAAATAGTTCATTTTTTATTCCACTTGCATAAAATCATAAATTAAATAAAAATGGAAGTTGAATAGAAACGGAAATTGAATAAAAAAGGAAGTTGAATAAAAATAAAAAAGGAAGTTGAATAGAAAAGGAAATTGCATACACTATACCATTTTTAATTTCCACTTTAAAAATAAAAAGTGGAATAGAAACCACTATACCTTAACGATCAATTTCCATTTTTATTCCACTTCTATTTTTATTTAATTTCCAAATAGATATCCATTTTTATTTTTATTCCTTTTTAAGATCGTTAAGGTATAGTGGTTTCTATTCTTTTATTCAATTTCCTTTTCTATTTGGAAATTGAATAGATCGTTAATGGAAGTTCATTCAAGAAACCACTATACCTTAACGATCTATTTGGAAATTAAATATAAAATTAAAAATAAAAGTTGCATAAAATTAAAAATAAAAGTTGCATAAAATTAAAAATAAAAGTTGCATAAAATTAAAAATGGAAGTTGAATAGAAATAAAACCACTATGTCTTAACGATCAATTTGGAAATTAAATAAAAAAGGAAGTTGAATAAAACAAGAAATTAAATAAAAAGGAAATTGAATAAAATTAAAAATGGAAGTTGAATAGAAAAGGAAATTGAATAAAAATAAAAGTGGAATAAATAATAAAAGTGGAAGCTGCATAAAATTAAAAATGGAAGTTCATTTTCAATTTCATTTTTATTTTTATTAAATAAAAGTGGAAACTTCCTTAACGAATAAAAATAAAAGTGGAAATTAAATAAAAATAGAAGTTGAATAGAAAAGGAATTCTACTTCCATTTTTATTTTTAAACCACTTGCATTTCTATTCAACTTCCATCGTTCAGGTATTGTGGTCTATTCAATTTCCTTTTTTATTCAACTTCCTTTTTTATCCTTTTCTATTCAACTTCCCTTTTTGTTTAATTTCCAAATAGATCGTTATTTAATTTCCATTCCATTTTTATTCATCTTCCATTCTCCATTTCGTTAAGGTATAGTGGAAGTTGAATAGAAAAGGAAATTGAATGAAAAATGGAAGTTCATTAAAGAAACCATTATTTTATTCCACTATTCAAGGAAGTTTTTTATTTAATTTCCAAATAGATCGTTAAGGTATAGTGGTTTCTTGAATGAACTTCCATTTTTAATTTTATGCAGCTTCCAATCTATTTGGAAATAAAATAAAAAAAGAAGTTGGATAGAAAAGGAATAAAAAAAGGAAGTTGAATAGAAGGAAGTGGTGTCCAAATAGATCATTAAAAATGGAAGTTGCATTGAAAAGAAAAAACCACTATACCTTAGCGACCTATTTGGAAGTTGAATAAAAACGGAATTTCATTCAAATAACTACTATACCTTAACGATCCATTTGGAAATAAAATTAAAAATGGAAGTTGAATAGAAAAGGAAATTGAATAAAAATGGAAGTTGAATGGAAAAGGAAGTTGAATAGAAATACCTTTTTATTTAATTTCCAAATGGATAGTGGTTTATTTAAATAAGTGGAATAAAAGTGGAAGCTGAATAGAAAATGAAGTTGAATAGAAAAGGAAATTAAATAAAAATAGAAGCGGAATAAAAAAGGAAGTTGAATAAAAATAGAAAAGGAAGTTGCATAAAATTAAAAATGGAAGTTCATTCAAGAAACCACTATACCATAACAATCTATTTGGAAATTAAATAAAAAAGGAAGTTGAATAGAAAAGGAAATTGAATGAAAATGGAAGCGGAAGTTGAACTATACCTTAACGATCCATTTGGAAATTAAATAGAAAAGGTAGTTCATTCAAGAAACCACTATGCCTGAACGATCTATTTGGAAATTAAATAAAAAAAGGAAATTGAATAGAAATGGAAGTTCATTCAAGAAAAGACTATACCACAACGATCCATTTGGAAATTAAATGAAAAAGGAAGTTGAATAGAAAAGGAATTTGAATAAAAAAGGAAATTGAATAAAAGGTATAGTGGTTTTCTTTTCTATTTGGAAATTAAAATGGAAAAGGAAGTGGAATAAAAATAAATCAAGAAACCACTATACCTTTTCTATTCAACTTCCTTTTTTATTTAAGTTCCACTTTTCTTTTTATTCAATTTCCTACTATACCTGAACGATCCATTTGGAAATTTAATTTTATGCAACTTCCATTTTTATTAAATTTCCAACTTCCATTTCTATTCATTTTTTCCAAATAGATCCATTTTGGACATTAAATAAAAAAGGAAAAGGAACCTTAACGATCTATTTAGAAATTAAATAAAATGGAAATTAAATAAAAAAGGAAGTTGAATGGAAAATGAAATTGAATAAAAATAAAAAATGGAAATTGCATAAAATGCAAGTGGAATAGAAATAAAAAAGGAAGTTGAATAGAAAAGAAAAATTAAATAAATAGATCGTTAATTTCAAGAAAAACCACTAAATAGATCGTTAAGGTATAGTGGTTTCTTGAATGAACTTCCATTTTTCATTCAATTTCATTTTCCGTTCAACTTCCTTTTTTGTTTAATTTCCGAATAGATCATTAAGGCTTTTATTTCTATTCAACTTCCATTTTTATTTAATTTCCAAATAGATCGTCAAGGCATAGTGGTTTCTTGAATGAACTTCCATTTTTAATTTTATGCAACTTCCATTTTTATTTTTATGCAACTTCCAGATCTATTTTTATTCCACTTCCATTTTTATTTTTATTCAATTTCATTTTTTATTCAACTTCCTTTTCTATTTAATTTCCAAATAGATCGTTAGAGTATAGTGGTTATTTGAATGAACTTCCATTTTTAATTTTATGCATCTTCCATTTTTATTCAATTTCATTTTCTATTCAACTTCCATTTTTATTTTTATTCAATTTTATTTTTATTCAATTTCCTTTCTATTCAACTTCCATTTTTATTTTTATGCAACTTCCCTTTTTATTTTTATTCCAATTTTATTCAATTTCCTTTTCTATTCAACTTCCTTTTTTATTTAATTTCCAAATAGATTGTTCCATTTTTATTCAATTTTCTATTTGGAAATTAAAAATGAAATAGAAAAGAAAATTGAATAAAAATGCAAGTGCAATAAAATTAAAAATGGAAGTTCATTCAATAAACTACTATACCTTAACGATCTATTTGGAAATTAAATAAAAAAGGAAGTTGAATAGAAAATGAAATTGAATAAAAATAAAATTGGAAGATGCATAAAATTAAAAATGGAAGTTCATTCAAGAAACCACTATACCTTAACGATCTATTTGGAAATTAAATAAAAAAGGAAGTTGAATAGAAAAGGAACTTCAATTTTATGCAATTTCCGTTTCTATTCAACTTCCTTTTTTATTTAATTTCCAAATAGATCGTTAAGGTACAGTGGTTTCTTGAATGAACTTCCATTTTTAATTTTATGCAACTTTCATTTTTATTTTTATTGCACTTGCATTTTTATTCAATTTCCTTTTCTATTCAACTTCTTTTTCTATTCAACTTCCTTTTTTATTTAATTTCTTTTTCTATTCAGCTTCCGTTTTTGTTTAATTTCCAAATGGATCATTCAGGTATAGTAGTTTCTTGAATGAACTTCCATAAAAATGGAAGTTACATAAAATTAAAAATGACAGTTTATTCAAGACACCACTATACCTTAACGAAAAATAGAAAAGAAAATTGAATAAAAATAAAAATGGAAGTTCATTCAAGAAACCATTATTAACTTAACGATCCATTTGGACATTAAATAAAAAAGGAAGTTGAAGTTCATTCAAGAAACCACTATACCTTAACGATCTATTTGAAAATTAAATAAAAAAGGAAGTTGAATAGAAAAGAAAAATAAAAATAAAAAAGGATGGTGCATAAAATTAAAAATGGAAGTTCATTCAAGAAACCACTATACCTTAACGATCTATTTGGAAATTAAATAAAAAAGGAAGTTGAATGGAAAAGAAAATTGAATAAAAATATAAATGGAAGCTGCATAAAATTAAAATGGAAGTTCATTCAAGAAACCATTATACCTTAACGATCTGTTTGGAAATTAAATAAAAAATGAAGTTGGAAATTCATTCAAGAAACCACTTTATCTATTACATAAAAATGGAAGTTGAATACAAAAGGAAATTGAATAAAAATAGAAGTGGAATAAAAATAAAAGAAACCACTATACCTTAACGACCTATTTGGAAATTAAATTAAAAATGGAATAAAATAAAAATGGAAGTTGCATAAAATTAAAAACGGAAGTTGAATGAAAAATGAAATTGAATAAAAATGCAAGTTGAATAAAAATAGAAGTGGAATAAAAATAAAAATGGAAGTTGCATAAAATTAAAAATGGAAGTTCCTTTTCTATTCAACTTCTTTTTTTATTTAATTTCCAAATAGATCGTTAAGGCATAGTGATTTCTTGAATGAACTTCCATTTTTAATTTTATGCAACTTCCTTTTTTTATTTTTATTCAATTTCCTTTTCTATTTAAATAAAAAAGGAAGTTGAATAGAAAAGGAAATTGAATAAAAATAAAAGTTGAATAAAAATAAAAATGGAAGCTGCATAATATTCAACTTCCTTTTCATTTCCATTTTTATTCAATTTTCTTTTCTATTCAACTTCCTATTTTGTTTAATTTCCAAATAGATCGTTAAATCAAAAATGAAGTTGCATAAAATATTAATTTCAAATAGGAAGTTGAATAAAATAAAAATGGAAATTAAAGAAACCACTATAGCTTAACGTTCCATTTTTATTTTTAACGAAAGGAAATTGAATAAAAAAAGGAAGTTGAATAGAAAAGGAAATGGAACTTGAATAAAAATGGAATTTGAATACAAAAAACCACTATACCTTAACGATCTATTTGGAAATTAAATAAAAATTGAAGTTGAATAGAAAAGGAATAAAAATAAAAATGGAAGATGCATAAAAATAAAAGTGGAAGTTGCATAAAAATGGAAATTGAATAAAAATTAAAGTTGAATAAAATAAAAATGCAAGTGGAAGTTGCATAAAATTAAACAAAAAAGGAAGTTGAATGGAAAATGAAGTTGAATAGAAAAGGAAGTAGAAAAAAAAAATTGAATAAAAATAGAATAGAAATAAAAATTAAAAAAGAAGTCTATTTGAAAAGAAAATTGAATAAAAATGGAAGTTGAATAAAAAAAAGAAATTGAATAAAATTAGAAATGGAAGTTCATTCAAGAAACCACTATACCTTAACGATCCATTTGAATGAACTTTCATTTTTAAATAAAAATGGAAGTTGAATACAAAAAGAAATTGAAAATAGAAGTTCATTCAAGAAACCACTATACCTTAACGATCTATTTGGACATTAAATAAAAAAAAGAAATTAAATGGAAGTTGCATAAAATTAAAAATGGAAGTTCAACTTTAGACACCACTATGCCTTAACGATCTATTTGGAAATTAAATAAATCGTTCAACTTCCACTTTAATTTTATGCAACTTCCATTTTTATTTTTATTCCACTCCTATTTTTATTTTTATTCAACTTCCTTTTTTTATTTAATGTCCGAATGGATCGTTAAGGTATAGTGGTTTCTTGAATGAACTTTCAATTTCCACTTCTATCCAACTTCCTTTTTTAGTTAATTTCCAAATAGATCGTTAAGGTATAGTTGTTTCTTGAATGAACTTCCTTTTTTATTTTTATTCAACTTTAATTTTTCTTCAATTTCTTTTTCTATTCAACTTCCAAATAGATCGTTATGGTATAGTGGTATAGTGGTTTCTTCAATGAACTTCGATTTCCTTTTCTATTCAACTTCAATTTTTATTCAATTTCCAAATAAATCGTTAAGGTATAGTGGTGTCTTGAATAAACTTCCATTTTTAATTTTATGCATCTTCCATTTTCAAGTTCCTTTTCCATTCAACTTCCATTTTTATTTTTAAACCACTTGCATTTCTATTCCACTTCCTTTTTTATTTAATTTCCAAATAGATCGTTAAGGTATAGTGGTTTTTTATTCAACTTCCTTTTTTATTAACTTCATTTTCCATTCAACTTCCTTTTTTATTTAATTTCCAAATGGATCATTAAGGTATAGTGGTTTCTTGAATGAACTTCAATTTTTAATTTTCCATTCAACTTCCTTTTGTATAGAAAAGGAAGTTGAATAAAAATAGAAGTGGAATAAAAATAAAAATGGAAGCTGCATAAAATTAAAAATGGAAGTTCATTCAAGAAACCACTATACCTTAACGATCTATTTGGAAATTAAATAAAAAAGGAAGTTAAATCTATTTGGAAGTTGAATAGAAAAGGAAATTGAATAAAAATAGAAATGGAATAAAAATAAAAATGGAAGTTCCATAAAAAGAAACCACTGTACCTTAACGATCTAAGGAAATTGAAATAAAAAAGGAAGTTGAATAGAAAAGAAAATTGAATAAAAATTAAAAATAGATCGTTAAGATATAGTGGTTTCTTGAATGAACTTCCATTTTCAATTTCCTTTTTCTATTCAACTTCCTTTTTTATTTAACTTCCATTGATCGTTAAGGTATAGTGGTTTCAATTTCCTTTTCTATTCAACTTCCTTTTTTATTTAATTTCCAAATAGTTCGTTAAGGTATAATAGTTTCTTGAATAAACTTCCATTTTTAATTTTATGCAGCTTCCACTTTTATTTTTTTTCAATTTCATTTTTATTCAATTTCTTTTTCTATTCAACTTCCTTTTTTATTTAACTTCCATTGATCGTTAAGGTATAGTGGTTTCAATTTCCTTTTCTATTCAACTTCCTTTTTTATTTAATTTCCAAATAGATCGTTAAGGTATACTGGTTTCTTGAATGAATTTTCATTTTTAATTTTATGCAACTTCCATTTTTATTTAATTTCCAAATAGATCGTTAAGGTATAGTGGTTTCTTTTCTATTTGAATGAAGTTCCATTTTTAATTTCCTTTTCTATTCAATTTTCATTTTCCATTCAACTTTCATTTTTATTTAATGTCCAAATAGAAACCAAAAATGGAAATTGAATAAAAAAGGAAGTTGAATAGAAATAAAAATTAAAAATGGAAGTTCATTCAAGACACTACTATGCCTTAACGATCTATTTGAAAATAAAATAAAAAATGAAGTTGAATAGAAAAGGAAATTGAATAAAAATGCAAGTGGAATAAAAATAAAAATGGAAGTTGCATAAAATTAAAAAAGGAAGTTGAATAAAAATGCAAGTTGCATAAAATTAAAAATGGAAGTTCATTCAAGACACCACTATACCTTAACGATCTATTTGGAAATTAAATAAAAAAGGAATTAAAAATGGAAGTTCATTCAAGAAACCTTAACGATCTATTTGGAAATTAAATAAAAATAGAAGTTAAATAGAAATAAAAGCCTTAACGATCTATTTTTATTAAATAAAAAATAGAAAATGAAATTGAAAATAAAAAAGGAAGTTCATTCAAGAAACCACTATACCTTAATGATCGTTAAGGTATAGTGGTTTCTTGAATGAACTTCCTTTTTTATTTTTATTTTATTTAATTCAATTTCGTTTTCTATTCAACTTCTTTTTTTATTTAATTTCCAAATTGATCGTTAAGGTATAGTGATTTCTTAATGAACTTCAATTTTTAATTTCCTTTTATATTCAACTTCCTTTTCTATTTTTATTCAATTTCATTTTCTATTCAACTTCTATTTTTATTCAACTTCCTTTTCTATTCAGCTTCCTTTTTTATTTTAATTTCCTTTTCTATTCAACTTTCTTTTTTGTTTAATTTCAAATGGATCGCACTTTAATTTTTATTCAATTTCATTTTCCATTCAACTTCCTTTTATTTTTATTCCACTTCCTTTTTTATTCAACTTCCATTTTTATTCAATTTCCTTTTCTATTCAACTTCCTTTTTTATTTAATTTCCAAATAGATCGTTAAGGTATAGTGGTGTCTTTAATAAACTTCCATTTTTAATTTTATGCAACTTCCACTTTTATTCAATTTCCTTTTCTATTCAACTTCCTTTTGAAACTTAAATAAAAAAGGAAGTTGAATAGAAAAGGAAATTGAATAAAAATGGAAATTGCATAAAAAAGGAAGTTGATTCAAGAAACCACTATAGAAAAATAGATTGAATGAACTTCCATTTTTATTTTTATTCAATTTCCTTTTTTATTCAACTTCCTTTTTTTATTTAATTTCCAAATAGATCGTTAAGGTATAGTGGTTTCTTGAATGAACTTCCATTTTCAATTTCCTTTTCCATTCAACTTCCATTTTTATTTTTATTCCACTTCCATTTTTATTTTTATTCAATTTCCTTTTCTATTTAACTTTCATATTTCTTTTCTATTAAACTTCCATAAAATTTTATAGTGGAAGTTCAAGAAACCACTATACCTTAACGATCTATTTGGAAATTAAATAAAAAAGGAAGTTGAATAGAAAAGGAAGTTCATTCAAGAAACCACTATACCTTAACGATCTATTTGGAAATTAAATAAAAAAGAAAGTTGAATAGAAAAAGAAATTGAATAAAAAAAAATGGAAGTTCATTCAATAAAAATAGAAGTTGAATAGAAAAGGAAGTTGCATAAAATTAGCAATTTCCTTTTCCATTCAAAAGGAAATTGCTAATTTTATGCAACTTCCTTTTCTATTCAACTTCCATTTTTATTGAATTTTCTTTTCTATTCAACTTCCTTTTCTATTCAACTTCTATTTTTATTTTTATTCAATTTCCTTTTCATTTTCTATTCAACTTCCTTTTTTGTTTAATTTCCAAATAGATCGTTAAGGTTATTCAATTTCCTTTTTCATTCAACTTCATTTTCCATTCAATTTCCTTTTTTGTTTAATTTCCAAATAGATCGTTATGGTATAGTGTCATGCCCTCAAAATAATACATAAAACTCATCACTTTAGACATGCATTGATATAAGAGAAATCAATCATTTCTATTCGTCAGAGTAGTTCTTACAACAGTATTATATGTTAACAACAAAAGCAAATGCCCTACGAGCTTACAGCTTTCCAAGTCAACACTTGGTTACACAAAAGAAGAGTGCTAACTCTATACAAAAGAAGCCCTTGGCTTGATATACATGTAATACAAATAAAATAAACAAAAAGAGTCTCCAACTCTCATCATCATCCAAGCTATGTCCTTGGAGGTGGCATGCTACCTGTACCTGAAAATAATGTCCCATATAGGGTGAGCCAACGCCCAGTAGAGATATGCTAAACACAGTATGAACAGTAACTAAGACATTGGCAATTGATAAATATTTAATTCCCATAAATCAATTCATAGCCCATTTCCATTACATGACCACTATATCCATGTTTCATTCCATTTTCCATTTCTTATCAAATTCACAATTTACAACAATGGCTCAGAACCTGGCCAACAACTTACATGAGACAGTGACTCATATTAAACGTTTCCCATTTTACAATAGATATGCATACCAGCTATATCAACATTTCGATAGATGAGCATATAAGCTATATCAACACCTCAACAGATAAGCATACAAGTTGTATACACACTTCAACAGATAAGCATATGAGCTATATCAACACTTCCATAGATAAGCATATGAGCTATATCAACACTTCCATAGATAAGCATATGAGCTATATCAACACTTCCATAGATAAGCATATGAGCTGTATCAGCAGAGTCCATCCCCTATCTCCTCCCAAACAACATCCGGTTTAGAGGTCCGTCCCCTATCTTCTCCTAAACCGTGGAGTACATCCCATATCTCCTCCCACACACACAACGTATATACACATAGGTCATATACACAATCAATTAATACATAACATTAATGTATTCTATCAACCGCCATACTCTATGACACATCCAATTGATTAGTTTTAGTTTGCCTAATCATCATGCATTGTCTACAACAATCAAAACTACCCTCCGCCGGTAGCTCAAGCAATTATTTCTAAACAGATAATAAAAGCTCCAACAGATACAATTATCAACATTTCCAAAAGTGGGTGATTAACAAATCCAACTCCACTAATTCACAATATAATGAGTCTATTTCATTATTTATGACAAAGTGGGTCCATATATCAACTACCAACAACAATATCATTATTTTGAAACCCAAATTACACATTTTAGAGTCAAAATAACAAAACCCTCTTTTAACATTTTGAAACCCTAAGTCCCAAAATTACCCAACTTCAACACTTTATCAAAACAACCAAAAATTTATGTCAAAGACCATAAGAGTGAGTAGGAATCCCTACCTCAAATTCGGAGCCCAGGGGAAGAAGATGATGAAAAAGAAAATGCTCCAAATCCCAAGATTCTTGGATCAAAAGATAGCCCTCGACAATCAACGACTTTTTTACAAAGGCCAAAGGTTAGGAAAACACTCTAGCTAGATCAATCCTAAGAGAGAAGTTAGGTTTTAGAGTGAGGTGCTCTCCAATGGCTTTTTCGGAAAAGGAAGAGAGAGAAAGGAAATCAAAAAGTGATCCAAAAAGGTGAAACCCGGTGTGATATACAAGTCTCCTCGCTCGAGCGTGGAAACCCCCGCTCAAGCGTCACTCACAAACTCCCGCTCGAGCGTCCAAACCGCTGCTCAAGCGCCGAATAGACACTCCCAGCACTTTTGCAGAACCTGGTCCCCGCTCAAGCGTCCAACTCCCCGCTCGAGTGTCACACACAAACTCCCGCTCGAGCGTCCAAACCGCCGCTCGAGCATCCAACACTACACAGAAAATACTGGATGGGTGATTTTCCCGCTCGAGCGCCAAAACCCCCGCTCGAGCGGACAAGCAACAACAAAGGCCCTGCTCGAGCGTCAAAAGCTCCGCTCGAGCGGACAAGCCAAAATTCTGGGCATCTAGTTTTGGTTTCTAAGCTCAACCAACCTGTTTCAAACCTTCCCAACACAACCCAAGACTCAAATGCAAAGAGTAAAGGATGTAAACGAGATATACACAGCAACCAATTCCACGGAACCTAAGTCCGGATACAACAATTAAAGCAAAGGGAAACCGGGATCGCTATAACCTCTCCCTCTTAAAGAATTTCGTCCCCGAAATTAAACACAAGTTTTTCAAAAACAGGTTTTCTCCATTTCCAACAATATTACAACATAATATTAAACATTCCGACCCATTACCGGTCAATCCCATCTCTTTTCAAGAGGCATTTCACATTATACAAAACAACCTGCATTATCAACATGCATTCCTTTGAAATTTACCAATTTCATTACATTTTCCACAATTCCATAACACATGCAACATTAACATTATGCTTGCATTCCCACAATTTACTTAACATACACCATGTTAACATAGCTTCCATTTACCAAAACATTCGCAATGTTTTACAACTTAAGACATATATAATGCTCTTAAAGTTCAATATTATTACAAAATTTCAACACATGATTACATATCAACAAACATGTCCGAATACTTTTCACAGACTTCCAACTCATGTTCCCAAGTGGCTTCCTCCACTCCGTGATGTTTCCATAAAACCTTTACCAATGGAATGGTCTTGCCACGCAGGACTTGATCCCGCCTATCCAAGACCCGAACCGGTCTCTACTCATACGAGGCATCCTCATCTACCTCCAAATCGGTCCAATCCAGCACGTGGGATGGATCCGGCTCGTACTTCTGAAGCATACTAATATGAAATACGTCATGCACCCCGGACAACTGCGGTGGCAAAGCCAAACGATAAGCAACTTCCCCAATCCTCTCAAGGATCTCAAAGAAGCCAATAAACCGAGGGGATAACTTCCCACTCTTCCCGAACCTCATCAAACTCGCCTAGGTGATATTTTCAAGAAAACATGATCACTTACCTCAAATGCCAAAGGCCTCCTCCTACGGTCGGCATAACTCTTTTGGCGACTCTGGGCTGTAACAAGCCTCCTACGGATAAGCTCAACTTTCTCCGTCGTCTCCCTAACCAACTCCGGACCCAACAAAGGTTCATCACCCACCTCGGCCCTACAAACTGGAGGCCTACACGGTCGGCCATGTAAGGCCTCAAACGGTGCCATACCGATACTAGACTGCAAGCTGTTGTTGTAGGCAAACTCCACCAAGGGTAAGTGCCTCTCCCACGTCCCACTAAAATCAAGGACATAACCTCGAAGCATATCCTCAAGGATCTGAATAGTACGCTCGGACTGCCCGTCAGTCTGAGGATGGTAAGCCATACTAAAGGTCAACTTAGTGCCCAAGGCACTCTGCAAACTCTGCCACAACCTAGCAGTAAAACGAGGATCTCTATCTGAGATGATCGTCACTAGGACCCCGTGCAATCTCACTATGTCCCGAATATATAAGTCGGCGAGATGATCTACCGAATCTCTCACGCGCATAGGGATAAAGTGCGCTGACTTAGTCAACCAGTCTACAACCACCCAAATAGCATCACTACCCTGCTGAGTCCTCGGAAGACCTACAACGAAGTCCATAGTGACATGCTCCTACTTCCACTCGGCAATAGGTAAGGGTTGCAACAAACCCGCTGGCCTCTGATGCTCAGCCTTCACTTGCTGACAAGTAAGGCACTTCGATACGAAAATCGCCACATCTCTCTTCATACCCCGCCACCAGAACTAACGACCCAAATCTCGATACATCTTAGTGCCTTATGGATGCACCGCAAGACGTGAATAGTGAAACTCTTGGAGTACTTCCTCTCGGCAAGACTCCGGCACAAACAAATAGTCTCGGTATCTCACACTCTGGTCGGGATACACCGTCAAACCCTTCTCAACCTTCCCACTAGAGATCTTCTCTCGGAGGGATTCTACCTCAAGGTCACCTCTTTGTGCCTCTAACACTCGAGTCACAAGTGTAGGCTGCGCAACTATAGAAAACAAGGCCGCAACCTCAACAGATTTGCCCAGAAGTAAATCAAACTCGCCAAGTGCACTCAACATCTCCCATTCCCGGATGGCTATACAAGCTACATCACTAATGGATTTCCTACTAAGGGCATCGGCCACAACATTGGCCTTTCCCGAGTGATAATGCAACTTGAAGTCGTAATCCTCAATAAACTCCATCCACCTCTTCTGCCTCAAGTTCAAATCTCTCTGTGTAAACAGATTCTTCAAACTCTTGTGGTCCGAGAACACCTCGAACCTCTCACCATAAAGGTAGTGCCTCCAGATTTTCAAGGCGAAGATCACGGCTGCTAACTCCAGGTCATGTGTAGGGTAGTTCTTCTCGTGTATTTTCAACTGACGTGAGTCATAAGCTACCACTTTCCCCTCTTGCATCAACACACAACCCAAACCCTCTCGCGAGGCATCACAATAAACTGCATAACCCAACCCTCTCTCCGGAATAATCAACTCAGGAGCGGTGGTCAACCTATCCTTCAACTCTTGGAAAGACTTTTCACAAGTCTCACTCCACACAAACTTGACCCCTTTCCGTGTCAATCTAGTCAACGGCGAAGCTAGCCTGGAGAAATCTTTCACAAACCGACGGTAATACCCAGCTAATCCCAGAAAACTGCAAATCTCAAACACACTCTTAGGCTGTGCTCAATCTTGCACTGCCTCAACCTTGGATGTATCAACAGACACCCCTTTCCTGGATACCATATAGCCTAAGAATTTGACTTCCCCTAGCCAGAACTCACACTTCCCGAACTTGGCATACAGCCTATGGGCTCTAAGCAATTCAAGCACCACTCTCAAGTGTTCCTCGTGCTCCTCCTCAGAAGGCGAATAGATAAGAATGTCGTCCATGAAAACGACTACAAATCGATCCAAGAATTCCCGGAAGATCCAGTTCATCAAGTTCATAAAGACTGCCGGTGCATTGGTAAGCCCAAATGGCATCACCAGAAACTCATAATGGCCATACCGACTACGAAATGCCATCTTCGAAATATCCTCCTCCCTGACCCTCAACTGGTGGTAACCCGATTTCAAGTCTATCTTAGAGAAACAAGGGGAACCCTTCAATTGGTCAAACAAATCATCTATACGGGGCATAGGGTACTTATTCTTAACCGTAGCCCGATTCAACTTCCAATAGTTGATACAAAGTCTCAAGGCACCATCTTTCTTTTTAGCAAAGAGGGCCGGTGCTCCCCACAGTGAAACACTAGGGCGAACAAAACCCTTATCTAGCAATTCCTAGAGCTGAATCTTCAACTCACTCAACTCGGCTGGGGCAAACGATAAGGTGCATAGAAATCGGCGTCGTGCTGGGCACTAAATCAATAGAGAACTCTATCTCTCGGTGAGGTGGCAAACTAACGAGATCCTCGGGAAAAACATCCGAATACTCACAAACCACCCTCAGCAATACAATTTGGGTCTCATCACACTCACCACTCAAAAAGCTAGCAAGTAGACCACTAAGCTCACTCCGCCCTCGCGGATCATACAACGGTGGCAACACACTACCAACCCGATCTCCCAAGAAATGGAAACACTCCTCGCTCAAGGTACAAACTGTGACCCTCTGGCAGTAGCAATCAATAACAGCTCGGTATGACGATAGCCAGTCCATACCCAAAATAACATCAAAGCCCTTCATGGGCATAACAACAAAGGGAAAAAGAAACCTACGGTCAACGACCTCCATATCACAACCTCTACATCCGTGCTTCAAAATCAATTCACCCCCAACAAGTGATACTACACAAATAGGAGATGCTAATAGTGCCAACTCCAATTCCAACACAGATGCAAATGCAGCAGATACAAAAGAATGGGACGCACCCGTATCAATCAACACACTAGCAACCAAGTTGCAAAACAGAAAGGTACCTCTCACAACTGATGGAGCCGGTACTAGGTCCTGTGCGGTAACAGCATACACGCGCCCTGTAGGCCCCTGATCCACCTGCTCACCTCTAGGAGCAAAAGACTGCTGCACAGACAGAGATGACGAAGCTCCCGGATTGGCCCTCGAGGTCTGCACAGACTGAGCTGGTTGATAACTCTGCGTCTGCCTAGAACCAGACGCTCCCGAAGTGGCACTCAACTGCGGGCAAAACCTCTTCAGGTGCCCAGGCTGACCACACTGATAGCAAGACAAGGGCTGGCCTCTGCCCTGACTCTGGCCCTGAGGTCTAGCTGAAGAAAAAGCAGCTCGCTGATCCTCTCCCTTCTGTGGGCAAACCGAAGACTTGTGACCCAGCTGGCCACAAGAGAAACAAGTCAAGCCTCCCTGGCTACCTCTCCTAGATCCTGCACTCGGCACTGGAAAGGTCAATCTAGCCAAACCACCCTGAGACTGCTGAGGGTTAGAACTCCTCTGTCTCTTGCCGTCACCCTGACCATCTTGGCTCCTCTTGGAACCTCTCTGCCGCTCCTCCTCCTCCTACATCATAATCTCCATATGAGCTGCAGTATCCACCAAACGTCTGTACTCCCGGATAAAAGACCCTCCAACCCTCAACTTGAGCCCACGCCTCAACTTCCGCTCAAACTCGAAGCAACGGCGTTCCTCGGACGCCACAAGTTCAGGTGCAAACCTGGACAGACTAGTAAAAGTGGCCTCAAACTTGGCCATTGACAAACCCTGCTGTTTAAGCTAGCAAAACTGTTCCTCAACTTCTTCCTAGCAGCTGAAGACAAGAACTTCTCCTGGAAAGCATTCACAAAAGCCTCCCATACACCACCAACACTGCCCTTCTTGTACTTCCACCACTGACCCGCATCTCCCTTCAATTGGAAAGATGCCAAGGTCACCTTCAAAGCCCCGTCCTCGATGCCAAGCATCTCGAACGTCTTCTCCATCTGTTCCAACCACTCGTCAGCCTTAAGTGGCTCCTTCGGATCCCCAACAAACTCGTCCGGGTTAGATCGGAAAAATTCCCTTTTCAAGAAAGAAGGCCCTGCCTCAGCAACGTGGGCCTGATCCTGATTCCCTGCTCTGAGAATACCCAAAGCTCCTGCTATTTCTCGGGCCAAGGCACTCATAGTGTCACGACCCCAACCCGCCCCTAGTAGGATGGTGCCATGATGGCCAGTAATCCGTGATTACCAAAGGCCTCTTACGAGGATTCACACACAAACAGAGTATAAATATGGGGCTTACAAATGCGGAAGCAGTAAATTAAAAGTTCAAGTGGTCCATAAGAGCTGTGCATAGATCAAATGAAGTGACATACATAATATGATTTTACAATCGGTTGCTAATAAGCAAAATACATGTTACATCTTGATCAAAAGGCTTCTCAAGCCGACGTGTACAAAATACAATGAATACAAGCCGAGAAGCATAATTTTCAAGATTTGCCGATGTAAATACAATATTGCCCACACAAAAACAAGTCAAGCCGACATAACATGAATCCAAAACAAGCTTGCTAAACACATCTAGGCGTCGCCGCCGTCCTGCTCATCACCTACATATATATAGAGAGGGTGAGCTTGGATACTCAGTGAATGGTACAAGAAATAAAGGGTTTCGGATGAATGATATCCGAGATCTTTGCAAAACATACATATCATAGCTTGTTCAAAACATGTACTTGGCATAACTTGTATCAAAACATGGGATGAATCAAGTTCATTAACAAATCTTTCAAGCTTCACCAATCAAAGTCTTTCAAGGCTTTCAAGTTTCAAGGGATGACATTAACAAGGTTGTAATACAAATGCTTATAGTCCCCTAGCACGTACGGACTTTCAAGAGTTGTGCTACAAGTGCTTATAGTCCCCTAGGACGTACGGACTTTCAAGAATTGTGCTACTAATGCATATAATTCCCTAGCACGTACGGACTTTCAAGAATTGTGCTACAAGTGCTTATAGTCCCCTAGCACGTACGGACTTTCAAGGGTTGTGCTACTAATGCTTATAGTCCCCTAGCATGTACGGACTTTCAAGAATTGTGCTACAAGTGCCTATAGTCCCCTAGCACGTACGGACTTTCAAGGGTTGTGCTACTAATGCTTATAGTCCCCTAGCACGTACGGACTTTCAAGAGTTGTTCATCAAAACCAAGGCTAATACTTAATACACAAAATAGAGATAGTCATTCATGCTTAACAAACGCTTTTTCCAAAACAAGGCGAGACAAAGCTTTAACAAAACATTATAACATAGCTTTATTAAAAATACCACTCACCTAGCTCTTCGGGTGTGGGGATTTCAAGAAAGGATCCAAGGCCTACAAGTACATAATAATACATTCTCAAAACAAGCTTTACATGCATGCAAATGATCCTGGCACTCTCACCAAATCCAAGTCAAAAACAAAGCAAAACATGCTGGGAGTTAAAACACTGTTTTTCATCTCATGAAAACACACTGGGTACCAACTAGGTCTTTGCCGAGGTCCCATACCTCCTCGCCGAGGTGTGGTCCCGATGGCCACATTCAAAAGCGAAGTCGGGAAAACCTGGGTTTCCTTTTGAAGAACATGAAGAACAGGAAGATGGAGAAGATGAACATGCATGCTAAAATCACAACTTGTCATTATAAAATCTGAGATTTCATGCCGTGAGTTCGAAAACATGGACCTGGGTACCCATACAAGAAGATCATATGAAAACAAACACAAAAACATGGTTCTTGTTACAAACTTTCGGATCAAAATAAGACTTTTCTTCAAGAACACAAGAACACTATTTTCTCTTTCAAAACCAACTTTAAATCAATGCATGGCATGCAGAACAGATTCGATCGTGCAATGCAGCTAGATGATCAATAAGAACAACAAGAGTAGGTTAAGATTCTAACCTTAAGACACGAATCTAACGGCTCAAACACCAAAGATCAAGCTTGGAAGTCTACTCCTCTCTCAAGAACTTCTTCCTCCTCTCCTCCTAGAGCTTCTCTCTCTAAAAGGCAAGATTTGATACAAAATGATATGTTTCTAGGTCTGTCAGCTGACTTAACCTTCAGCTCGGACACGTGGCGCTACCGGATTGGGTTACCTAAAAAAGGTGATAGATTGACAAGACAAGACTATGACAAAGCGTATCTAACAAGCTATACAGCAAGGCACTTCGGCAAGTGATGATTTCGGCTAGGACAACGCTTCAGCAAGTAGGGTGACAATGACATCGGCTAGGGAGGACGACACTTGACTAAGCTGTGCCACACCTTAGCTTGGATGTGCCACACCTCGGTCTAGGTCATACCTGCCCAGGAACAAAATCACTAGGTGCAAGACATCTCGGCCTAGATGATACACTCCTCGGCCTTGGTGCTGAACACCTCGGCCTAGATAGTGACATCTCGGCTAATATGCCAGGGTGAAGATGGAGGTCAACCAAGTGGTTTCAAGGTAGTTCTAAGTGCGAGAGGGTTCAAAGGTGACTAGGCTTAAGATGACCTCGGCTAGACTCACCAGGAAAGGAACAAGGCTAACAAGTAATTTCACATGAGTGCAAAGCGAGACAAGAACCTTACCCTAGGTAAAACAAATCAAAATTCACTAATGCAAGCTTTGTAAAACAAAATCATGCAGATGCTCATGTACAAGGCTAAGGCGGGGATGAGGGTCACTACACATAGCCTGCTGACCCGCTGGCTCGGCCACATTGGCCTGACCAACACCCTCCTACTGTGCCGGAATATCATCCGGTAAAGGCATCTCCTACCTGCCACGCCTACCACGTCCTCGTCCTGACATCCTAATAAAGGTAACCAAGACTATTAGCACATTCACAAATGTGCCGAAGCCATAACACTCGCGTCCTAATGCATGGACAACTGTAATTCACTCCACATAAGCACATAAACACATAAGCAATTACGAATTTCATTCTCGGATAATGATAGTCCCGAGGCGTTACTAGAGTTCTGGTTAGAAACAGCATTGATCAA
Organism: Camellia granthamiana; assembly: GCA_036172215.1. Classification (NCBI taxonomy): domain Eukaryota; kingdom Viridiplantae; phylum Streptophyta; class Magnoliopsida; order Ericales; family Theaceae; genus Camellia; species Camellia granthamiana. Next base: position 1,745,037 of record JAXFYN010000018.1, on the reverse strand, counting down.
GTGCTTTTCCAACAAGACTCCCAGAAACCCATGGATCCAATCAACATCCTAGAAACTACATTCTATACCTACATAGTCACATAAGCATGCTATCAATTAAACACATAGCATATGACACTGCATCTAAGTCTCTATCAAGCGAGACAAACCCATTGTGATACTAATCACTTCCCACGTACCCAAAGTATTCGAACCCGGTACGCTCTGATAGCAAGTTGTCACGCCCTCAAAATAATACATAAAACTCATCACTTTAGACATGCATTGATATAAGAGAAATCAACCATTTCTATTCATCAGAGTAGTTCTTACAACAGTATTACATGTTAACAACAAAAGCAAATGCCCTACGGGCTTACAGCTTTCCAAGTCAACAACACAAAAGAAGAGTGTTAACTCTATACAAAAGAAGCCCTTGGCTTGATATACATGTAATACAAACAAAATAAACAAAAAGAGTCTCCAACTCTCATCATCATCGAAGCTATGTCCTTGGAGGTGGCATGCTACCTGTACCTGAAAATAATGTTCCATATAGGGTGAGCCAACGCCCAGTAGAGATATGCTAAACACAGTATGAACAGTAACTAAGACATTGGCAATTAATAAATGTTTAATTCCCATAAATCAATTCATAGCCCACTTCATTGGCAATTAAAAAAGGAAATAGAAGTTGCACATTAAAAATGGAAGTTCATTCAAGAAACCACTATACCTGAACGATCTATAAAAATAGAAATGGAAGTTGCATAAAATTAAAAATGGAAGTTCATTCAAGAAACCACTTCCTTTTTTTATATAATTTCCAAATAGATCGTTAAGGTATAGTGGTTTCTTGAATGAACTTCCATTTCTATTCAACTTCCTTTTTTATTTAATTTCCAAATAGATCGTTTTTATTTAATTTCGAAATAGATCGTTAAGGTATAGTGGTTTCTTGAATGAACTTCCATTTTTATTTTTATTCATCTTCCATTTTTATTTTTATTCCACTTCTATTTTTATTCAGTTTCATTTTCTATTCAACTTCCTTTTTTATGCAACTTGCTTTTTTTATTCAATTTCCACTTGCATTCAACTTCCTTGAACTTCCTTTTTAATTTCCAAATAGATCAAACTACTATACCTTTGCTATTCAACTTCCATTTCGAATGAACTTGCATTTTTAATTTTATGCAACTTCCATTTTTATAATTTCCAAATAGATCGTTAAGGTGGAAATGGAAGTTCATTCAAAATGAAGTTGAATAGAATGGAAATTAAATAAGAAAAGGAAGTTGAATAAAAAAGGAAATTGTTGAATGGAAAAAGAAATTGAATAAAAATGGAAGTTGAATAAAAATGCAAGTGGAATAAAAGGAAATTGAATGAACTTCCTTTTTTATTTAATTTTCAAATTGAATAAAAATGCAAGTGGAATAAAAATAAAAATGTAAGCTGCATAAAAATGGAAGTTGAATGGAAAATGAAATAAATATAGAAAAGAAAAATAGAAATTAAACTAGAAGGAAGGAACTTCCAAATAGATCGTTCAGGCTTCCATTTTTATTTTTATTTCACTTCTTTTTCTATTCAATTTCATTTTTTATTTAATTTCCAAATAGAATAAAAATAAAAATGGAAGTTCATTCAAGAAAACCTTAACGATCTATTTGGAAATTAAATAAAAAAGGAAGCTGAATAGAAACCACTATACCTTAACCATCTATTTGGACAAAATTGAAGTTCATTCAAGAAACCACTATACCTTAACGATCTTAAAAAGGAATAAAAATAAAAATGGATAGAAAAGGAGCGGAACTTGCATTTTTAATTTTATGCAACTTCCATTTATATTTTTATTCAATTTAATGTCTTCCTTTTTTATTTAATAGAATGGAAGTTCATTCAAGAAACCACTATACCTGAAAAGGAAATTAAATAAAAATGCAAGTGGAATAAAAATGGAAGTTCATTCAAGAAACCACCACTATACCACTATACCTTAACGACCTATTTGGAAGTTAAATAAAAATGGAAATTAAATAGAAAATGAAATTGAATAAAAATGGAAGTGGAATAAAAATAGAAATGGAAGTGGAATAAAAATAAAAATGGAAGTGGAAATTGAAAATGGAAGTTCATTTAAGAAACCTGAACGATCTATTTGCAGCTTCCACTATACCTTAACAATCTATTTGGAAATTAAATGGATCGTTAAGGTATAGTGGTTTCTTGAATGAACTTCCATTTTCAACTTCCTTTTTTATTCAATTTTCTTTTCTACCACTATACCTTAACGATAAAGGAACCACTATACCTTTCTATTTTTATTCAACTTCTATTTTTATGGAACTTCCTTTTCTATTCAACTTCCTTTTTTATTTAATTTCCAAATAGATCGTTAAGGTATAGTGGTTTCTTGAATGAATTTCCATTTTTATTTTTATTGTAATTGCATTTTTATTCAATTTCCTTTTCTATTCAACTTCCTTTTTTTTTTTATCTAATTTCCAAATAGAGTCCATTTTTATTTTTATTCCACTTCTATTTTTATTCAATTTCCTTTTCACTTCAACTTCCATTTTTACTTTTATTCAATTTTCTTTTCTATTCAACTTCATTTTTTTATTTTTATTCAATTTTCTTCCTTTTTTTTTATTTAATTTCCACTATACCTTAGTGATCCATAAAATTAAAAATGGAAGTTCATTCAATAAACCACTATACCTTAACGATAAATTTGGAAATTGAATAAAAAAGGAAGTTCAATCAAGAAACCAATATACCTTAACGATCTATTTGGAAATAAAATAAAAAAGGAAGTTGAATGGAAAAGAAAATTGAATAGAAAAGGAAATTGAATAGAAAAGGAAGTTGAATAGAAAAGGAAATTAAATAAAAAAGGAAGTTGAGAATGGAAAATTAAAAAATGGAAGTTCATTTTATTCAAGAAATTTATGAACTTCCATTTTTATTCATTTAATTTTTAAAAATGGAAGTTCATTGAATAGAAAATGAATAAAAATAAAATTGAAAATGGAAGTTCATTCAAGAAACCAATATACCTTAACGATCTATTTGGAAATTTCCTTTTAATAAAAATGGAAGTTGCATAAAATTAAAAATGGAAGTTCATTCAAGAAACCACTATACCTTAACGATCTATTTGGAAATTAAATAAAAATGGAAGTTGCATAAAATTAAAAATGGAAACCACTATAGATTAACGATCTATTTGGAAATTAAATAAAAATTGAATAAAAATAGATCGTTGAATAGAAAAGGAAGTTGAATGAAAATTAAAGTTGAATAAAAATGGAAGTTCATTCAAGAAACCAATATACCTTAACTGCATAAAATTAAAAATGGAAGTTCATTCAAGAAACCACTATACCTTACCTTAATGATTTATTTGAAAATTAAATAAAAAAGGAAGTTGAATAGAAAAGGAAATAAAAATGGAAGTTCATTCAAAAAACCACTATACCTTAAAAATGGAAGTTGCATAAAATTAAAAATGGAAGTTCATTCAAGAAACCACTATACCTTAACGATCTATTTGGAAATTAAATAAAAATGGAAGTTGCATAAAATTAAAAATGGAAACCACTATAGATTAACGATCTATTTGGAAATTAAATAAAAATTGAATAAAAATAGATCGTTGAATAGAAAAGGAAGTTGAATGAAAATTAAAGTTGAATAAAAATGGAAGTTCATTCAAGAAACCACTATACCTTAACTGCATAAAATTAAAAATGGAAGTTCATTCAAGAAACCACTATACCTTACCTTAATGATTTATTTGAAAATTAAATAAAAAAGGAAGTTGAATAGAAAAGGAAATAAAAATGGAAGTTCATTCAAAAAACCACTATACCTTAAAAATGGAAGTTGCATAAAATTAAAAAAGGAAGTTCATTCAAAAAACCACTATACCTTAACGATCCATTTGGAAATTAAATAAAAAAAGGAAGTTGAATAGAAATGCATTTTTATTCAATTTCCTTTTCCATTCAACTTCCTTTTTTATTTAATTTTCATTTTTAATTTTATGCAACTTCCATTTTTATTTTTATTCAACTTCCATTTATATTTTTATTTTTATTGCACTTGCATTTTTATTCAATTTCCTTTTCCATTCAACTTCCTTTTTTATTTAATTTCCATTTTTAATTTTATGCAACTTCCATTTTTATTTTTATTCAACTTCCATTTATATTTTCATTTTTATTGCACTTGCATTTTTATTCAATTTCATTTTCCATTCTACTTCCTTTTTTTATTTAATTTCCAAATGGATCGTTAAGGTATAGTGGTTTCTTGAATGAACTTCCATTTTCGAGTTTATGCAACTTCCATTTTTAATTTTATGCAACTTCTATTTTTGCACTTCCATTTATATTTTTATTCAACTTCCTGTTCTATTCAATTTCCACTATACCTTAACGATCTATTTGGACATTAAATAAAAAGGAAGTTGAAAATGGAAGTTCATTAAAGAAAGGAAATTAAATAAAAAAGGAAGTTGAATAGAAAAGAAAATTGAAAAAGGAAGTTCATTCTTGAAACCACTATACCTGAACGATCTATTTGGAAATAAAATAAAAAAGGAAGTTGAATAGAAAAGAAAATTGAATAGAAAAGGAAATTGAATGAAAAATGGAAGTTCATTCAAGAAACCACTATTTTTATTCAATTTCCTTTTCTATTCAACTTCCTTTTAAATTTAATTTCCAAATAGATCTTTTTTTTTATTCAATTTCCATTTAATTTCCATTTATTCAATTTCCACTTGCATTTTTAAAAATGGAAAATGAACTTCCTTTTCTATTCAACTTCCTTTTTTATTTAATTTCCAAATAGATTTCCTTTTCTATTCAACTTCCATTTTTATTTTTATTGAATTTCAATTTCATTTTCTATTCAACTTCCATTTTTAAAATGGAAATTGAATAAAATGTCCAAATAGATCGTTAAGGTATAGTGGTTTCTTGAATGAACTTCCTTTTTTAATTTTTATTCAACTTCCAAATAAATCGTTCAGGTATAGTGGCATAGTGGAGTTCATTTTGAATAGAATTTTATGCCTTAACGATCTATTTTTATTCAATAAAAAAGGAAATGAAAATGGAAATTGAAAAGGAAGTTGAATAGATCGTTAAATGAAATTAAAGATGGAAGTTCATTCAGTTTCCTTTTTTATTCAACTTATTCAATTTTATTTTCATTCAAGAAACCACTATACCTTAACGATCTATTTGGAAATTAAACCACTATAAAAATGAAAACTGCATAAAATTAAAAATGGAAGTTGCATAAAAAGGAAGTTGAATAGAAAAGGAAATTAAAAATGGAAGTTCTATTTGGAAATTAAATAACGATCTATTTGGAAATTTTTTTATTTTTATGGAAGCTCATTTGGAAATTAAATAAAAAAGAAAGTTGAAAATGGAAGTTCATTAAAGAAAGGAAATTAAATAAAAAAGGAAGTTGAATAGAAAAGGAAATTGAATAAAAAAGTTCATTCAAGAAGCCACTATACCTGAACGATCTATTTAATTTGAATAAAAAAGGAAGTTGAATAGAAAAGGTTTTCCATTCAAGAAACCACTACACCTTAACGATCCATTTGGAAATTAAATAAAAAAGGAAGTTTAATAGAAAATGAAATTGAATAAAAATAAAAATAGAAGTGGAATAAAAATAAAAATAGAAGTTCATTTAAGAAACCACTATACCTTAACGATCTATTTGGAAATTAAATAAAAAATGAAGTTGAATAGAAAAGGAAATTGAAATTGGAAGTTCATTCAAAAAACCACTATACCTGAATGATCGTTAATAAAAGTGGAAGTTGCATAGAAAAGGAAATTAAATAAGGATCTATTTGGGAATGGAAACCACTATTATGCAATTTCCTTTTTATTCAACTTTCATTTTTATTCAATTTCCTTTTATTTTCCTGAATAGAAAAGGAAGTTGAATAAAGGAAATTTTATGAACTTCCACTTAACTTCCATATTCAACTTCCCTTTTTATGCAACTTCCATTTTTAATTTTAATAGAAGTGGAATAAAATTAACGATCGTTAAGGAAGTTTATTCTATTGTATAGTGGTTTCTTAAATAATTCAATTTCCTTTTCTATTCAACTTCATTCAATCTATTTGGAAACCACTATACCTTAACGATCTTTTTATTCAACTATTCAACTTTCTTTTTTATTTAATTTCCAAATGGATCCACTTCTATTTTCCCTTTTCTATTGAATTTCTATTTTTATTCAATTTCCTTTTATTCAATTTCTTTTTTATTTAATTTCCAAATAGATCGTTAAGGTATAGTGGTTTATTGAATGAACTTCCATTTTTATTCAACTTCCTTTTTTATTTAATTTCCAAATAGATCGTAAAAATAGAAGTTGCATAAAATTAAAAATGGATCGTTAAGGTATAGTGGTTTCTTGAATATGCAAGTGGAATAAAAATAGAAAAGGAAATTAAATAAAAAAGGAAGTTGAATAGAAAAGGAAATTGAATAAAAATGGAAGTTCATTCAAGAAACCACTATATTTGGAAATTAAATAAAAATGGAAATTGAATTGGACATTAAATAAAAACGGAAGTTGAATAGAAAAGGAAATTGAATAAAAATAAAAGTTAAGGAAGAAACCACTATACCTGAATTAAATAAACCACTATACCTCAACTTCCATTTTTAATTTTATGCATATTCCATTTTTATTTTTATTTAATTTCCAAATTGATCGTTAAGGTATAGTGGTTTCTTGAATGAACTTCCATTTTTAATTTTATGCAACTTTTATTTTTATTCAATTTCCTTTTGTATAGAAAAGAAGTTCATTCAAGAAGCTAGTATACCTTAACGATCTATTTGGAAATTAAAATAAAAGTGGAATAAAAATAAAAATGGAAGCTACATAAAATTAAAAATGGAAGTTCATTCATAAACCACTATACCTTAACGATCTATTTTGGAATAAAAATAAAAAAGGAAGTTGCATAAAATTAAAAATGCACGTTCATTCAATAAACCACTATACCTTAACGATCTATTTGGAAATTAAATAAAAAAGGAAATTGAAACCACTATACCTTAAGGTATAGTAGTTTCTTGAATGAACTTCCATTTTTAATTCCTTTTTTGTTTAATTTCCTTTTCTATTCAACTTAACGATCTATTTGGAAATTAAATAAAAAAGGAAGTTGAATAGAAAAGGAACTTGCATAAAAAGGAAATTGAATGAAAATAAAAATGGAAGTTGCATAAAATTAAAAATGGAAGTTCATTCAAGAAACCACTATACCTGAACAATCTATTTGGAAATTAAATAAAAAAGGAAGTTGAATAGAAAAGGAAAATAAAAATGGAAGCTGAATAAAATTAAAAATGGAAGTTCATTCAATAAAAAGGGAAGTTGAATAAAAATAAAAATAGAAGCGGAATAAAAATAAAAATGGAAGTTGAATAGAAAAGTTCATTCAAGAAACCACTATACCTTAACGGTCTATTTGGAAATTGAAAAAAAAAGGAAGTTGAATAGAAATAAAAATGGAAGTTCATTCAAGAAACCACTATTCCTTAACAATCTATTTGGAATAAAAATAAAAATAGAACTGGAATAAAAAATGGAAGTTCATTCAAGAAACCACTATACCTTAACGATCTATTTGGAAATTAAATAAAAAAAGAAGTTGAATAGAAAAGGAACTTCCATCAGGAAATTGAAATTGAATAAAAATAAAAGTGGAAGTTCATTCAAGAAACCACTATAGTGGTTTCATTTTTATTCAATTTCCTTTTCTATTCAATTTCCATTTTTATGAACTTCCATTTTTAATTTTATGAACTTCCATTTTTATTCTTATTCAATTTCATTTTTATGCAGCTTCCATTTTTATTCAATTTTCTTTTCTATTCAACTTTCTTTGATCTATTTGGAAATAAAATAAACCTTAACGATCTATTTGGAAATGCAAGTGGAATAATGGAAATTAAATAAAAATGGAAGCTGCATAAAAATGGAAGTTCATTAATTAAACCACTATACCTTAACTATCTTCCTTTTTTATTTAATTTCCTTTTTTATTTTTATTTTTAAATAACTTCCATTTTTATTCAATTTCCATTTCTATTCAACTTCCATTTTTATTTTTATTCAATTTCATTTTCCATTCAACTTCCTAAACGATCTATTTGGAAATTAAATAAAAAAGGAAGCCATAAAAATTTAAAAAATGGAAGTTGAATAGATCGTTAAGGTATAGTGGTTTCTTGAATGCACTTCCAAATAGATCGTTAAGGTATAGTGGCTTTTTATGCAGCTTCCATTTTTATTTTTATTCAATTTCATTTTCCATTTTTATAGAAAAGGAAATTGAATAAAAATGGAAGTGGAAGTTCATTCAAGAAACCACTATACCTTAACGATCTATTTACAAATTAAAAATGGAAGTTCATTCAAGAAACCACTATACCTTAACGATCTATTTGGAAATTGAATAAAAATAGAAGTAGAATAAAAATATAAATGGAAGCCCACTATACCTTAACGATCTATTTGGAAATTAAATAAAAAAGGAACTTCCATTTTTATTTTTATTCTAACGATCTATTTGGATTCCTTTTTTATTCAAAATGGAAGTTTATTGAGGAAACCACTATACCTTAACGATCTATTTGGAAATAAAATGGTTTATTGAATGAACTTCCTTTTCTATTCAACTTCCACTTGCATTTTTTGAAGTTCCATTTCTTGAATGAACTTCCTTTTTTATTTAATTTCCAAATAGATCGTTAAGGTATAGTGGTTTCAACTTCCTTTTTTATTTAATTTCCAAACAGATCGTTAAGGTATAGTGGTTTAATTTCCAAATAGATCGTTCAGGTATAGTGGTTTCTTGAATAACTTCCATTTTTAATTTTATGCAGCTTCCATTTTTATTTTTATGCAACTTCCATTTTTATTCAATTTCCATTTTTATTTAATTTCTATTCCACTTGCATTTTTATTCAATTTCCTTTTCTATTCAACTTCCTTTTTATTTAATTTCCAAATTGATCGTTAAGAACATAAAATTAAAAATGGAAGTTCATTAAAGAAACCACTATACCTTAACAATCTATTTGGAAAAGAAAGTTGAACTTCCATTTTTATTTTTATTCAATTTCTTTTTCTATTCAACTTCCTTTTTTATTCAATTTCCATTTTTTATTCAACTTCCTTTTCTATTCAACTTCCTTTTTTATTTAATTTCCAAATAGATCGTTAAGGCATAGTGGTTATTCAACTTTTATTTTTATTCAATTTCCTTTTCCATTCAACTTCCTTTTTAATTTCTCTTCCATTTTTATTGAACTTCCATTTTTATTTTTATTTCGTTAATGTATAGTGGTTTCTTGAAATTAAAAATGCAACTTCCACTATACCTGAACGATCTATTTGAAAATTAAATAAAAATTGAAGCTGTATAAAATTAAAAATGGAAGTTCATTCAAGAAACCACTATAACCACTATAATTTAACGATCTATTTGGAAATTAAATAAAAAAGGAAGTTGAATAGAAATAAAAATGGAAGTTCATTCAAGAAACCACTATACCTTAACGAATTTTTATTCAATTTTATTTTGATGCAACATCCATTTTTATTTAATTTCCAAATAGATCGTTAAGGTATAGTGGTGGTTTCTTGAATGAACTTCCATTTTTAATTTTATGCAACTTTCATTTTTATTTTTATTCAACTTCCTTTTTTGTTTAATTTCCAAATAGATGTTGAATAAAAGAATAAAATTTTTATAAAAATGGAAAATGAAAGTCCACTATAGATTAACGATCTATTTTATGAACTTCCATTTTTTATTTTTATTCAACTTCCTTTTCTATTCAACTTCCTTTTTATTTAATTTCCAAATGGATCGTTAAAATATAGTGGTTTTTGAATGAACTTCAATGAAATTGAATAGAAAATGTTCGTTAAGGTATAGTGGTTCCTTGAACTTCAATTTCTATTCAACTTCCATTTTTAATTTATGGAAGTTTAATTTCCTTTTGTTCCACTATCCATTTGGTTCAACTTCTATTTTCTTGAATGAACTTCAATGAAGTTGCATAAAGTTAAAAATGGAAGTTGAATAGAAAAGGAAAATAAAAATGGAAGTTGCATAAAATAGATCGTTAAAATAAAAGAAAATGCATCTTCCTTTTTTATTCAAGAAATGAATTCAATTTCTATTTAATTTTTCCTCAACTTCCTTTTCTATACCTTAACGATCCATTTGGAAATTAAATTAAAAATGGAAGTTCAATAGAAGTAGATCTTGAATGAACTTCCATTTTTAATTTTATGCAGCTTCCACTTCTATTTTTATTCAATTTCCTTTTCTATTCAACTTCCTTTTTTATTTAATTTCCAAATAGATCAACTTCCTTTTCTATTTAATTTCCAAATGGATCGTTAAGGCATAGTGGTTTTCAAGAATGAACTTCCATTTTTATTTTTATTGAATGGAAGTTTAATTTTATGGAAGTTGAATAAAATTAAATGAACTTCCTTTTTATAGAAAAGGAAATTGAATAAAAATGAAACCACTATACCTTAACGATCTATTTGGAAATTAAATACAAAAGGAAGTTGACTGGAAAATGAAATTGAATAGAAAAGGAAATTGAATAAAAATGAAAGGAAATTAAATAAAAATGGAAGTTGCATAAAATTAAAAATGGAAGTTCATTCAAGAAACCACTATACCTTAACGATCCATTTGGAAATTAAATAAAAAAGGAAGTTGAATAGAAAAAGAAATTGAATAAAAATGCAAGTGGAATAAAAATAAAAGTGGAACTTTCATTTTTAATTTTATTCCACTTCCATTTTTTGTTCAATTTCATTTTCTATTCAATTCCCTTTTCTATGCAGTTTCCATTTTTAAACTTCCATTTTTATTCCACTTTTTATCCATTTTTAATAGAAGTTCAATTTCATTTTTTATTTAATTTCCAAATAGAAAGAAACAGAAGTTCATTCAAAAAACCACTATAACTTAACGATCTATTTCCTATTTCAATTTCCTTTTCTATTCAACATCCTTTTCTATTCAATTTCCTTTTCTATTCAACTTCATTTTTCCATTTTTATTCAACTTCCTTTTTTATTTAATTTCCACTTTTATTCCACTTCTTTTTTTTTTAAATTAATTTCCACTTCTATTTTTATTCAATTTCCTTTTTTATTCAACTTCATTTTCCATTCAACTTCCTTTTTTTTTAAGGCATATTCAATTTCCACTTCATTTTTTTTATTCAAGAAACCACTATACCTTAACGATCCATTTGGAAATTAAAAAAGGAAATTGAATAAAAATTCCAAATAGATCGTTAAGGCATAATAGTTTCTTGAATGAACTTCCATTTTTAATTTTATGCATCTTCCATTTTTATTGAATGAACTTTCATTTTTAATTTTATGCAACTTCCATTTTTATTTTTATTCATCTTCAATTTTTCTTTTTATTCAATTTCATTTTCTATTCAACTTCCTTTTCTATTCAACTTCCTTTTTTATTTAATTTCCAAATAGATCGTTAAGGTATAGTGGTTTATTTTTGTTCCACTTGCATTTTTATTCGATTTCCTTTTCTATTCAACTTCATTTTTCATTTTTAATTTTATGCAACTTTCATTTTTATTTTTATTCAATTTCCTTTTCTATTCAAAAGGAAGTTCATTTTCCATATTTAATTTTATGCAACTTCCATTTTTATTCAATTTTCTTTTCTATTTAACTTCCTTTTTTATTTTTATTCCGCTACTATTTTTATTCAATTTCCTTTGCATTTCAACTTCCACTATACTTTATGCATCTTCCACTTATATTTTTATTCAATTATCTTTTTTATTCAACTTCCATTTTTATTCCACTTGCATTTTTATTCAATTTCCTTTTAAATTTTTGCCACTTCCATTTATATTTTTATTCAACTTCTGTCTGTATTTAATGTCCAAATAGTTCGTTAAGGTATAGTGGTTACCATTACACCTTAACGATCTGTTTGATTTCTTGAATGAACTTTTATTTTTAATTTTATGCAACTTCCATTTTTATTAAATAAAAAAATAAGTTGAATAGAAATAAAAGTTGAATAAAAATAGAAGTGGAATAAAAATAAAAAAGAAAGTTGAATAGAAAAGGAAATTGAATAGAAAATGAAACCACTATACCCTTTTTATTTTATGCATCTTCCATTTTTATTTTTATTTCACATCTATTTTTAATTTCCAAATAGATCGTTAAGGTATAGAGGAAGTTGCATAAAAATAAAAATGAAAGTTCATTCAAATAACCACTATATCACTCTCTTTTTTAACGATCTCTTTGGAAGTTCATTCAAAATAAATGGAGGTTCATTCAAGAAACCACTATACCTTAACGATCTATTTGGTATAGTGGTTTCTTGAATAAAAATGGAAGTTGAATAGAAAAGGAAATTGAATAGAAATAAAAGTTGAATAGAAACCACTATACCTTAACATCCATTTCTATTTTTATTCAACTTTTATTTTTATTCCATTTCATTTTCTATTCAACTTCCTTTTTTATTTAATTTAATTTCCAAATGGATCGTTTCATTCAAGAAACCACTATACCTTAACGATCCATTTGGAAATTAAATAAAAAAGGAAGTTGAATAAAAATGGAAGCTGCATAAAATTAAAAATGGAAGTTCATTCAAGAAACCACTATACCTTAACGATCTATTTGGAAATTAAAAAAGGAAGTTGAATAAAAAAGAAAATTGAATAAAAACAAAAATGGAAGTTGAATGGAAAATGAAAGTTCATTAAAGAAACCACTATACCTTAAGGATCTATTTTTATTTTTATTCCACTTCTATTTTTATTCAATTTCATTTTTTATTCAATTTCCTTTTATATTCAACTTCCTTTTTTAATTTCCAAATAGATTGTTAAGGTATAGTGGTTTCTTGAATGAACTTCCATTTTTAATTTTTATTCCACTTCCATTTTTAATTTTATGCAACTTCTATTTTTATTTAATTTCCAAATAGAACACTAATGTATAGTGGTTTCTTGAATGAACTTCCATTTTTAATTTTTATTCCACTTCCATTTTTAATTTTATGCAACTTCTATTTTTATTTAATTTCCAAATAGAACACTAATGTATAGTGGTTTCTTGAATGAACTTCCATTTTCAAAAAAGAAAGTTGAATGGAAAAGGAAATAAACTACTATACCTGAACGATCAATTTGGAAATTAAATAAAAAAGGAAGTTGAATAGAAAAGGAAATTGAATAAAAAGGAAATTGAATAAAAATGAAATTAAATAAAAAAGGAAGTTGAATATAAAATGGAATAACGATCTATTTAAATAAAAAAGGAAGTTGAATAGAAAAGGAAGTTGAATAAAAATAAAAATGGAAGTTGAAACCATTTTATAGATCGTTAATTTCCAAATTGATCGATAACTTCCTTTTTTATTCAATTTCCATTTTTGTTCCACTTCTATTTTTATTCAATTTCCTTTTCTATCCATTCAATTTCATTTTTATTTCATTTCATTTTATTTCCAAATAGATCGTTAAGATATAGTGGTTTCCTTTTGTATTCAACTTCCATTTTTATTTCTATTCAATTTCCTTTTCTATTCAACTTCCTTTTTTTATTTATTTTTCACTTCTTGAATGAACTTCCATTTTTAATTTTTATTCCACTTCTATTTTATTTATTTATTCAATTTCCAAATAGATCGTTAAGGTATAGTGGTTTCTTGAATGAACTTTCATTTTTAATTCTATTCAACTTCCATTTTATTTTTATTTAATGGTAAATTTTTATTCAATTTCCTTTTTCATTTTTATTTTTATTCAATTTCTTTTTGTATTCAACTTCCTTTTTTATTTTTATTCCACTTCATTTTTATTCAACTTCCTTTTCTATTCAATTTCCTTTTTTATTTTCAACTTCCATTTTTATTTAATTTCCAAATGGATCGCTAAATGTTTCTTGAATAAACTTCCACTTTTAATTTTATGCAACATCCATTTTTATTTTTATTCGACTTCCATTTTTATTCAACCTCTTTTTTTATTTAATTTCCAAATAGATCGTTCAGGTATAGTGGAATAAGGTATAGTGGTTTCTTGAATGAACTTCCACTTTCATTTTATGCAACTTCTATTTTTATTCAACTTCCTTTCTATTCAACTTCCTTTTTTATTTAATTTCCACATAGATCGTTAAGGTATAGTGGTTTCTTGATTATTTAATTTCACTTGCATTTTTATTCAATTTCGTTTTCTATTCAACTTCCTTTTCCATTCAACTTCCTTTTTTTATTTTGAAGTTTATTTTTATTAAAGTCCCTTTTCTATTCAACGGACTAAAAATGGAAGTTTATTGAATGAACTTCCATTTTATTTATAGTGGAATAAAAATGGAAGTTGCATAAAATTAAAAATGAAAGTTGCATAAAATTAAATATGGAAGTTCATTCAAGAAACCACTTTACCCTAACGATCTATTTGGAAATAAAATAGAAAAGGAAATTAAATAAAAAAGGAAGTTGAATAGAAATAAAAATTAAAAATGGAAGTTCATTCAAGAAACCACTATACCTTAATGATCTATTTGGAAATTAAAAAAGGAAATTGAATAGAAAGGAAGTTCATTCAAGAAACCACCATACCTTAACGATCTATTTGGAAGTTGAATAGAAAAGAAAATTGAATAAAAATGGAAGTTGAATAAATATAAAAATGAACCTCCATTTTTAATTTTATGCAACTTCCATTTTTATTTAATTTCACTTTTATTTTTATTCAATTTTCCTTTCTTGCAACGTCATTAAGGTATAGTGGTTTTTTTATTCAATTTCCTTTTCTATTCAATTTTCCTTTTTTATTCAATTTCATTTTTATTCAATTTCCTTTTATTTTTATGCAACTTCAATTTTTATTTTCAATTTCCGTTTCTATTCAACTTCCTTTTTTATTTAATTTCCAAACAGATCGTTATGGTATAGTGGTTTATTTTTATTTAATTTCCTTTTTCTATTCAACTTCCATTTTTATTTTTATTCCACTTCTATTTTTATCCTTTTTTATGCAACTTCCTTTTATTGCATAAAAAATTAATGGAAGTTCTATTTGGAAATTAAATAAAAAAGAAAATTGGAATAAAAAAGAAAATGGCATAGAAATAAAAATGGAAGATGCATAAAAATAAAAATGGAAGTTGAATAAAAATTAAAAATGGAAGTTCATTCAAGAAACCACTATACCTTAATGATCTATTTGGAAATTTAATAAAAAAGGAAGTTGAATGGAAGTATTTTTATTTTTTTTAAGGTTGCTAAAAAAGGAAGTTGAATAAAATAGAAATTGAATAAAAATAAAAATGGAAGTTCATAAAATTAAATATGGAAGTTCATTCAAGAAACCACTATACCTTAACGATCTATTTGGAAATTAAATAAAAAAAGAAGTTGAAGAAAAATAAGAAAGGAATAAAAATAAAAAATGGAAGTTGCATAAAATTAAAAATGGAAGTTCATTCAAGAAACCACTATACCTTAATTTCCATTCAACATCCATTATTAAATAATGAAGTGGAATAGTGGTTTCTATTCAACTATCGTTCAACTTTTCTATTCAACTTCCTTTTTAAATAGATAGTTCATTACGTTATCTATTTGGAAAAAATTCAAGAATGAACTTCCTTAAATACTATACCTTAGCGATCTATTTTTATTCAATTTCCTTTTCTATTCAACTTCCTTTCTCATTCAATTTCCTTTTAATTTTATTCAATTTCCTTTTCCATTCAACTTCCATTTATTTTTAATTTTATTCCATCTTCCACTTGCATTTTCATTTTCCATTCAACTTCCTTTTTTATTTAATTTCCAAATAGTTCAACTTCCTTTTTTATTTAGAAAATGGAAGTTGAATAGAAAAGGAAGTTGAATAAAATAAAAAATGGAAGTTCATTTAATTTTCAATTGAATAAAATGAAAATTAAATAGATCGTTAAGGTATAGTGGAAGTTAAGGTATAGTGGCTTCTTGAATGAACTTCCATTTTTATTTAATTTCCTTTCTATTTGGAAATTAAATAAAAATGGAAGTTGAATAGAAAAGGTATAGTGGTTTCTAAAATGAACTTCCTTAAAAATGAACTTCCATTTTTATTTTTCTATTCAACTATACCTTAAGTTCATTCATTTTTAATTTTATGCAACTTCAATTAACCAAAATAGAAGCTGAATAGAAAAGGAAATTGAATAAAAATAAAAAAGGAAGTTGAATAGAAAAGGAAGTTGAATAAAAATAAAAATGGAAGTTAAATAAAAGGAAATTATGCACCTTTTTATTCAACTTCCTTATCATTGGAATAGAATTCCACTATATAGTGGTTTCTATACATGCATAAAAATAAAAATGAAACCACTATATATTAACGATCTATTTGGACATTCAACTTCCTTGCATAAAATTAAAAATGGAAGTTTATTCAATTTCCTTTTCTATTCAACTTCCTTTTTTATTTAATGTCCAAATAGATCGTTAAGGTATACTGGTTCAGCTTCCTTTTTTATTTAATTTCCAAATAAAAATGGAAGTTGAATAAAAAATGAAATTGAATAGAAAAGAAAATTGAATAAAAATACAAATGTAATAAAAATGAAAGTTGAATAAAAATAGAAATTGAAAGTTCATTCAAGAAACCACTATACCTAAACGATCTATTTGGAAATGAAATAAAAATGGAAGTTGAATAAAAATAAAAATGGAACGATCCATTTGGAAATTAAATAGAAAAGGAAGTTGAATAGAAAAGGAAATTGAATAAAAATTAAAGTTGAAAAATGTTTCTTGAATGAACTTCCATTTTCAAATAGAATGAACTTCCACTATACCATTTTCAACTTCCTTTTCTATTCAACTTCCTTTTTTATTTAATTTCCAAATGGATAGTTAAGGTTTTTTTATTTAATTTTCCACTTGCATTATTTAAAAATGCAAGTTGAATGAACTTCTATTTGGAAATGGATCGTTAAGGTATAGTGGTTTTCCATTTTTAATTTTATTGAATAGTTAATAAAAGAGGAAGTTCATTCAACTTCCATTTTTATTTAATTTCCAAATAGGAAAGAAAACCACTATACCTTTTATTTTTAATGGAAGTTCATTTTTCATTTTTATTTAATTTCTAAATAGATCGTTAAGGTATAGTGGTTTCTTGAATGAACTTCCACTTTTAATTTCATTTTCTATTCAACTTCCTTTTTTATTCGATTTCTATTTTTATTTAATTTCCAAATAGATCGTTAAGGTATAGTGGTTTCTTGAATGAACTTCCATTTTATTTTTATGCATCTTCCATTTTTATTTGTATTCCGCTTGCATTTCTATTCAATTTCCTTTTCTCTTTAATTTCCAAATAAATCGTTAAGGTATAGTGGTTTCTTGAATGAACTTCCACTTTTAATTTCCTTTTCTATTCAACTTTCTTTTTTATTCGATTTCTATTTTTATTTAATTTCCAAATAGATCGTTAAGTTATAGTGGTTTCTTGAATGAACTTCAAATTTTCAATTTCCTTTTTTATCCATTTGCATTTTTATTTTTATTTTTATTCAATTTCCTTTTCTATTCAACTTCCTTTTTAATTCCATTTTTATTTCTATTCAACTTCAATTTTTATGCAACGATCGTTATCGTGAATAAAGAAGATGCATAAAATAGAAAAGGAAATTGAATAAAAGTGGAAGTTACATAAAAATGGAAGTTCATTCAAGAAACCACAATACCTGAACGATCTATTTGGAAAATAAATAGAAAATGAAGTTGAATAGAAAAGGAAATTGAATAAAAATGAAATTGAAAAAAAATGGAAGATGCATAAAATTAAAAATGGAAGTTCATTCAACTTCCTTTTTTATTTGTTTAATTTCCAAATAGATCGTTGAGGTAGAGTGGTTTATTTTTATTCCTTTTCTATTCAACTTCTATTTTTATTCATTTGGAAGGAACCACTATAATCATTAATTTAATCAAATTAAAATAAAATAAAAATTACCTTATTTAATCGTTAAGGTAATTTTATTCGATTTCCTAATTTAATTTCCAAGTGGAATAAAAAGGAAGTTGAATAGAAAAGGAAGTTGAATGGAATCTTCCTTTTTTATTTTTATTCCACTTGCATTTTTATTCAATTTCCTTTTCTATTCAACTTCCATTTTTATTCCACTTGGAAATTAAATTAAAATTTTTATGCATCTATTTGGAAATTAAATAGATTGTTAAGGTATAGTGGTTTCTTGAATGGAAGTTCTATATTTAATTTTATGCAGCTTCCATTTTTATTTTTATTCAACTTCCTTTTTTCTTTAATTTCCAAATAGATCGTTAAGGTATAATGGATCGTTAAGGTATAAAAAACCTTAACGATCAACTTCCATTGAGCATAAAAAGGAAGCTGAATAGAAAAGTAAATTGAATAAAAAAGGAAGTTGAATAGAAAAGGAAGCTGAATAAAAATAAAAATGGAAGAAAAATGGAAGTTGCATAAAAATGGAAGTTGAATAAAAAAGGAAATTAAATAAAATTAAAAATGGAAGTTCATTCAAGAAACCACTTCCTTTTTTATTTATAGATTATTTAAATAAAAATGGAAGTTCTATTTGGAAATTGAATTAAAATGGAACTTCCATTTCCATTTTTATTCAATTTCCTTTCTATTCAACTTTCTTGAATGAAGTTGAATAGAAAATGAAATTCGTTAAGGTATAGTGGTTTAATGTCCACTATACCTGAACTTTTTTATTTAATTTCACTTTTATTTTTATTAAATAGAAAAGGTATAGTGGTTGAACAGAAGTGGGTTTCTTGAATGAACTTCCATTTTTATTCAATTTTCTATTCTATTCAACTTCCATTTTTTATTTAATTTCCAAATAGATCGTTAAGGTATAGTGGTTTCTTGAATGAACTTCCATTTTTAATTTTATTCAATTTTCATTCTATTCAACTTCCATTTTTAGTTGAATATGGAAGTTCATAGAAAATGGAAATTGAATAAAAAGGAAATTGAATAAAAATAAAAGTGGAACTTAAATAAAAAAAGGAAGTTAAATGGAAAATGAAATTGAATGAAAATAAAAATCCATTCAACTTCCTTTTCTATTTAATTTCCAAATGGATCGTTCAGGTATAGTGGATTCTTGAATGAACTTCAATTTTTAATTTTATGCAACTTCCATTTTTATTTTTATTCAACTTCCATTTTTATTCAACTCCTTTTTAATTTTATCCCACCTGCATTTTTATTCAATTTCCTTTTCTATTCATCTTCCATTTTTACCACTTCTATTTTTATTCAATTTCCTTTTCTATTCAACTTCCTTTTTTATTCAACTGCCTTTTCTATTCAACTTCCATTTTTATTTAATTTCCAAATGGATCGTTAAGGTATAGTGGTTTATTGATTGAACTTCAATTTTCTTCTCTATTCAACTTCCTTTTTTATTTAATTTCCAAATAGATCGTTAAGGTATAGTGGTTTCTTGAATGAATTTTTATTTTTAATTTTATGCAGCTTCCATTTTTATTTTTATTCAACTTCATTTTCTATTCAACTTCCATTTTCCATTCAACTTCCATTTTTATTCAACTTCCATTTTTATTTTTATTCCACTTCCATTTTTAATTTTATGCAACTTTCATTTTTATTTATTCAATTTCCTTTTCTATTCAACTTCCTTTTTTATTTAATTTCCAAATAGATCACTAAGGCATAGTGGTTCTTTTAATGAACTTCCTTTTTCAATTTTATGCAACTTCCATTTTTATTTGTTATTCAATTTCCTTTTCCATTCAACTTCCTTTTTGGAAATTAATTTCCAAATAGATCGTTAAGGTATAGTGGTTTCTTGAATAAATTTCCATTTTTAATTTTATGCAACTTCCAATTCTATTTTTAATTTTAAACTTAAAAATGGAAGTTGAATAGAAAAGGAAGTTGAATAAAATTAGAAATAGAAGTGGAATAAAAATAAAAATGGAAGTTGCATAAAATTTATAGTGGTTTCTTGAACGAACTTCTATTTTTAAATTCCAAATGGATCGTTAAGGTATAGTGGAAATTAAAAATGGAAGTTGCATAAAATTAAAAATGGATCGATCTATTTGAAAATTAAATAAAAATGCAAGTGGAATAATTTCCTTTTCTATTCAACTTCCATTTTTTATTTAATTTCCAAATAGATCGTTAAGGTATAGTGGTTTCTTGAATGAACTTCCATTTTTAATTTTATGCAATTTCCTTTTCTATTCAACTTCCTTTTTTATATACCTGAACGATCTTGAATGAACTTCCATTTTTAATTTTATTCAATTTCTTTTTCTATTCAACTTCCTTTTCTATTCAAATTCCTTTTTTATTTAATTTCCAAAAGGAAGTGGTTTTTATTCAATTTCCTTTTCTATAAAACCATTATGCCTTTTGGAAATTAAGGTTATTTAACTTCCTTTTCTATTTGGAAATTAAATTGAATAAAAATGGAAGTTCATTCAGGAAACGATCCATTTTTATTGCAAATAGATCATTAAGGTATAGTGGTTTCTTGAATGAACTTTATTTTTTATTCAATTTAATTTCCAAAAGGTATAATGGTTTTATTCCTTTTCTATTCAACTTCTTTTTTTATTCAACTTCATTTTCTATTCAACTTCCTTTTTTATAACTTCCATTTTTAATTTCCAAATAGATCGTTAAGGGGAAGATGAATAGAAAAGGAAATTGAATAGAAAAGGAAATTGGAAGTTCATAAAGTTAAAAATGGAAGTTGCATAAAATTAAAAATGGAAGTTCATTCAAGAAATTTCTATTCAACTTCCATTTTTATTTAATTTTCATTTTTAATTTTACGGAAGTTCATTCAAGAAACCACTATACCTTAACGATCTATTTGAAATGAAAAATGAAGTTGAATAGAAAAATGGAAGTTGAAAAGGAAATTGAATGGAAAAGGAAATTGAAGAAAAATTAAGGTATAGAAGGAAATTGAATAAAAAAGGAAGTTGAATAGAAATAAAAAAGAAAGGAAGTTGAATAGAAAAGGAAATTGAATAAAAATGCAAATGGAATAAAAATAGAAAGGTATAGTGGTTCCTTTATCGTTAAGGTATAGTGGTAGAAAAGAAAGTTGAATATTCCATTTTTATTCAACTTCCTTTTCTATTCAACTTCCTTTTTTATTTAATTTCCAAATAGATCGTTAAGGTATAGTGGTTTATTGAATGAACTTCCATTTTTATGCAACTTCCATTTTTAAATTTATTCAATTTCCAAAAATTAAATAGAGCGTTTTAATTTCCAAATAGATCGTTAAGGTATAGTGGTTTCTTGAATGAACTTCCATTTTTAATTTTATACCTGAATGATCTGTTTGGAATTTTTTGTTTGATTTCTATTCAACTTCCTTGAATGAACTTCTTGAATGAACTTCCACTATACCTTAACCTTATTTTTATTCCACTTCAATTTCCTTTTCTATTCAACTTCCTTTTCCATTCAACTTCCTTTTCTATTCAAGAAAATTGAATAAAAATAGAAGTGGAATAAAAAAGGAAATTTAATTCTATAGTGGTTTCTTCCATTTGGAAGTTCATTCAAGAAACCACTATACCTTAACGATCTTCCACTTGCAGTTTTATTCAATTTCCTTTTCTATTCAACTTCCTTTCCTATTCAACTTCCATTTTTTCCTTTTTTATTTAATTTCCAAATAGATCGTTCAGGTATAGTGGTTTCTTGAATGAACTTCCATTTTTATTTTTATTCAATTTCCATTATTTAATTTCCTTTTTTAATTTTAAGTTTATTAAAGTTTCATTTATATTCAACTTCCTTTTTTATTTAATTTCCAAATAGATCGTTAAGGTACAGTAGTTTTTATTTTTATTCAATTTCTTTTTTTATTCAACTTCCTTTTTTATTTTCTATTCAATTTCATTCAAGAAACCACTATACCTTAACGTTCAATTTGGAAATTAAATAAAAATGGAAGTTGAATAGAAAAGGAAATTGCATAAAAATAAAAATGAAAGTTGGATAAAATTAAAAATGGAAGTTCCATGAAATTAAAAACAAAAGTTCATTCAAGAAACTACTATACCTTAACGATCCATTTGGAAATTAAATAAAAAAGGAAGTTGAATAGAAATGGAAGATGCATAAAATTAAAAATGGAAGTTGCATAAAATTAAAAATGGAAGTTCATTAAAGAAACCACTATACCTTAACGATCTATTTAGAAATTAAATAAAAAAGGAAGTTGAATAAAAATAAAATTGAAAATGGAAGTTCATTCAAGAAATCACTATACCTGAACGATCTATTTGGAAATTAAATAATTTTATGCAGCTTCCATTTTTATTTTTATTCAATTTCCTTTTCTATTCAACTTCCTTTTTTATTTAATTTCCAAATAGATCATTTTTATTTTTATTCCACTTCTATTTTTATTCAATTTCATTTCCTTTTTTATTCAATTTCCAAATAGATCATTTTTATTTTTATTCCACTTCTATTTTTATTCAATTTTATTTCCTTTTTTATTCAATTTCTTTTTTTATTTAATTTCCAAATAGATCGTTAAGATATAGTGGTTTCCTGAATGAACTTCCTATTCAACTTCCTTTTTTTATTTTTATTCTGCTTCCATTTTGAATGAACTTCCATTTCTATTCAATTTCCTTTTTTATTTTTATTCAAATTTCATTTTTAATTTTTTGAACTTCCATTTTTATTTTTAATCAGCTTCCACTTTTATTCAATTTTCATTTTTATTTTATTTCCAAATAGATTGTTAAGGTATAGTGGTTTCTTGAATGAACTTCCATTTTTAATTTTATGCAACTTCCATTTTTAATTTTATGCAACTTCCATTTTTATTTTTATTCCACTTGCATAAAAATAAAAGTGGAATAAAAATAAAAACGATTTCCTTTTTTATTTAATTTCCAAATAGATCGTTAATGTATAGTGGTTTTTTGAATGAACTTCCATTTTAAATTTTATGCAGCTTGCATTTTTATTCAATTTCCTTTTCTATTCAACTTCCTTTTTTATTTAATATAAAAATAGATCGTTAAAGTATAGTCGTTTATTCAATGAACTTCCATTTTTAATTTTATGCAACTTCCAAGCTTCCAAATAGATCGTTAAGGTATAGTGGTTTCTTGAATGAGCTTCCATTTTTTATTTTATGCAACTTCCACTTTTATTTATCTTTCATTTTTATTTTTAATGAACTTCCATTTTTAATTTTATGCAGCTTCCATTTTTATTTTTATTCAACTTCCTTTTTTATTTAATTTCCAAATAGATCGTTAAGGTATAGTGGTTTCTTGCATTTTTATGCAATTTTCTTTTCTATTCAACTTCCTTTTCCATTTGATTTCCAAATAGATCGTGTCACGCCCTGTAATTAATATATATAAAACCCATCAATATTAACATGCATTGATATACAAATGATCAACATCCTTCTATTCATCAGAGTAATTCATTACAAAAAGTGGTACATGTTATCAACAACAGCAAATGCCCTACGGGCTTACAGCTTTCCAAGTTAACACTTGGTTACAAAAAAAAAAAAGTGTACTAACTCAATTACACATTAATCCCTTGGCTTGAATCTACAAGTAATACATCAAAAGAAAGTAAGAAAACAAAAGTCTATCCTTCTCTAGCCTCCCAAGCTATGTCCTTGGAGGTGACATGCTACCTGTACCTAAAAATGATGTTCCCATATAGGGTGAGCCACAGCCCAGTAGAAATATACTAAACCAGCTATAAACAATGACTAAAAGATTAGCAATTGATAGATGGTCAACACTCACACATCCATTTACATCGCGTTACAATCCCACGACAATCAGATCTATGTTACAATTCATTTTCCATTTCTTATTCAACTTTGAGTTTGAAAACAAGGCTCAGTACTCTGGCCAAAACATTTGATGAGATTATAGTTTATCACTAGAACACTTTCGAAATTCAAGGTGGATACACATTTTGGTGTTGTATCAATAACACATAAATCACTTCCATACTTCACAAACGATGATGATATACATTTTAGTGCTATATCAAATCAAACAAACATTTCAGTAGATAAACATATGAGCTATATCACTACTACAACAGATAAGCATATGAGCTATATCAACACTTCAACAGATAAGTTTATGAGCTATATCAATACTACAACAGATAAGCATATGAGTTATATCAATACTACAATGGGAGAGCATATGAGCTGCATCCCTGGGTCCATCCCCCATCTTCCCTTAACCATTAACTAGTTTAGAGGTACATCCCCCATCTCCTCCCATACACAAGCAATGCATATAAATACAAAATCATATACACAAACAATCAATACATAAAGTTAATGTATTATTCAACTGTTACACTCAAAGACATATCCAATTGATTAGTTTTAGTTTGCCTAATCATCATACATTGTCTACAACAATCAAAACTATCCTCCACCGATAGTCCAAAGCAGTTATTTCTAAATAGGAAATAAATGCACCAAATGGATATAATCAACATTCCAACTAGGTGAGCAATAATTAATCCAACAACACCCTTGAACCCCATACATTCCCAATTCCATTATTCTCATTCCAATTTCTCATTTCTCAAAATTAATTATACTAATTAATTTTTCTATGTAATTAGGACTCTAGCCATAATCTACATACCAACCCTAAGGTTCCATTTTCTTTGATAGATCGACATTAATCTCATTTCTCTATGCTAAACATGCATATAGTTTTATTATAAATAAAACCTCAACTTTTGTAAAATTACACAAAAGACCCAAACTTTCTCAAAATTACCCAACAACCCTCAACATATCAAAATGCTAAAATTCAAAGACAAAGCTCATAAGAAGGAGTAGGATATCCCTACCTCGAAGTTTGAGCTCAAACGGAGATGAAGACCGAAAGACCAACGTGCTCCAAATCCAAAGATTTTCAGATTAAAACGAAGCTCTCAGCACCCTCTACCTTTTTAACAAAGCGCTTAGGGTAGATTCACACTACAAGGAGATGAATTCCTAGAGAGAAGATAAGTCTAGAGAGAGAGGGTCTCGGATCTAGGGTTTCAAAATGAAAAGGAAATGAAAAAGTGAAGTTGAAAACGTTGCTGTCTACTGATATAAACAGGCTCGCTCGAGCGAAGACTTGGTCACTCAAGCGACCAGACACAAGAAACTGACCTCGCTCGAGTGAAGAGACGCTCGCTCGAGCCAACAATTCAAACCCTCAGGTCTGCAACTAGACGCACGCTTGAGCGACAAACTTCTCGCTCGAGCGAAGAACAAACCAGATCGCTCGAGCGAAGAAAAGCTCGCTCGAGCCAGGAAATGCAGCTCTCAGGTCCAGAACCAGACGCAATCGCTCGCTCGAGCGAAGCCACCCTGGCTCGACCCACCAGACACAAAACTCCACTCTCGGTCAAGCGACCAAATCCTGGCTCGAGCGAAAGACCAAAAACAGAAGCTCGCTCGAGCGACGAACCAAAATTCTGGGCAGCAACACTTGGCTCCCAAACACAACCAACCTGTAACAAACCTGCCCAACACATCCTATAACTCAAATACAAAGTAGAAAAGGACGTAAACAAGGTTAAAACAACTACTAACATCCACGGACACAAGTTCGGATCACTGTACAACAAGGGTTAAACTCAGGATCTGTAACGCCCTCAAAATAATACATAAAACCCATCAATTAAACATGCATTGATATAAGATAAATCAACCATTTCTATTCATCAGAGCAGTTCTTACAACAGTATTGCATGTTAACAACAAAAGCAAATGCCCTAAGGACTTACAGCTTTCCAAGTCAACACTTGATTACACAAAAGAAGAGTACTAACTCTATACAAAAGAAGCCCTTGGCTTGATGTACATGTAATACAAACAAATTAAACAAAAAGAGTCTTCAACTCTCATCATCATCCAAGCTATGACCTTTGAGGTGGTATGCTACCTGTACCTCAAAATAATGTCCCATATAGGGTGAGCCAACACCCAGTAGAGATATGCTAAACACAATATGAGCAGTAACTAAGACATTAGCAATTGATAAATGTTTAATTCCCATAAATCAATTCACAAACCATTTTCATTACATGACCATAGTGTTCATGTTTCATCTCATTTTCCATTTCACAATAGATAAGCATACAGGCTACATCAATGTCTCAACAGATAAGCAAATAAGCTATATCAACACTTCAATAGATAAGCATATGAGCTGTATCAACACTTCAATTTAGATAAGCATATGAGCTGTATCTACACTTCGGTTTAGAGGTCCAGCCCCTTTCTTCCAATAAACCTCTGGTTTAGAGGTGCAACCCCTTTCTTCCAATAAACCGTAACACAGGACAACATAATGTATATACACATGGGTAGTATACATAATCAATCAATACATAACGTTAATGTATTCTATCAACCGCCATACTCTATGACATATTCAATTGATTAGTTTTAGTTTGCCTAATCAACATGCATTGTCTACAACAATCAAAACTACCCTCCACGGGTAACCCAAGCAATTATTTCTAAACAGATAATAAAAGCACCAACAGATAAAATATCCACAATTTCAAAGGTGAGCGATTAAATAATCCAACATCACTAGTCCACTTTATAATGAGCCAATTTCATTATATTCGATTCAATTTCACAATCTCATAACTTTCCCAAATTAATTATCTCAATTAATTTATTCAACAAATTAGGATTTTCTACCCCGTTTCCCAATATTGACCCAATGGTCCATATTTCAACAACCAACAACAATCTTACTATTTTGAAACCCAAAATACATATTTAAGAATCAAAATAACAAAACCCTCTTTTAATATTTCAAACCCTAGATCCCTAAATCAAACCATTTAACAAAATGCCCAATAATCTAGGTTAAAACCCATAATAGTGAGTAGGAATCCCTACCTCGAATGATGGAACCCAACGAAGGAGATGAAGAAAACGAAAATGCTCCAAATCCCAAAATTTTCAGATTAAAAGATAGCCCTCGACAATCAATACAACTTTTGTAAAGGCCCAAGGTGAGAAAACAACTCCTACTAGATCAATCCTAAGGGAGAAGTTAGGGTTTTAGTGGGAGGAACTCTCAAAATAGCTTTTTGGAAAAGTAAGAGAGAGAAAGGATGTTGAAAAGTGAACAAAAAAGTCGGATCTCGGCTTTATATAAAAGCCTCCCCGCTCGAGCGGCAAAAGCCCCGCTCGAGCGTCACTCACAGATCCCCGCTCGAGCGTCCGATTCCCCGCTCGAGCGGCGGATGCACGCTGCCAGAACTTTTGCAGACAGGTCCCCACTCGAGCGTCCAACTCCCCGCTCGAGTGGCACACACAGACTCCCGCTCGAGCGGCCAATCCCCTGCTCGAGCGTCCAACACTGCAGACTAAATACTAGATGGGTGATTTCCCCGCTCGAGCGCCAAAGCCCCCGCTCGAGCGAAGAGGCCAAATTCTGGGCAACTTTTCTAGGTTTCTCGACACAACCAACCTATTCCCAACTTGCCCAAAACAATCCAAAACTCAAAAACAAAGAGTAGAGAATAGAGATAGGAGTATGACAACAACACATCCACGGAACCGAGTCCAGATACGACAAATAAAGAAAAGGGAAACCCGGATCGCTATAGGATCACTATAGATCGTTAAGGTATAGTGGTTTCTTGAATGAACTTCCAATTTCCTTTTCTATTCAACTTCCATTTTTATTTTTATTCCGCTTCTATTTGTATTCAATTTCCTTTTCTATTCAATTTCCATTTTTATTCAACTTCATTTTTTATTTAAACTTCAATTTTTATTTAATTTCCAAATAGATCGTTAAGGTATAGTGGTTTCTTGAATGAACTTCCATTTTTAATTTTATGCATCTTCTATTTTTATTCAATTTCCTTTTCTAATTTTATGCAACTTTCATTTTTATTTTAATTTCTATTCAACTTTCCTTTTCTATTTAATTTCCTTTTCTATGCAACTTCCATTTTTATTCAACTTCCTTTTCTAATTTCTATGCAACTTTCATTTTCAACTTCCTTTTCTATTCAACTTCCATTTTTATTTTTATTTCAATTTCCTTTTCTATACAACTATACCTTAACGATCTATTTACAATAAAATGAACTTCCTTTTCTATTCAACTTCCTTTTTTATTTAATTTCTAAATAGATCGTTAAGGTATAGTGGTTTCTTGAATGAACTTCCTTTTTTCTTTTATGCATTTTATGCAACTTCCATTTTCAATTTTATGCAACTTCCACTTTTATTTTTATTTAATTTCCAAATAAATCGTTAAGGTATAGTGGTTTCTTGAATAAACTTCCATTTCCAAATAGTGGTTTCTTGAATGAACTTCCATTTCTATTCCTTTTTTATTTAATTTCCAAATAGATCGTTAAAGTATAGTGGTTTCGTGAATGAACTTCCATTTTTAATTCCTTTTTTATTTAATTTCCAAATAGATCGTTAAGGTATAGTGATTTCTTGAATAGAAAAGGAAACCACTATACCTTTTAGATCGTTAAGGTATAGTGGTTTCTAATTTTATTCCACTTCATTTTCCATTCAACTTCATTTTTTATTTAATTTCCAAATAGATCGTTAAGGTATAGTGGTTTCTTGAATGAACTTACATATCAAAACCTTACAAAATCAAGGGATGAACCGTATTCATCTATCAAGTCTTACAAGTTTCAAGGGATGCTTACTGGCATCGGCAAAACACAATCAAACTTTTTGAACAAGCAAACCCACGCGGTAAACCGTCAGTGGCAAAACAAGGAACTGAGCGATCCGTAATCGATTAAACAAGGGTACTGCGAAAGTTTATAGTCCTCCAGCACTAGGGACTTGTGTTAATTAGGCCCGTAGCCCTTTTTAACACGATGATCTTGTGTTACTTAGGCCCGTAGCCCGCTTTAACACGATAGTCTTACCAAGAAAGGACCGTATCCTTTTTATACTTAGTGCTACGAAAGTTTGGAGTCCTCTAGCACAAGGGACTTTTATACTTAGTACTGCGAAAGTTTATAGTCCTCCAGTACAAGGGACTTTAAGGCTTAGTGCTGCCAAAGTTTATAGTCCTCCAACACAAGGGACTTTTCAAAGATAACATCAATACCAGGCTTATACGAAATACATCAAAATAGGCTAGACATTCATGCTTAACAAATACTTTCATCGAAACAAAACAAAGCAAGATTTATCAAAACTTTATAACATAGCTCTATTAGAAATACCACTCACATAGATCTTCTCGGGTGTAGGCTCGAAGCAAAGATCAAGGACCTACAATCACATGGCAAATACATTCTCAAAACAAGCTTTACAAGAATGCAATGATCTCGGCGTTCTCACTAGCTCCAAGTCAAATAACAAAACAAATCATGTTGGAAGTTTAAACACTGATTCTCATCTCAAGGAAACACTCTAGGTACCAACCAGGTCTTGCCGAGGTCCCACACCTCCTCGCCGAGGTGCGGTTCCGATGGCCACATTCGAAAGCGAAGGACAAGATCATCAAGAACATCAAGGATATGCATGCTAAAATCACAACTTGTTTATACAAAAACCTGAGATTTCATGCCAAGAGTTTCAAAAACATGGACCTGGGTACCCATAAAGAAGATCATGCACAAACAAACACAAAAACATGATTCTAGTTCCAACTTTTCGGATCAAAACAAGACTCTTCTTCAAGAACACATGAACATCATTTTTCTCTTTCAAAACCAAATCTTCAAGTCGATGCATGACATGCAAAACAGATTCGATCATGCAATGCAGCTAGATGATCAATAAGAACAACAAGAGGAGGTGAAGATTCTAACCTCAGATCACAAATCCAACGGGTCAAACACCAAGAATCAAGCTCGAGGATCAACTTCTCTCTCTAAGAACTCTTCCTTCTTCCTCTAGAGCTTCTCTCTCTAAAGACAAGGATTTGAGACAAAATGATTTGTCTCTAGGTCTGCCGGCTGTCTTAACACACAGCTCAGACACGTGGCACTACCGGGTTGGTTTAACTCAAAAGTGACTGATTGATAAGACAAGTCACTGACAAATCGTATACAACAAGCTAGATGGAAAAACACGTCGGCAGTCAAAGACATCGGCTAAAGACAAAACGTCGGCAACAGGGTAACAAAGACATCGGCTAGGGAGGACGACACTTGACTAAGTTGTGCCACACCTTGGCCTGGGCGTGCCACACCTCGGCCTAGGTCATACCTGCCCAGGAACAAAGGTCACTAGATGCAAAACATCTCGGTTAGACAGTGACATCTCGGCTGACATGCCGAGGTGAAGTTGAAGGTCAAACAAGCGGTTCCAAAACGGTTCTAAGTGCAAAGGTTCAAAGGTGAACTAGGCTCAAGATGACCTCGGCTACCCACCAAGCAAGGAACAAAATCAAGCAAGCAATACCTAACAAAGTAAGACAAAACAAGATTGCAATCATAACAAACAAGATCATACATGAATGTATGCAAGCATAACTAAATCAAAATGAGGGTTATTACATCCTACCCCCCTTAAAGAAGTTTGGTCCCCAAACTTAGGTTCCCTTGTCCCAAGAATAATTCTGGATGTCGAATTCTCATTTCTTCTTCCATTTCCCATGTGGCATCCTTGCTGTAATGCTCTTTCCATTCAATCTTTACCATTGGTATCGACTTGTTTCTCAACTGCCTAACTTGTCTGTCAATAATGCACCTCGGCTTCTCTTCATAGCCTAAATTCTCATTAACTTCAATCCCAGAATAATCAATCACATGCAGTGGATCTCAAATATACTTCCTTAACATCGAAACATGAAACACATTATGAACTTGGCTTAATTCTGGTGGCAAAGCAAGTCTGTAAGCAACGGAGTTAACCTTGTCAAGAATTTCAAATGGCCCAATATAACGAGGTGCTAATTTACCTTTCTTCCCAAATCTGGAAACTCCTTTCATCGGCGAAACTTTCAGGAATACATGATCCCCAATTTCGAATTCTAACTCATTCCTTCTCTGGTCGGCGTAGCTCTTTTGTCTGCTCTGGGCAGTTTTGATCCTTTGTTGAATAAGTTTAATCTTCTCTGTTGTTACTTGAATCAGCTCGGGACCAAGCAGAGCTTTATCTCCTACTTCGGTCCAACATATCGGCGACCTACACTTTCTTCCATATAATGCTTCATATGGCGCCATGCCAATACTAGCCTGATAACTGTTGTTGTAAGCGAATTCTACTAAGGGAAAATGCACTTCCCAACTTCCTTGGAAGTCCAATACACAAAGTCTAAGCATATCTTCAAGTGTCTGAATTGTCCTCTCTGTTTGCCCATCTGTCTGGGGATGAAAAGCAGTGCTGAATCTCAATTCGGCTCCAAAAGCCTTCTGTAGACTCTGTCAAAATCTAGAAACAAACTTCGGATCTCGGTCTGACACAATTGACATCGGCACTCCATGCAGTCTAACAATTTCGTTCACATATAACAAGGCAAGTTGGTCGGCGTTGAAGGTAGTCTTAACAGGAAAAAAGTGTACTGACTTAGTTAGTCTATCAACAACAACCCAAATCGAATCCATACCTTTCTGTGTCTTCGGTAGCCCAATCACAAAATCCATGGAGATGTGTTCCCATTTCCACTCAGGAATCGACAAAGGTTGAAGAAGTCCTGCTGGTTTCTGATGTTCTGCTTTTACTTGTTGACAAT
This sequence comes from Camellia granthamiana, assembly GCA_036172215.1. NCBI lineage: Eukaryota > Viridiplantae > Streptophyta > Magnoliopsida > Ericales > Theaceae > Camellia > Camellia granthamiana. The sequence continues at coordinate 1,713,176 of JAXFYN010000018.1, read as the reverse complement.
GCAAACACTGGGACACAAACTCGGCTATTTCCCTTTTCATATTCGGCCAGCAAAATGTCTGTTTCACATCCTGATACATTTTGGTGTTCCCTGGATGGACAGCAAACTTGGAACCATGAGCTTCCTGCAAAATTTTTCTTTTCAACTCTGGGACGTCGGCCACACACAATCTTTCTTCAAACTTGAGCACTTGGTTCTCAATAGTGTACCCTGATCTCGGCTTTGTAACAATCTCATCGGCTACTTTTCTGAAGAATTCATCCTCCATTTGTCTTGTCTTTACTTCATCAATAATGGTCGGCTCTGCTGTGATCATGGTCAAACATGCCAAATTTCCAACTGACTTCCTGCTCAAAGCGTCGGCTACGCTGTTAGCTTTACCTGGGTGATACTGAATCTGCAAGTCATAATCTTTCAACAACTCTAGCCATCTTCTCTGCCTCAAATTCAAATCTTTCTGAGTGAACAAATACTTTAAGCTCTTATGATCTTTAAAAACCTGACAAGAGGCTCCATACAAGTAGTGACGCCAAATCTTTAAAGCAAATTCTACGGCTGCTAACTCCAAATCATGGGTAGGATAGTTCCTTTCATGTGGCTTCAACTGACGAGATGCATATGCTATGACTCTACCCTTTTGTATTAGTACACAACCCAAACCCTTATGCGATGCATCACTATAGATATGAAACTCTTCATTACCTGATGGAAGTACAAGTACTGGTGCTGTAACTAACCTAGTCTTCAGTTCCTGGAAAGCTGACTCCCGATCTTCAGTCCATTCATACGGTGCTCCCTTCTTAGTTAATTGCGTCAATGGGATTGCAATCTTAGAGAAATCTTTCACAAATTTCTTGTAATAACCTGCCAAACCCAGAAAACTAGGAACCTCGGACACATTAGTCAGCCTCGGCCACTTTACTACGGCTTCAATTTTACTAGGATCAACTGAGATGCCCTCTTCATTAATCACATGACCCAAAAATGAAATAGTAGAAAGCCAAAACTCACACTTGTTAAACTTAGCATACAATTTCCGGTCCCTCAAAATCTGTAAGGCAAGTCTCAAATGATTTTCATGTTCAGCTTTACTCTTGGAATAGATCAGGATATCATCAATGAAGACAACTATAAATTCATCTAAATATGGTTTGAAGACTCTGTTCATTAAGTCCATAAATGCAGCAGGGGCATTGGTTACTCCAAAAGGCATTACTAAAAAACTCGTAGTGACCATATCTGGTTCGAAAGGCCGTCTTCTCAATATCCTCGGCTTTAACTTTAAGCTGATGGTAACCCGACCTAAGGTCAATCTTAGAAAAGACTCGTGCTCCTTGTAGTTGATCAAGCAAATCATCAATCCTAGGTAATGGGTACTTGTTCTTAATGGTGACCTTGTTAAGTTCTCTGTAATCAACGCAAAGACGAAGTGTGCCATCCTTTTTCTTAACAAATAAAACAGATGCTCCCCATGGTGAAGTGCTCGGCCTAATAAATCCCTTATCCAACAATTCCTGTAATTGCAGTTTCAATTCCCTAAGTTCAGCTGGGGCCATTCTATAAGGTGTTTTGGAGATCGGTTGTGTTCCTGACATGATATCAACAGTAAACTCTACTTCCCTATCGACTAGATGGCCAGGCAATTCATTTGGGAAGACGTCGTGGAATTCATTAACAACTGGGATGTCGGCTAAACTGACATTTCCATTCGGGTCATTCAGTATACTACACAAGTAACCCTCACACCCTTTCTGGATTAACTTATAGGCCTTAGTGGACGAAATCAAGTAAGGTGGGGACACTACCCCTTTACCCTGGAAAATAACCTCGGCTTGGTTTGGGGGTTTCAGTGTGACACTCTTCGAAACACAATTAATAGATGCATGATTCGCTACTAACCAATCCATTCCCAGTATAACATCAAAATAAGCTATGTCCAGAGGCATTAAATTAACTAACAGTTCAACATTTTCAATCACAATAACACAAGCTCTATAAATGGATGTAACAATCATAGATCTCCCAGATGGAGTAGACACAAATAGCACATAATTAAGGGGTTCCAGGTTCCTATTAATCTTCTCGGCAAATTTAGCAGATACAAACGAATGTGTAGAACCCGAATCAATTAACACATAAGCATCTTGAGAGCAAATTGAGAGTATACCAGACACCATTGTCTCAGCATTCTGAGTATCTCCTGGTTACTAATGTGAACACCCTGCCTTGTCTCATCTGTCCTTTTCCAATATTACTTTTCTGAACGGAACCCGAGGTATTCTCACCTTTCTTACTGTTATCAGTCTTTGTCTTAGGGCAGTCCCTCACATAATGTCCCATTTCACCACATTCATAACAAGCTCCAGATGCCCGACGACAGACCCCAAAATGTTGCTTCCCACAATCCGAACACGTCGGTTTAGTATTACCTTCCTGCCTTAGGTTACCAGTACTGCCACTGTTCATTTTCTTCTTGGTGCTCAACTGTGAGGCTGTCATAATTCTGTCTCTTTCGCTGGTTCTCTCCCGAGCTCTGGTATCTGTTCAAGTTAGCTTCGGCCAAAATGGCTTTGTCCAACATTTTGGCATAAGTCGGCATATTGTGCAGGTTTACCCGGTCTTGAATCGGTCCACGAAGCCCACTCTCAAATTTCCTGGCCTTCATATATTCATCATTGGCCATGTGTGGTGCAAACCTCGCCAATTCAGTAAAAGCACGGTCGTACTCCGCTACTGTTCGGTTGCCCTGTGTCAAGGTCTGAAATTCGGTGGCCTTGCGATTTTGAACACTTAGGGGAAAGTGTTTGTTGCAGAACAATTCCAAAAATTGAGTCCAAGTCAAGTTTGGATTGCCTTCTCGAATCATCATCCACCATCTGCGAGCGTCATCATCTAATGTGAACGCCGCCAATGTTACCTTATGTGTGTCAGTGCTAGGGAAGATCTCGAACAACTTCTCCATTTCCAAAACCCACGCCTCGGCCTCCATCGGCTCTATACCCCCAGAAAATCTCGGTGGTTTCATCTTCTTAAACTCTCTAATCAAGGCGATTGTGCCGTCCCCATATAAGGCTGGCTGCTGAGGAACTTGCGGCATTGGAGGAGGTGGAGGTGCATGTCGGCCGTTTGTCTACTCGGCCTGGGTAGTAGTAGCACTAGCATACTGTTGTCTCGTTTGCCTCAACTCGCGGGCCAAACCTTCAACTAATCGTTCCAATCTGTCTATTCTGTCTTCGGGCCTATCTCGGCCAATTGGAGGTCTACCTCTCCTCATGATGCTATGAGTATGCAAAGTGTAACTTTTAAGCAAAACAAGCAACTAACCACGTAGGCAATTAACAAATAAGCACGTCAAGACAATGCACACCTTGTTCAAATAGCAAGCATTATGATGCAATCCTAGCATCTTTCTAAGGGAAATCCTATGCTCTTTAGGACTCAAAGTGTGTGAATAACGTATACTAAGGAACTTGTGCTCTGATACCATTCTGTCACGACCCCAACCCGCCCCTAGTAGGTTGGTGCCGAGATGGCCAATAATCCGAGATTACCAAAGGCCTCTTCCAAAAGTTCACACACAAACAGAGTATACATAGGGGGCTTACTTATGCGGAAGCATTAAATCAAAATACAAGTGGTCCATAAGAGCAGTGCATAGATCAAATGTAATAACATACAAGGCATAGCTTTACATTTGGTTGATAACAAAATGCATATTACAATCTTGATCAAAAGGCTTCTAAAGCCGACATGTGCAAAACAGTAGTTACAAGCCAAAGAAGCATAATCTTCAAGATTTTCCGACGTAAAAACAAATTGCCGACATAAGACAAGTCAAGCCGACATAACAAAAACCCCAAAACAAGCTTTGCAAAACATCTAGGCGTCGCCGCCGTCCTGCTCATCACCTACATATATATAGAAAGGGGTGAGCTTGGATACTCAGTGAATGGTACTAATAATAAAGGTTTTTGCATGAATATAGCCGAAGTCTGCTCAAAACAAAACATATCAAAACCTTACAAAATCAAGGGATGAACCGTATTCATCTATCAAGTCTTACAAGTTTCAAGGGATGCTTACTGGCATCGGCAAAACACAATCAAACTTTTTGAACAAGCAAACCCACGCGGTAAACCGTCAGTGGCAAAACAAGGAACTGAGCGATCCGTAATCGATTAAACAAGGGTACTGCGAAAGTTTATAGTCCTCCAGCACTAGGGACTTGTGTTAATTAGGCCCGTAGCCCTTTTTAACACGATGATCTTGTGTTACTTAGGCCCGTAGCCCACTTTAACACGATAGTCTTACCAAGAAAGGACCGTATCCTTTTTATACTTAGTGCTACGAAAGTTTGGAGTCCTCTAGCACAAGGGACTTTTATACTTAGTACTGCGAAAGTTTATAGTCCTCCAGTACAAGGGACTTTAAGGCTTAGTGCTGCCAAAGTTTATAGTCCTCCAACACAAGGGACTTTTCAAAGATAACATCAATACCAGGCTTATACGAAATACATCAAAATAGGCTAGACATTCATGCTTAACAAATACTTTCATCGAAACAAAACAAAGCAAGATTTATCAAAACTTTATAACATAGCTCTATTAGAAATACCACTCACATAGATCTTCTCGGGTGTAGGCTCGAAGCAAAGATCAAGGACCTACAATCACATGGAAAATACATTCTCAAAACAAGCTTTACAAGAATGCAATGATCTCGGCGTTCTCACTAGCTCCAAGTCAAATAACAAAACAAATCATGTTGGAAGTTTAAACACTGATTCTCATCTCAAGAAAACACTCTAGGTACCAACCAGGTCTTGCCGAGGTCCCACACCTCCTCGCCGAGGTGCGGTTCCGATGGCCACATTCGAAAGCGAAGGACAAGATCATCAAGAACATCAAGGATATGCATGCTAAAATCACAACTTGTTTATACAAAAACCTGAGATTTCATGCCAAGAGTTTCAAAAACATGGACCTGGGTACCCATACAAGAAGATCATGCACAAACAAACACAAAAACATGATTCTAGTTCCAACTTTTCGGATCAAAACAAGACTCTTCTTCAAGAACACATGAACATCATTTTTCTCTTTCAAAACCAAATCTTCAAGTCGATGCATGACATGCAAAACAGATTCGATCATGCAATGCAGCTAGATGATCAATAAGAACAACAAGAGGAGGTGAAGATTCTAACCTCAGATCACAAATCCAACGGGTCAAACACCAAGAATCATGCTCGAGGATCAACTTCTCTCTCTAAGAACTCTTCCTTCTTCCTCTAGAGCTTCTCTCTCTAAAGACAAGGATTTGAGACAAAATGATTTGTCTCTAGGTCTGCTGGCTGTCTTAACACACAGCTCGGACACGTGGCACTACCGGGTTGGTTTAACTCAAAAGTGACTGATTGATAAGACAAGTCACTGACAAATCATATACAACAAGCTAGATGGCAAAACACGTCGGCAGTCAAAGACATCGGCTAAAGACAAAACGTCGGCAACAGGGTAACAAAGACATCGGCTAGGGAGGACGACACTTGACTAAGCTGTGCCACACCTTGGCCTGGGTGTGCCACACCTCGGCCTAGGTCATACCTGCCCAGGAACAAAGGTCACTAGATGCAAAACATCTCGATTAGACAGTGACATCTCGGCTGACATGCCGAGGTGAAGTTGAAGGTCAAACAAGCGGTTCCAAAACGGTTCTAAGTGCAAAGGTTCAAAGGTGAACTAGGCTCAAGATGACCTCGGCTACCCACCAAGCAAGGAACAAAATCAAGCAAGCAATACTTAACAAAGTAAGACAAAACAAGATTGCAATCATAACAAACAAGATCATACATGAATGTATGCAAGCATAACTAAATCAAAATGAGGGTTGTTACAGAAAAGGAAGTTGAATAGAAAATAAAAGTGAAAGTTGTATATAAAAAAGGAAGTTGAATAGAAAAGGAACTTGCATAAAAAGGAAATTGAATAAAAATAAAAATGGAAGTTGCATAAAATTAAAAATGGAAGTTCATTCAAGAAACCACTATACCTTAACGATTTATTTAGAAATTAAATAAAAAAGGGAAGTTGAATAAAAAAGGAAGTTGAATAGAAAGTAAAAGTGAAAGTTGTATATAGAAAAGGAAGTTGAATAAAAATAGAAGTGGAACAAAAATAAAAGCGGAAGTGGAAATAAAAAAGGAAGTTGAATAGAAAAGGAAATTGAAAAAGGAAGTTCATTCAAGAAACCACTATACCTGAACGATCTATTTGGAAATTAAATAAAAAAAAGAAGTTGAATAGAAAAGGAAAATAAAAATAGAAGCTGCATAAAATTAAAAATGGAAGTTCATTCAATAAAAAAGGAAGTTGAATAAAAATAAAAATAGAAGCGGAATAAAAATAAAAATGGAAGTTGAATAGAAAAGTTCGTTCAAGAAACCACTATACCTTACCGATCTATTTGGAAATTGAATAAAAAAGGAAGTTGAATAAAAAAATGAAGTTGAATAGAAATAAAAATGGAAGTTCATTCAAGAAATCACTATTTCTTAACGATCTATTTGGAATAAAAATAAAAATGGAAGTGGAATAAAAAATGGAAGTTCATTCAAGAAACCACTATACCTTAACGATCTATTTAGAAATTAAATACAAAAGGAAGTTGAATAGAAAAGGAACTTCCATTAGGAAATTGAAATTGAATAAAAATAAAAGTGGAAGTTCATTTAAGAAACCACTATAGTGGTTTCATTTTTATTCAATTTCCTTTTCTATTCAATTTCCATTTTTATGAACTTCCATTTTTAATTTTATGAACTTCTATTTTGATTTTTATTCAATTTCATTTTTATGCAGTTTTCATTTTTATTCAATTTCCTTTTCTATTCAACTTTCTTTGATCTATTTGGAAATAAAATAAACCTTAACGATCTATTTGGAAATGCAAGTGGAATAATGGAAATTAAATAAAAATGGAAGCTGTATAGGAATGGAAGTTCATTAATTAAACCACTATACCTTAACGATCTTCCTTTTTATTTAATTTCTTTTTTTATTTTTATTTTTAAATAACTTCCATTTTTATTCAATTTCCATTTCTATTCAACTTCAATTTTTATTTAATTTTCATTTTTATTTTTATTCAATTTCATTTTCCATTCAACTTCCTGAACGATTTGTAACGCCCTCAAAATAATCCCATAATATATAATATTAACATACATCATTATACTAAAACAAGAGTATTATTCCATTCATCAGAGTATTATAAAATAAAACATCAGAATAAATGCCCTACGGGCTTACATCTTGCCAAGCCAACACTTGGACACAAATCCGTGAGTTCTAACTCAAAAACAAATAAAGCTCTAGGCTTGAATGTTTACATATAATTCGAATAAAGCAAATAAACAAAAACAAGTCTTCGAGTCCAAATCCTCACAAGATAAGTCCTTGGAGGTAGTGAACCACCTGAACCTGAAAATGAAGTTCCCATATATGGTGAGCCACAGGCCAGTAGAAAAATACTAAACCAAGCATAAGAATTAACTAAAGCAGTAGCATCCGATAGGTGGTTAACACAAGATAATCCATTTACAATTTCATGACACGCATGTCTACATTGTCTATGACACATTTCACTTTCCATTTATACTGACATGGCTCAGAACCTGGCCAAATAACTCAACCGGGGTTTCATCACTTATTAACAATATTTCCAATTCAACAAGGATAACAAATCAAGTTAAACCCTTCTTATAACATAACGGATACACATGTTGGTGTTGTATCATTCTCAATCAAATTCACTTCCATACTTCCCAACTGATACACACTTTAGTGATGTATCATATCAACAACAAATAGAAATATTTCTATTATCAATAAGCACACACATAAGTGATGCTAATGGAGTCCATCCCCTATCTCCTCCCAACAAATCCGGTTTAGAGGTCCATCCCCTATCTTCCCCTAAACCGTGGAGTACATCCCCTATCTCCTCCAAAACAAAATGCATATGCAATGTAATACACACTTGCCATATATAACACATAATCAATACATGAATGTTCTGCATTAATTCAACAGTCAAAATAAATGACTTAATTTCAGTTATACCTAGGCCACATGCAAGGTCTACAACAATCACGACTATCCTCCACCGATAGCCCAAAACAGATATTTCTAAACAGGAAATAAATGCACAACACATATAATCTCAATTTCACAGATGAGTGATTAAATTATCCAACTACATCATTAATCTCAAAATCCCCCAATTTCATGAATTAAACCCAATTCCATATTATTCCCTTAAATTAATTATACAGATTAATCTATGCCAAAACCCTAAGGTTTCTCCCAAAATTACCAAACTACCCCCACATATCAAAATACCAGAACTTAGGATTAAAACGTATAAATGGAGTAGGAATTCCCTACCTCGAAGCAAAGAACTCGAAAGAAGAAGGTGAAGATGATGACCCAACTCCAAAGTGCTCCAAATCCAAGATTGTTCCGATTAAATGAAAGCCCTCACTCTCCTCTATCTTTTTTTGTAAAGCAACTAGGGTAAAAACACACCCTAACTAGATCAAACCTAGGAGAGAAGGTGAGTAGAGAAGAAGAAAAGTCGGACCTAGGGTTTGGGATCAAAAAGAGGATGAAAAATTATAAAAAAAAACCCGCTGCTGACATTAAATACTGGACAGGCTCGCTCGAGCGAAGACCTGGTCGCTCGAGCGACCAGACACAGGAAACCGACCTCGTTCGAGCGAAGAGAAGCTCGCTCGAGCCAAAGACAAACCAGCTCGCTCGAGCGAGGAAAAGCTCGCTCGAGCCAACAAACATTGCTCTCAGGTCTTAAGCCTATACGCAACTCTCGCTCGAGCGAAGAAACCCTGGCTCGAGCGAAGAACCAAAATTAAAGACCTCGCTCGAGCGAAGAGAATCTCGCTCGAGCGACCAAGCAGAAAACTGGACATCAACATTAGGTTTCTAAACCCAACCAACCTGAAATCAACCTGCCCAAAACATCCTATAACCCAAGAATAATGAATTAAAGGACAACAACAACAATAATATGACAATAGAATCCACGGAACATAAGTCCGGATACAATAATCAAATGGGAAAAGACCGAGGTCGCTATAGATCTATTTGGAAATTAAATAAAAAAGGAAGCCACAAAAATTTTAAAAATTGAAGTTGAATAGATGATTAAGGTATAGTGGTTTCTTGAATGCACTTCCAAATAGATCGTTAAGGTATAGTGGCATTTTATGCAGCTTCTATTTTTATTTTTATTCAATTTCATTTTCCATTTCTATAGAAAAGGAAATTGAATAAAAATGGAAGTAGAAGTTCATTCAAGAAACCACTATACCTTAACGATCTATTTACAAATTAAAAATGGAAGTTCATTCAAGAAACCACTATACCTTAACGATCTATTTGGAAATTGAATAAAAATAGAAGTGGAATAAAAATATAAATGGAAGCCCACTATACCTTAACGATCTATTTGGAAATTAAATAAAAAAAGGAACTTCCATTTTTATTTTTATTCCAACGATCTATTTGGATTCCTTTTCTATTCAAAATGGAAGTTCATTGAAGAAACCACTATACCTTCACGATCTATTTGGAAATTAAATGGTTTATTGAATGAACTTCCTTTTCTATTCAACTTCCACTTACATTTTTTGAAGTTCCATTTCTTGAATGAACTTCCTTTTTTATTTAATTTCCAAATAGATCGTTAAGGTATAGTGGTTTCAACTTTCTTTTTTATTTAATTTCCAAACAGATCGTTAAGGTATAGTGGTTTAATTTTTAAATAGATCGTTCTGGTATAGCGGTTTCTTGAATGAACTTCCATTTTTAATTTTATGCAACTTGCATTTTTATTCAATTTCCTTTTTTATTTAATTTCTATTCCACTTGCATTTTTATTCAATTTCCTTTTCTATTGAACTTCCTTTTTTATTTAATTTCCAAATTGATCGTTAAGAACATAAAATTAAAAATGGAAGTTCATTAAAAAAAACCACTATATCTTAACGATCTATTTGGAAAAGAAAGTTGAACTTCTATTTTTATTTTTGTTCAATTTCCTTTTCTATTCAACTTCCTTTTTTATTCAATTTTCATTTTTTATTCAACTTCCTTTTCTATTCAACTTCCTTTTTTATTTAATTTCCAAATAGATCGTTAAGGCATAGTGGTTATTCAACTTTTATTTTTATTCAATTTCCTTTTCCATTCAACTTCTTTTTTTATTCCTCTTCCATTTTTATTGAACTTCCATTTTTATTTTTATTTCGTTAAGGTATAGTGGTTTCTTGAAATTAAAAATGCAACTTCCACTATACTTGAACGATCTATTTGGAAATTAAATAAAAATTGAAGCTGCATAAAATTAAAAATGAAAGTTCATTCAAGAAATCACTATAACCACTATACCTTAACGATCTATTTGGAAATTAAATAAAAAAGGAAGTTGAATAGAAATGGAAATTAAATAAAAAAGGAAGTTGAATAGAAATAAAAATGGAAGTTCATTCAAGAAACCACTATACCTTAACGAATTTTTATTCAATTTTATTTTATGCAACATCCATTTTTATTTAATTTCCAAATAGATCGTTAAGGTATAGTGGTGGTTTCTTGAATGAACTTCCATTTTTAATTTTATGCAACTTCCATTTTTATTTTTATTCAACTTCCTTTTTTGTTTAATTTCCAAATAGATGTGGAATAAAAGAATAAAAATTTTATAAAAATGGAAAATGAAAGTGCACTATAGATTAACGATCTATTTTATGAACTTTCATTTTTTATTTTTATTCAACTTCCTTTTCTATTCAACTTCCTTTTTTATTTAATTTCCAAATGGATCGTTAAGGTATAGTGGTTTTTGAATGAACTTCAATGAAATTGAATAGAAAATGATCGTTAAGGCATAGTGGTTCCTTGAACTTCAATTTCTATTCAACTTCCATTTTTAATTTATGGAAGTTTAATTTCCTTTTGTTCCACTATCCATTTGGTTCAACTTCAATTTTCTTGAATGAACTTCAATGAAGTTGCATAAAGTTAAAAATGGAAGTTGAATAGAAAAGGAAAATAAAAATGGAAGTTGCATAAAATAGATCGTTAAAATAAAAGAAAATGCACCTTCTTTTTTTATTCAAGAAATGAATTCAATTTCTATTTAATTTTTCCTCAACTTCCTTTTCTATACCTTAACGATCCATTTGGAAATTAAATTAAAAATGGAAGTTCAATAGAAATAGATCTTGAATGAACTTCCATTTTTAATTTTATGCAACTTCCACTTCTATTTTTATTCAATTTCCTTTTCTATTCAACTTCCTTTTTTATTTAATTTCCAAATAGATCAACTTTCTTTTCTATTTAATTTCCAAATGGATCATTAAGGCATAGTGGTTTTCAAGAATGAACTTCCATTTTTATTTTTATTGAATGGAAGTTTAATTTTATGGAAGTTGAATAAAATTAAATGAACTTCCTTTTTATAGAAAAGGAAATTGAATAAAAATGAAACCACTATACCTTAACGATCTATTTGGAAATTAAATAAAAAAGGAAGTTGAATGGAAAATGAAATTGAATAGAAAAGGAAATTGAATAAAAATGAAGTGGAATAAAAATAAAAGTGGAAGTTGCATAAAATTAAAAATGAATAAAAATGAGAGGAAATTAAATAAAAATGGAAGTTGCATAAAATTAAAAATGGAAGTTTATTCAAGAAACCACTATACCTTAACGATCCATTTGGAAATTAAATAGAAAAGGAAATTGAATAAAAATGCAAGTGGAATAAAAATAAAAGTGCAACTTCCATTTTTAATTTTATTCCACTTCCATTTTTTGTTCAATTTCCTTTTCTATTCAATTTCTTTTTCTATGCAGCTCCCATTTTTAAACTTCCATTTTTATTCCACTTTTTATCCATTTTTAATAGAAGTTCAATTTCCTTTTTTATTTAATTTCCAAATAGAAAGAAAGGGAAGTTCATTCAAGAAGCCACTATACCTTAACGATCTATTTCCTATTTCGATTTCCTTTTTTATTCAACTTCCTTTTCCATTTTTATTCAACTTCCTTTTCTATTCAACTTCATTTTTTTTATTTAATTTCCACTTTTATTCCACTTCTTTTTTTAATTAATTTCCACTTCTATTTTTATTCAATTTCCTTTTTTATTCAACTTCATTTTCCATTCAACTTCCTTTTTTTTTAAGGCATATTCAATTTCCACTTCATTTTTTTTTATTCAAGAAACCACTATACCTTAACAATCTATTTGGAAATTAAAAAAGGAAATTGAATAAAAATTCCAAATAGACCGTTAAGGCATAGTGGTTTCTTGAATGAACTTCCATTTTTAATTTTATGCATCTTCCATTTTTATTGAATGAACTTCTATTTTTAATTTTATGCAACTTCCATTTTTATTTTTATTCATATTCCATTTTTATTTTTATTCAATTTCATTTTCTATTCAACTTCCTTTTCTATTTAACTTCTTTTTTTATTTAATTTCCAAATAAATCGTTAAGGTATAGTGGTTTATTTTTATTCCACTTGCATTTTTATTCGATTTCCTTTTCTATTCAACTTCTTTTTCCATTTTTAATTTTATGCAACTTTTATTTTTATTTTTATTCAATTTCCTTTTCTATTTAAAAGGAAGTTCATTTTCCATATTTAATTTTATGCAACTTCCATTTTTATTCAATTTCCTTTTCTATTCAACTTCCTTTTTTATTTTTATTCCACTTCTATTTTTATTCAATTTCCTTTGCATTTCAACTTCCACTATATCTTATGCATCTTCCACTTATATTTTTATTCAATTACCTTTTTTATTCAACTTCCATTTTTATTCCACTTGCATTTTTATTCAATTTCCTTTTAATTTTTTGCCACTTCCATTTATATTTTTATTCAACTTCTGTTTGTATTTAATGTCCAAATAGTTCGTTAAGGTATAGTGGTTACCACTATACCTTAATGATCTATTTGGTTTCTTGAATGAACTTCCATTTTCAATTTTATGCAACTTCCATTTTTATTAAATAAAAAAGGAAGTTGAATAGAAATTGAAGTTGAATAAAAATAGAAGTGGAATAAAAATAAAAAATGAAGTTGAATAGAAAAGGAAATTGAATAGAAAATGAAACCACTATACCCTTTTTATTTTATGCATCTTCCATTTTTATTTTTATTCCACTTCTATTTTTAATTTCCAAATAGATCTTTAAGGTATAGTGGAAGTTGCATAAAAATAAAAATGGAAGTTCATTCAAATAACCACTATACCACTTTCTTTTTTAACGATCTATTTGGAAGTTCATTCAAAATAAATGGAAGTTCATTCAAGAAACCACTATACCTTAACGATCTATTTGGTATAGTGGTTTCTTGAATAAAAATGGAAGTTGAATAGAAAATAAAATTGAATAGAAATAAAAGTTGAATAGAAACCAATATACCTTAACGATCCATTTCTATTTTTATTCAACTTTTATTTTTATTTAATTTCCTTTTCTATTCAACTTCCTTTTTTATTTAATTTAATTTCCAAATGGATCGTTTCATTCAAGAAACCACTATACCTTAATGATCCATTTGGAAATTAAATTAAATAAAAAAGGAAATTGAATAGAAAAGGAAGTTGAATAAAAATGGAAGCTGCATAAAATTAAAAATGGAAGTTCATTCAAGAAGCCACTATACATTAACGATCTATTTGGAAATTAAAAAAGGAAGTTGAATAGAAAAAGAAGTTGAATAAAAAAGGAAATTAAATAAAAATAAAAATGGAAGTTGAATGGAAAATGGAAGTTCATTCAAGAAACCACTATACCGTAACGATCTATTTTTATTTTTATTCCACTTCTATTTTTATTCAATTTCATTTTTTTTTTAATTTCCTTTTCTATTCAACTTCCTTTTTTAATTTCCAAATAGATCGTTAAGGTATAGTGGTTTCTTGAATGAATTTCCATTTTTAATTTTTATTCCACTTCCATTTTTAATTTTATGCAACTTCCATTTTTATTTAATTTCCAAATAGATCGTTAAGGTATTGTGGTTTCTTAACGATCTACTTGGAAATTAAATAAAAATGGAAGTTGAATAAAAATAAAAATGGAAGTTCATTCATTTTTAATTTTATGCATCTTCCATTTTTATTTTTATTCAATTTTCTTTTCTATACCTTAATTTCTTTTTCTATTCAACTTCCTTTTTATTTAATTTCCTTTTCTATTCAACTTCCTTTTTTATTCCACGTTCAGGTATAGTGGTTTTTTGAATGAACTTTCATTTTTAATTTTATGCAACTTCCATTTTTATTTTTATTCCACTTGCATTTTTATGCAATTTTCTTTTCTATTCAACTTCCTTTTTTATTTAATTTCCAAATAGATCGTTAAGGTATAGTGGTTTCAAATGATCTATTTAATTTTATGCAACTTCCACTTGCATTTTTATTTAATTTCCTTTTCTATTCAACTTCCTTTTTAACGATCTATTTAACTTCCTTTTTTATTTGATTTCCAAATAGATCGTTAAGGTATAGTTCATTCAATAATAAAAATGGATGTTGCATAAAAATAAAAATAGAAGTTCATTCAAGAAACCACTATACCTGAACGATCTATTTGGAAATGGTTTCCAAATAGATCATTAAGGTATAGTGGTTTCCTTTTCTATTCAACTTCCTTTTTCGTTTAATTTCCACTTTTATTTTATTTCTATTCAATTTCCTTTTTTATTTCTATTCAACTTCCTTTTTTATGCAACTTCATTTTTTATTTTTTATTCAACTTCCTTTTTTATTGAATTTCCAAATAGATCGTTAAGATATAGTGGTTTCTTGAATGAACTTTCATTTTTAATTTTATGCAACTTCCATTTTTATTTAATTTCCAAATAAAACGCTAAGGTATAGTGGTTTCTTGAATGAACTTCCATTTTCAAAAAAGGAAGTTGAATGGAAAAGGAAATAAACCACTATACCTGAACGATCTATTTGGAAATTAAATAAAAAAGGAAGTTGAATAGAAAAGGAAGTTGAATAAAAAGGAAATTGATTAAAAATGAAATTAAATAAAAAAAGGAAGTTGAATAGAAAATGGAATAACGATCTATTTAAATAAAAAAGGAAGTTGAATAGAAAAGGAAGTTGAATAAAAATAAAAATGGAAGTTAAAACCATTTTATAGATCGTTAATTTCCAAATTGATCGTTAACTTCATTTTTTATTCAATTTCCATTTTTATTCCACTTCTATTTTTATCCAATTTCCTTTTCTATCCATTCAATTTCATTTTTATTTAATTTCATTTTGTTTCCAAATAGATCGTTAAGGTATAGTGGTTTCTTTTTTATTCAACTTCCATTTTTATTTCTATTCAATTTCCTTCTCAATTCAACTTCCTTTTTTATTTAATTTCCACTTCTTGAATGAACTTCCATTTTTAATTTTTATTCCACTTCTATTTTTATTCAATTGCCAAATAGATCGTTAAGGTATAGTGGTTTCTTGAATGAACTTCCATTTTTAATTCTATTCAACTTCCATTTTTATTTTTATTTAATGGTAAATTTTTATTCAATTTCCTTTTCCTTTTTCATTTTTATTTTTATTCAATTTCTTTTTGTATTCAACTTCCTTTTTTATTTTTATTCCACTTCATTTTTATTCAACTTCCTTTTCTATTCAATTTCCTTTTTTATTTTCAACTTCCATTTTTATTTAATTTCCAAATGGATCGCTAAATGTTTCTTGAATGAACTTCCATTTTTAATTTTATTCCACTTCCATTTTTATTGTTCAACTTCATTTTTTATTTAATTTCCAAATAGATCGTTCAGGTATAGTGGAATAAGGTATAGTGGTTTCTTGAATGAACTTCCACTTTAATTTTATGCAACTTCTATTTTTATTCAACTTCCTTTCTATTCAACTTCCTTTTTTATTTAATTTTCAAATAGATCGTTAAGGTATAGTGGTTTCTTGATTATTTAATTTCACTTGCATTTTTATTCAATTTCCTTTTCTATTCAACTTCCTTTTCCAGTCAACTTCCTTTTTTATTTGAAGTTCATTTTTATTAAAGTTCCTTTTCTATTCAACGGACTAAAAATGGTAGTTTATTGAATGAACTTCCATTTTATTTATAGTGGAATAAAAATGAAAGTTGCATACAATTAAAAATGGAAGTTGCATAAAATTAAATATGGAAGTTCATTCAAGAAACCACTATACCTTAACGATCTATTTGGAAGTTGAATAGAAAAGGAAATTGAATAAAAATGGAAGTTGAATAAAAATAAAAATGAACTTCCATTTTTAATTTTATGCAACTTCCATTTTTATTTTATTCAACTTCCTTTTTTATTTAATTTCACTTTTATTTTTATTCAATTTTCTTTTCTTGCAACTTCTTTAAGGTATAGTGGTTTTTTTATTCAATTTCCTTTTCCATTCAATTTTCCTTTTTTATTCAACTTTATTTTTATTCAATTTCCTTTTATTTTTATGCAACTTCCATTTTTATTTTCAATTATCTTTTCTATTCAACTTCCTTTTTTATTTAATTTCCAAACAGATCGTTATGGTATAGTGGTTTATTTTCATTTAATTTCCTGTTTCTATTCAACTTCCATTTTTATTTTTATTCCATTTCTATTTTTATCCTTTTTTATGCAACTTCCTTTTATTGCATAAAAAATTAATGGAAGTTCTATTTGGAAATTAAAGAAAAAAGGAAATTGGAAGAAAAAAAGGAAATGGAATAGAAATAAAAATGGAAGATGCATAAAAATAAAAATGAAAGTTGCATAAAATTAAAAATGGAAGTTGAATAAAAATAAAAAATGGAAGTTCATTCAAGAAATCACTATACCTTAACGATCTATTTGGAAATTTAATAAAAAAGAAAGTTGAATGGAAGTATTTTTATTTTTTTTAAGGTTGCTAAAAAAGGAAGTTGAATAAAATAGAAATTGAATAAAAATAAAAATGGAAGTTTATAAAATTAAATATGGAAGTTCGTTCAAGAAACCACTATAGCGATCCCGGGTTTTACCCCTTGTTGTACAGTGATCCGGACTTGGTTCCGTGGATGTTAGCAGTTGTTTTTGTCTTGTTTACATCCTTTCATACCTTGTATTTGAGTTATAGGATGTGTTGGGCAGGTTTGTTACAGGTTGGTTGTGTTTGGGAACAAATGGTTGCTGCCCAAATTTTTGGTCTTTCGCTCGAGCCAGGTTTTGTTCGCTCGAGCGAGAGTTGAGTTTTGTGTCTGGTGGCTCGAGCCAGAGTTTCTTTGCTCGAGCGTGCGTCTGCGTCTCATTTGGACCTGAGAGCTGTGTTTCTTGGCTCGAGCGAGATTTCCTTCGCTCGAGCGAGCGAGGTGTATGTTTTCGAGTTCCTCGCTCGAGCGAGCATTCTGTCGCTCGAGCATGCTTCTGGGTTGCAGACCTGAAGCTTCGAGTTTTTGGCTTGAGCGAGATTTTCTCCACTCGAGCAAGGGTTTCTTGTGTCTGGTCGCTCGAGCGACCAAGTCTTCGCTCGAGCGAGCCTGTTTTATATCAGCAGGCAGCAGCGGGGAAAACATCATTATTTCATCCTCTTTTCTTTTTCAAACCCTAGGTCCGAGACCCTCTCTCTCTATACTTGTCTTCTCTCTAGATTTCATCTTCTTCTACTGAGCTCCTAGCCTAGTTCCTTTGTTAAAAGGATAGAGTGAGTTGAGGGCTTTGATTTAATCTGAAAAACTTTTGATTTGGAGCACGTGGGTTTTTGGTCTTCATCTCCGTCTGAGCTCAAACTTCGAGGTAGGGATACCCTACTCCTTCTTATGAACTTTGTCTTTCAATTTTAACATTTTGATATGTTGGGAGTTGTGTAATTTTACAAAAGTTGGGATTTTATTTATAATGGACCTATATGCATGTTTGGCATAGAGAAATGAGTTAAATGACGGATTGTGGATGAAAGTGGAACCTTAGGGTTGTTGTGTAACTTATGGGAAAAATGCCCTAATTGCATAGTTAAATTAATTGGTATAATTAATTTGGAGAAATGAGGAATTGAATTAGAAATGTTGGAATTGGGAACGTATGGAATTAATGGGTGTAGTTGGATTATTTATCACTCACCCAATTCAAATGTTGATAATTTATCCATTGGTGCATTTAATTTCTGTTTAGAAATAACTGCTTTTGGGCTATCGGTGGAGGATAGTCTTGATTGTTGTAGACAATGCATGATGATTAGGCAAACTAAAACTAATCGATTGAGTATGCTGTCAAACATAGCGGTTGGAATAATACATTAACTTTATGTATTGATTGATTGTATATGATCTACATTTATATACATTTGTTGTGGGGGAGGAGATAGGGGATGTACTCCATGGTTTAGGGGAAGATAGGGGATGGACCTTTAAACCGGATTTTGTGTGACATTGATACAGCACTACAATGTGTATCAAGTGTTGATTATGGAAGTGTTTGAATTGATTTGATATACCACTAAAATGTATATCGTTATCAATTGTGAAGTATAGAAGTGATTCTAAGTTATGTTGATACATCACCAAAATGTGTATCTTTTGTAAAATGTGGAAATGGTTTATGTGCTAATGATACAGCATCAAAATGTGCATCCATCATGAATTTCGAAAGTGTTTTAAAGATGAGTCTAAATCTCATTAAGTTATTTGGCTAGGTATTGAGCCTTGTTTTCAAACTCAAAGTTGAAAAAGAAAATGGGAAATGAAATGTAATATGGACTTCATGTCATGAAATCGAAATGTGATATAAGTGGATATATCTGTATTGACCATCTATCAACTGCTAATCTTTTAGTCATTGTTCATAGCTGGTTTAGTGTATTTCTACTGGGCTGTGGCTCACCCTATGTGGGACATCATTTTCAGGTACAGGTAGCATGCCACCTCCAAGGACATAGCTTGGGAGGCTAGAGGCGGACAGACTTTTAGTTGTCTTATCTTCTTTTGATGCATTACATGTAGATTCAAGCCAAGAGCTTAATGTGTAATTGAGTTAGCACTCTCCTTTTTGTAACCAAGTGTTAACTTGGAAAGTTGTAAGCCCGTAGGGCATTTGCTTTTGTTGTTAACATGTAATACTTTTTGTAATGAATTACTCTGATGAATAGAAGAATGTTGATCTTTTAGATATTAATGCATGCCAATGTTGATGGGTTTAATACTATTATTTTGAGGGCGTTACAACTTGGTATCAGAGCGTACCGGGTTTGAATACTTTGGGTACGTGGGAAGTGATTAGTATCACAATGGGTTTGTCTCGCTTGTTAGAGACTTATGTGTGACATTATGTGTTTATTTGATAACATGTTTATGTGACTATATGGGTTTGGGATTTAGTTTCTGGGATGTTGATTGGATCCTTGGCTTTCTGGGAGTCTTGTTGGAAAAGCACTTGATCAATGCTGTTTCTAACTGGAACTCTAGCAACGCCTCGGGACTATCGTTATCTGGAAATGAAATTCATAAGTGCTTATGTGTTTATGTGCTTATGTGGAATGAATCACAGTTCTCCATGCATTAGGACGCGAGTGTTTAGTTTCAGCACATTTATGAATGTGCTAATGTCTTTGTTACCTTTATTAGGATGTCAGGACGAGGACGAGGACGTGGAGGTAGATGGGGTAGGCGTGGTAAGCAGGAGATACCTTTACCGGATGATATCCCGGTGCAGTAGAAGGAGGTTGGCCAGGCCAATGTGGCCAAGCCATTAGGTTAGCAGGCCTTAGGTGCTTTGGCCCGTGGTATAGCAGATGCCTTGAGGGAGTCTATGGGTATTCTCCGAGCTGAGAATCCAGTTCAGGCTCCAGTACAGGCTCAGGTTCAGGCCCAGGTTGTTGAGGCAGGGCCTTCCTTCTTGAAGAGGGAGTTCTTTCGGTCTAATCCGGATGAGTTTATTGGGGATCCGAAAGAGCCACTGAAAGCTGATGAGTGGTTGGAACAGATGAGTAAGACGTTCGAGATGCTTGGCATTGAGGACGGAGCGTTGAAAGTGACCTTGGCATCTTTCCAGCTTAAGGGGGATGTGGGTCAGTGGTGGAAGTTTATCAGGGGCCGTATTAGAGGCACGTGGGAGGCATTTGTGGATGCTTTCCAGGAGAGGTATTGTAACGGCCTCAAAATAATAACATTAAACCCACAATACTAACATGCATTGATATATAAAAGATCACCATTCTTCTATTCAACAGAGTAATTCATTACAAAAAGTATTACATGTTAACAACAAAAGCAAATGCCCTACGGGCTTACAACTTTCCAAGTTAACACTTGGTTACAAAAAAAGAGAATGCTAACTCATTTACACATTAAGCCCTTGGCTTGAATCTACATGTAATGCATCAAAAGAAAGCAACACCAAAAAGTTTGCCAGCCACTAGCCTCCCAAGTTATGTCCTTGGAGGTGGCATGCTACCTGTACCTGAAAATGATGTTCCCATATAGGGTGAGCCACAGCCCAGTAGAAATACACTAAACCAGCTATGAACAATGACTAAAAGATTAGCAGTTGATAGATGGCCAACACTAATACACCCACTTATATCATTTTACCGTTTCATGACATACAAGTCCATGTTACATTTCATTTCCAGGAGAGGTACTTATCCCCAGCTGTCAGAGAGAAGCTGAGAGACCAGTTTTGCCAGCTCAATCAGTTGAGTTTGTCTGTGGCTGAGTTTGAGGCTACATTTACTAGCTTGTCCAGGTTCGCACCTGAGCTCGTGGCATCTGAGGAACGCCGTTGTGTGGATTTTGAGCGGAAGCTGAGGCATGGCCTCAAGATGAGAGTTGGAGGTTCTATGATCCGAGACTATGGGCGCTTGGTTGATGCTGCAGCCCACATGGAGATCATGACGCAGGAGGAGAAGGGACAGAGAGGCTCCAAGAGGAGCCAGGATGGTTAGGATGATGGCAGGAGACAGAGAAGTGCTAACCCTTAGCAATCTCAGGGTGGTGTGGCTAGATCGACCTTTCCAGTGCTGAGTGCAGGCTCGGGGAAAGGAAATCAGGGAGAGTTCACCTGTTACAAGTGTGGCCAGTTGGGCCACAAGGCTTCGGTTTGCCCACAGAGGGGAGGAGGTCAGAGAGCTGCTTCATCTTCAGCCAGACCGCAGAGCCAGAGTCAGGGCAGGGGCCAGCCCTTGTCTTGTTATCAGTGTGGTCAGCCTGGGCACCTGAAGAGGTTTTGCCCACAGTTGAGTGCCACTTCGGGTGCGTCTGGTTCTAGGCAGACGCAGGGTTTTCAGCCAACTCAGTCTGTGCAGGCCTCGAGGGCCAATCCGGGAGCTTCGTCGTCCCAGTCTGTGCAGCAGTCGTATGCTCCGAGGGGTGATCAGGTTGATCAGGGGCCTACTGGGCGCGTGTATGCTGTTACCGCGCAGGATCTTGTACCTGCTCCATCAGTTGTGAGAGGTACCTTCTTGTTTTGCAACTCGGTTGCTAGTGTATTGATCGATACGGGTGCATCTCATTCTTTTGTATCTACTGCATTTGCATCTATTTTGGGATTGGAGTTGGCACAGTTAGCATCTCCTATTTGTGTAGTGTCACCTATTGGGGGTGAGTTGATCTTGAAACACGGTTGTAGAGGTTATGACATAGAAGTCGCTGATCGCAGGCTTCCGTTCCCTTTTGTAGTGATGCCCATGTCGGGATTTGATGTTATTTTGGGTATGGACTGGCTATCATCATACCGGGCTGTTATCGATTGTTACTGCCAGAGGGTCACAGTTTGTACCGTGAGTGGGGATTGTTTCCATTTTCTGGAGGATCGGGTTGGTAGTGTGTTGCCACCGGTATATGATCTGCGAGGGCGGAGTGAGCTTAGTGGTCTACTTGCTAGCCTTTTGAGTAGTGAGTGTGGTGAGACCCAAACTGTGTTGCCGAGAGTGGTTTATGAGTACTCGGACGTCTTTCCCGAGGATCTTGTTAGTTTGCCACCTCACCGAGAGATTGAGTTCTCTATTGATCTAGTGCCCGGCACGACGCCATTTTCTATGGCACCTTATCGTTTTGCCCCAGCTGAGTTAGTTGAGTTGAAGATCCAACTCCAGGAGTTGCTAGATAAGGGCTATATACGTCCTAGTGTTTCGCCGTGGGGAGCATCGGCCCTCTTTGCTAAGAAGAAAGGTGGTGCTTTGAGACTATGTATCGATTACCAGAAATTGAATCGGGCTACGGTCAAGAATAAGTACCTTATGCCTCGTATTGATGATCTATTCAATCAGTTGAAGGGTTCCCGTTGTTTCTCTAAGATAGACTTGAGATCGGGTTATCATCAGTTGAGAGTCAGGGAGGAGGATATTCCGAAGACAGCATTCCGTACGCGGTATGGCCACTATGAGTTTCTGGTGATGCCATTTGGGCTCACCAATGCACCTGCAGTCTTT
This sequence comes from Camellia granthamiana, assembly GCA_036172215.1. Lineage (NCBI taxonomy): Eukaryota > Viridiplantae > Streptophyta > Magnoliopsida > Ericales > Theaceae > Camellia > Camellia granthamiana. The sequence continues at coordinate 1,690,664 of JAXFYN010000018.1, read as the reverse complement.
ATGGACTTGATGAACTGGATATTCTGGGAATTCTTGGATCATTTTGTGGTCATTTTCGTGGACGACATTCTTATTTATTCACCTTCTGAGGAGGAGCACGAGGAACACTTGAGAGTGGTGCTTGAGTTACTTAGAGCCCATAGGTTGTATGCCAAGTTTGCGAAGTGTGAGTTCTGGTTAGAAGAAGTCAAGTTCTTAGGCCATGTAGTTTCCGGAGAAGGGGTGTCTGTTGATACATCCAAGATTGAGGCAGTGCAAGATTGGGCACAGCCTAAGAGTGTGTTTGAGATTCGCAGTTTTCTGGGATTAACTGGGTACTACCGACGGTTTGTGAAGGATTTCCAGGTTAGCTTCGCCGTTGACTAGACTGACTTGGAAGGGAGTCAAATTTGTATGGAGTGAGACTTGTGAAAAGTCGTTCCAAGAGCTGAAAGTTAGATTGACCACCGCTCCGGTCTTGATTATTTCGGAGAGAGGGCTGGGTTATGCAGTCTATTATGATGCCTCACGAGAGGGTTTGGGTTGTATGTTGATGCAAGAAGGGAAAGTGGTTGCCTATGGCTCACGTCAGTTGAAAATACACGAGAAGAACTACCCTACACATGACCTAGAGTTAGCTGCAGTGATCTTTGCCTTGAAAATCTGGAGGCACTACCTTTATGGTGAGAGATTCAAGGTGTTCTCGGATCATAAGAGTCTGAAATATCTGTTTACATAGAAAGACTTGAACTTGAGGCAGAGGAGGTGGATGGAGTTTATTGAGGATTACGACTTTGAGTTGCATTATCATCCGGGGAAGGCCAATGTTGTGGCCGATGCCCTTAGCAGAAAATCCATAGGTGATGTAGCTGGTATAGCTATCCGGGAGTGGGAGATGTTGGGGGCACTTGGCGAGTTTGATTTGTTTCTGGGTGAATCCGTTGAGGTTGCGGCCTTGTTTTCTGTTTTTGCGTAGCCAACACTTGTGACTCGAGTGTTAGAGGCACAGAGAGGTGACCTTGAGGTAGATTCCCTCCGAGAGAAGATCTCCAGTGGGAAGGTTGAGAAGGATTTGACGGTATATCCCGACCTGAGTGTGAGATACCGAGACCGTTTGTTTGTGCCGGAGTCTTGCCGAGAGGAGGTACTCTGAGAGTTTCACCATTCACGTCGTGCGGTGCATCCAGGAGGCACCAAGATGTATCGGGATTTGGGTCGCCAATTTTGGTGGAGGAATATGAAGAGAGATGTGGCAGTTTTCGTGTCTAAGTGCCTTACTTGTCAGCAAGTGAAAGCCAAACATCAGAGGCCAGCGGGTTTGTTACAACCCTTGCCTATTGCCGAGTGGAAGTGGGAGCATGTCACGATGAACTTTGTTATAGGTCTTCCGAGGACTCAGCGGGGTAGTGATGCTATTTGGGTGGTTGTAGACCGGTTGACTAAGTCGGCGCACTTCATCCCTATGCGCGTGAGAGATTCAGTGGATCATCTTGCCAACTTGTATATTCGGGACATAGTGAGGTTGCACGAGGTCCCAGTGACGATTGTCTCAGATAGAGATCCTCGTTTTACTGCTAGGTTGTGGCAGAGTTTGCAGAGTGCCTTGGGCACTAAGTTGACCTTTAGCACGGCTTACCATCCTCAAACTGACGGGCAGTCTGAGCGTACTATTCAGATCCTTGACGATATGCTTCAGGGTTGTGTCCTTGATTTTAGTGGGACGTGGGAGAGGCACTTGCCTTTGGTGGAGTTTGCCTACAACAACAGTTTCCAGTCTAGTATCGGTATGGCACTGTTTGAGGCCTTGTATGGCCGACCGTGTAGGTCTCCAGTTTGTTGGGCCGAGGTGGGTGATGCACCTTTGTTGGGTCCAGAGTTGGTGAGGGAAACGACGGAGAAAGTTGAGCTTATCTGTAAGAGGCTTGTTACAGCCCAGAGTCGCCAGAAATCTTATGCCGACCGTAGGAGGAGACCTTTGGTGTTTGAGGTGGGTGATCATGTCTTTCTAAAGATATCACCTAGGCGGGGATTGATGAGGTTTGGGAAGAGTGGGAAGTTGTCCCCTCGATTTATTGGCCCTTTTGAGATCCTTGAGAGGATTGGCGAGGTTGCCTATCGTTTAGCTTTGCCGCCTCAGTTATCCGGAGTTTATGACGTGTTTCATGTGAGTATGCTTCGGAAGTATGAGCCAGATCCATCGCATGTATTGGATTGGACCAACTTAGAGGTTGACGAGGATGCCTCGTATGAGGAGAGACCGGTTCGGGTCTTGGATAAGCAGGATCAAGTTTTGCGAGGCAAGACCATCCCTTTGGTAAAGGTTTTGTGGAAACATCATGGGGTGGAGGAAGCCACTTGGGAACGTGAGTTGGAGGTCCAAGAGAAATATCCGGATCTATTTGTAGATGTTTGAGCATATGTTGTATATTTTGTTGTAATATTGAACCTTAAGTGTATTGAATATGACTTAGGTTGTGAAACATGGTTTATGTTTTGAGTTTTTGGAAGTATTGTGAAACTTGCCTAGGATTGGAAGTTGGTTATAACATTGCATATGTTGAATGTGTTATAGAAATGGAACTATATCATGATTATTGAATATGATATGGAAAGGAAATGCGTGTTGAAATGTATATGTTGTGAAATGCCTCTTGATAAGAGATGGAATGACCGGTAATGGGTCGGGTTATTGAATGTTGAAATGTAACATTGTTCAAAATGAAGAAAATTTTTTTTTTTTCAAAAACTTGCACTTAATTTCGGGGACGAAATTCTTTAAGGGGGGGAAGGTTATAGCGATCCCGGGTTTTACCCCTTGTTGTACAGTGATCCGGACTTGGTTCCGTGGATGTTAGCAGTTGTTTTTATTTTGTTTACATCCTTTCATAACTTGTATTTGTATTATAGGATGTGTTGGGCAGGTTTGTTATAGGTTGGTTGTGTTTGGGAACAAATGGTTGCTGTCCAGATTTTTGGTCTTTCGCTCGAGCGAGGAGTTTGTCTCTCGAGCGAGCTCTTTGCTTTTGGTCCTTCGCTCGAGCCAGGTTTTGTTCGCTCGAGCGAGAGTTGAGTTTTGTGTCTGGTGGCTCGAGCCAGAGTTTCTTCGCTCGAGCGTGCGTCTGCGTCTTATTTGGACCTGAGAGTTGTGTTTCTTGGCTCGAGTGAGATTTCCTTCGCTCGAGCGAGCGAGCGAGGTATATGTTTTCGAGTTCCTCGCTCGAGCGAGTATTTTGTCGCTCGAGCGTGCTTCTGGGTTGCAGACCTGAAGCTTCGAGTTTTTGGCTCGAGCGAGACTTTCTCCGCTCGAGCGAGGGTTTCTTGTGTCTGGTCGCTCGAGCGACCAAGTCTTCGCTCGAGCGAGCCTGTTTTATATCAGCAGGCAGCAGCGGGGAAAACATCATTATTTCATCCCCTTTTCTTTTTCAAACCCTAGGTCCGAGACCCTCTCTCTCTATACTTGTCTTCTCTCTAGATTTCATCTTCTTCTAGTGAGCTCCTAACCTAGCTCCTTTGTTAAAAGGATAGAGTGAGTTAAGGGCTTTGATTTAATCTGAAAAACTTTGGATTTGGAGCACGTGGGTTTTTAGTCTTCATCTCTGTCTGAGCTCAAACTTCGAGGTAGGGATACCCTACTCCTTCTTATGAACTTTGTCTTTCAATTCTAGCATTTTGATATGTTGGGAGTTGTTGTGTAATTTTGGGAAAAGTTTGGGTCATTTGTGTAATTTTACAAAAGTTGGGATTTTATTTATAATGGACCTATATGCATGTTTGGCATAGAGAAATGAGTTAAATGATGGATTGTGGATGAAAGTGGAACCTTAGGGTTGTTGTGTAACTTATGAGAAAAATGCCCTAATTACATAGTTAAATTAATTGGTATAATTAATTTGGATAAATGAGGAATTGAATTGGAAATGTTGGAATTGGGAACGTATGGGATTAATGGGTGTAGTTGGATTATTTATCACTCACCCAATTGAAATGTTGATAATTTATCCATTGGTGCATTTAATTTCTGTTTAGAAATAACTGCTTTGGGCTATCGGTGGAGGATAGTCTTGATTGTTGTAGACAATGCATGATGATTAGGCAAACTAAAACTAATCGATTGAGTATGCTGTCGAACATAGCGGTTGGAATAATACATTAACTTTATGTATTGATTGATTGTATATGATCTACATTTATATACATGTGTTGTATGGGAGGAGATAGGGGATGTACTCCACGGTTTAGGGGAAGATAGGGGATGGACCTCTAAACTGGATTTTGTGTGACATTGATACAACACTACAATGTGTATCAAGTGTTGATTATGGAAGTGTTTGAATTGATTTGATATAGCACTAAAATGTATATCGTTATCAATTGTGAAGTATGGAAGTGATTCTAAGTTATGTTGATACAGCACCAAAATGTGTATCTTTCGTAAAATGTGGAAATGGTTTATGTGCTAATGATACAGCATCAAAATGTGTATCCATCATGAATTTCAAAAGTGTTTTAAAGATGAGTCTTTATCTCATTAAGTTATTTGGCTAGGTGTTGAGCCTTGTTTTCAAACTCAAAGTTGAAAAATAAAATGGGAAATGAAATGTAACATGGACTTAATGTCATGAAACCGAAATGTGATATAAGTGGATATATCTGTATTGACCATCTATCAACTGCTAATCTTTTAGTCATTGTTCATAGCTGGTTTAGTGTATTTCTACTGGGCTGTGGCTCACCCTATATGGGAGATCATTTTCAGGTACAGGCAGCATGCCACCTCCAAGGACATAGCTTGGAAGGCTAGAGGCGGACAGACTTTTAGTTGTCTTATCTTCTTTTGATGTATTACATTTAGATTCAAGCCAAGGGCTTAATGTGTAATTGAGTTAGCACTGTCCTTTTTGTAACCAAGTGTTAACTTGGAAAGCTGTAAGCCCGTAGGGCATTTGCTTTTGTTGTTAACATGTAATACTTTTTGTAATGAATTACTCTGATGACTAGAAGAATGTTGATCTTTTAGATATTAATGCATGCCAATGTTGATGGGTTTAATGCTATTATTTTGAGGGCATTACAACCACTATACCTTAATGATCTATTTGGAAATTAAATAAAAAAGGAAGTTGAATAAAAATAAAAAATGGAAGTTGCGTAAAATTAAAAATGGAAGTTCATTCAAGAAACCACTATACCTTAATTTCCATTCAACATCCATTATTAAAAAATGAAGTGGAATAGTGGTTTCTATTCAACTATCGTTCAGTTTTTCTATTCAATTTCCTTTTTAAATAGATAGTTCATTATGTTATCTATTTGGAAAAAATTCAAGAATGAACTTCCCTAAATACTATACCTTAACGATATATTTTTATTCAATTTCCTTTTCTATTCAACTTCCTTTTTTATTCAATTTCCTTTTAATTTTATTCAATTTCCTTTTCCATTCAACTTCCATTTATTTTTAATTTTATTCCATCTTCCACTTGCATTTTCATTTTCCATTCAACTTCCTTTTTTATTTAGAAAATGGAAGTTGAATAGAAAAGCAAGTTGAATAAAATTAAAAATGAAAGTTCATTTAATTTCCAATGGAATAAAATGAAAATTAAATGGATCGTTAAGATATAGTGGAAGTTAAGGTATAGTGATTTCTTAAATGAACTACCATTTTTATTTAATTTCCTTTCCATTTGGAAATTAAATAAAAAAGGAAGTTGAATAGAAAAGGTATAGTGGTTTCTAAAATGAACTTCCTTAAAAATGAACTTCCATTTTTATTTTTCTATTCAACTATACTTTAACTTCATTCATTTTTAATTTTATGCAACTTCAATTAACCAAAATAGAAGCTGAATAGAAAAGGAAATTGAATAAAAATAAAAAAAGGAAGTTGAATAGAAAAGGAAGTTGAATAAAAATAAAAATGGAAGTTAAATAAAAGGAAATTATGCACCTTTTTATTCAACTTCCTTATCATCGAAATAGAATTCCACTATATAGTGGTTTCTATACCAGCATAAAAATAAAAATGAAACCACTATACCTTAATGATCTATTTGGACATTCAACTTTCTTGCATAAAATTAAAAATGGAAGTTTATTCAATTTCCTTTTCTATTCAACTTCCTTTTTTATTTAATGTCCAAATAGATCGTTAAGGTATAGTGGTTCAGCTTCCTTTTTTATTTAATTTCCAATTAAAAATGGAAGTTGAATAGAAAATGAAATTGAATAGAAAAGGAAATTGAATAGAAAAGAAAATTGAATAAAAATGCAAGTGGAATAAAAATGGAAGTTGAATAAAAATAGAAATTGAAAGTTCATTCAAGAAACTACTATACCTGAACGATGTATTTGGAAATGAAATAAAAATGGAAGTTGAATAAAAATAAAAATGGAACGATCCATTTGGAAATTAAATAGAAAAGGAAGTTGAATAGAAAAGGAAATTGAATAAAAATTAAAGTTAAAAAAGATTTCTTAATGAACTTCCATTTTCAAATAGAATGAACTTCCACTATGCCATTTTCAACTTCCTTTTCTATTCAATTTCCAAATGGATTGTTAAGGTTTTTTTATTTAATTTTCCACTTGCATTATTTAAAAATGGAAGTTGAATGAACTTCTATTTGGAAATGGATCATTAAGGTATAGTGGTTTTCCATTTTTAATTTTATTGAATAGTTAATAAAAGAGGAAGTTCATTCAACTTCCATTTTTATTTAATTTTCAAACAAAAAAGAAAGCCACTATACCTTTTATTTTTAATGGAAGTTCATTTTCCATTTTTATTTAATTTCCAAATAGATCGTTAAGGTATAGTGGTTTCTTGAATGAACTTCCATTTTTTTGTTCAAGGTATAGTGGTTTCTTGAATGAACTTCCATTTTATTTTTATGCATCTTCCATTTTTATTTTTATTCTGCTTCTATTTTTATTCCGCTTGCATTTCTATACAATTTCCTTTTCTATCCAATTTCCTTTTTATTCCACTTGCATTTTCTATTCAATTTCCTTTTCTATTTAATTTCTAAATAGATCGTTAAGGTATAGTGGTTTCTTGAATGAACTTCCACTTTTTATTTCCTTTTCTATTCAACTTCCCTTTTTATTCGATTTCTATTTTTATTTAATTTCCAAATAGATCGTTAAGGTATAGTGGTTTCTTAAATGAACTTCCATTTTTAATTTCCTTTTTTATCCATTTGTATTTTTATTCAATTTCCTTTTCTATTCAACTTCCTTTTTTATTCCATTTTTATTTCTATTCAACTTCAATTTTTATGCAACGATCGTTATAGTGAATAAAGAAGCTGCATAAAATAGAAAAGGAAATTGAATAAAAGTGGAAGTTACATAAAAATAAAAATGGAAGTTCATTCAAGAAACCACTATACCTGAACGATCTATTTGGAAAATAAATAAAAAAAGAAGTTGAATAGAAAAGGAAGTGGCAAAGGAGAAACCACTATACCTTAACGATCTATTTGGAAATTAAATAAAAAATTAAGTTGAATAGAAAAGGAAATTGAATAAAAATGAAATTAAAAAAAAAAACGGAAGATACATAAAATTAAAAATGGAAGTTCATTCAACTTCCTTTTTTATTTGTTTAATTTCCATATAGATCGTTAAGGTATAGTGGTTTATTTTTATTCCTTTTCTATTCAACTTCTATTTTTATTCATTTGGAAGGAACCACTATAATCGTTAATTTAATCAAATTAAAGTAAAATAAAAATTACCTTATTTAACCGTTAAGGTAATTTTTCTAATTTAATTTCCAAGTGGAATAAAAAGGAAGTTGAATAGAAAAGTAAGTTGAATGGAATCTTCCTTTTTTATTTTTATTCCGCTTGCATTTTTATTCAATTTCCTTTTCTATTCAACTTCCATTTTTATTCCACTTGGAAATTAAATTAAATTTTTTATGCATCTATTTGGAAATTAAACAGATCGTTAAGGTATAGTGGTTTCTTGAATGGAAGTTCCATATTTAATTTTATGCAGCTTCCATTTTTATTTTTATTCAACTTCCTTTTTTGTTTAATTTCCAAATAGATCGTTAAGGTATAATGGATCGTTAAGGTATAAAAAAAACCTTAACGATCAACTTCCATTGAGCATAAAAAGGAAGCTGAATAGAAAAGGAAATTGAATAAAAATGGAAGTCGAATAGAAAAGGAAGTTGAATAAAAATAAAAATAGAAGAAAAATGGAAGTTGCATAAAAATGAAAGTTGAATAAAAAAGGAAATTAAATAAAATTAAAAATGGAAGCTGCATAAAATTAAATATGGAAGTTCATTCAAGAAACCACTTCCTTTTTTATTTATAGATTATTTAAATAAAAATGGAAGTTCTATTTGGAAATTGAATTAAAATGGAACTTCCATTTCTATTTTTATTCAATTTCCTTTTCTATTCAACTTTCTTGAATAAAGTTGAATAGAAAAGGAAATTCGTTAAGGTATAGTGGTTTAATGTCCACTATACCTAAACTTTTTTATTTAATTTCACTTTTATTTTTATTAAATAGAAAAGGTATAGTGCTTGAATAGAAGTAGGTTTCTTGAATGAATTTCCATTTTTATTTAATTTCCTATTCTATTCAACTTCCATTTTTTATTTAATTTCCAAATAAATCATTAAGGTATAGTGGTTTCTTGAATGAACTTCCATTTTTAATTTTATTCAATTTTCATTCTATTCAACTTCCATTTTTAGTTGAATATGGAAGTTCATAGAAAATGGAAATTGAATAAAAAGGAAAGTGGAACTTAAATAAAAAAGGAAGTTGAATGGAAAATGAAATTGAATGAAAATAAAAATCTATTCAACTTCCTTTTCTATTTAATTTCCAAATAGATCGTTTAGGTATAGTGGTTTCTTGAATGAACTTCAATTTTTAATTTTATGCAACTTCCATTTTTATTCAACTTTCTTTTTAATTTTATTCCACTTGCATTTTTATTCAATTTCCTTTTCTATTCATCTTCCATTTTTACCACTTCTATTTTTATTCAATTTCCTTTTCTATTCAACTTCCTTTTTTATTCAACTTCCTTTTCTATTCAACTTCCATTTTTATTTAATTTCCAAATGGATCGTTAAGGTATAGTGGTTTATTGAATGAACTTCAATTTTCTTTTCTATTCAACTTCCTTTTTTATTTAATTTCCAAATAGATCATTAAAGTATAGTGGTTTCTTGAATGAACTTCCATTTTTAATTTTATGCTGCTTCCATTTTTATTTTTATTCAACTTCATTTTCTATTCAACTTCCATTTTTATTCAACTTCCATTTTTATTTTTATTCCACTTCCATTTTTAATTTTATGCAACTTCCATTTTTATATATTCAATTTCCTTTTCTATTCAACTTCCTTTTTTATTTAATTTCCAAATAGATCGTTAAGGCATAGTGGTTCCTTTAATGAACTTCCTTTTTCAATTTTATGCAACTTTCATTTTTATTTTTTATTCAATTTCCTTTTCCATTGAACTTCCTTTTTGGAAATTAATTTCCAAATATATCGTTAAGGTGTAGTGGTTTCTTGAATGAATTTCCATTTTTAATTTTATGCAACTTCCAATTCCATTTTTAATTTTAAAATTAAAAATAGAAGTTGAATAGAAAAGGAAGTTGAATAAAATTAGAAATAGAAGTGGAATAAAAATAAAAATGGAAGTTGCATAAAATTTATAGTGGTTTCTTGAACGAATTTCTATTTTTAAATTCCAAATGGATCGTTAAGGTATAGTGGAAATTAAAAATGCAAGTTGCATAAAGTTAAAAATTGATCGATCTATTTGGAAATTAAATAAAAATGCAAGTGGAATAATTTCCTTTTCTATTCAACTTCCATTTTTTATTTAATTTCCAAATATATCGTTAAGGTATAGTGGTTTCTTGAATGAACTTCCATTTTTGATTTTATGCAACTTCCTTTTCTATTCAACTTCCTTTTTTATATACCTGAACAATCTTGAATAAACTTCCATTTTTAATTTTATTCAATTTCATTTTCTATTCAACTTCCTTTTTTATTTAATTTCTAAAAGGAAGTGGTTTTTATTCAATTTCCTTTTCTATAAAACCATTATACCTTTTGGAATCTAAGGTTATTTAACTTCTTTTTCTATTTGGAAATTAAATTGAATAAAAATGGAAGTTCATTCAAGAAACGATCCGTTTTTATTGCAAATAGATCGTTAAGGTATAGTGGTTTCTTGAATGAACTTCCTTTTTTATTCAATTTAATTTCCAAAACGTATAATGGTTTTATTCCTTTTCTATTCAACTTCCTTTTTTATAACTTCCATTTTAATTTCCAAATAGACCATTAAAGGGAAGATGAATAGAAAATGAAATTAAATAGAAAAGAAAATTGGAAGTTCAAAAAGTTAGAAATGGAAGTTGCATAAAATTAAAAATGGAAGTTCATTCAAGAAATTTCTATTCGACTTCCATTTTTATTTAATTTCCATTTTTAATTTTATGGAAGTTCATTCAAGAAACCACTATACCTTAACGATCTATTTGGAAATTAAATGTCCAACCACTATACCTTAACGATCCATTTTTAATTTTATGCAACTTTCATTTTTATTTTTATTCCACTTCTATTTTTATTTAATTTCCAAATAGATCGTTAAGGTATAGTGGTTTCTTGAATGAACTTCCATTTTCAATTTTATGCAACTTCTATTTTTATTTTTATCCCACTTGCATTTTTATTCAATTTCCTTTTCTATTCAACTTCCATTTTTATTTTTATTCAATTTCATTTTCCATTCAATTTCTTTTTCCATTCAACTTCCTTTTTTATTTAATTTCCTTTTCTATTCAGCTTTCTTTTTTATTTAATTTCCATATAGATCGTTAAGATATAGTGGTTTCTTGAATGAACTTTCATTTTTAATTTTTTGCCACTTCCATTTATATTTTTATTCAATTTCCTTTTCTATTCAACTTCCTTTTTTATTTAATTTCCAAATTAATCGTTAAGGTATAATGGTTTCTTGAATCAACTTGAAGTTGAACTTCCACTGTAAATTTAATTTTTAATGATCCATTTGGAAATTAAATAAAAAAGGAAGTTGAATGGAAAATGATTTTGAATAAAAATAAAAGTGGAACTTGCATGAAATTAAAAATGGAAGTTCATTCAATAAACCATTATACCTTAACGATCTATTTGGAAGATGAATAGAAAAGGAAATTGAATAAAAATGCAAGTGGAATAAAAATAAAAAAGGATGTTGAATAAAAATAAAAATGGAAGTTGCATAAAATTAAAAATGGAAGTTCATTCAAGATAGAAGGAAATTGAATAAAAATAGAAGTGGAATAAAATTAAAAATGGAAGTTGAATAAAATTAGAATTAAAAATGCAAGTTTATTCAAGAAACTGCTATACCTTCTATCTTGAATGAACTTCCATTTTTAATTTTATGCAACTTTCATTTTTCTTTTTCTGCTACTTCCTTTTTTATTTTTATTCCACTTGCATTTTTATTCAATTTCCTTTTCTATTCAACTTCCTTTTCTATTCAACTTCTATTTTTATTTCATTTCCAAATAGATCGTTAAGGTATAGTGGTTTCTTGAATGAACTTCCATTTTTAATTTTATGCAACTTCCATTTTTAATTTTATGCATCGTCCATTTTTATTTTTATTCAACTTTAATTTTTATTCAATTTCCTTTTCTATTCAACTTCCATTAATTAAAAAAGGAAGTTAAATAGAAAATGAAATTGATCATTCAATAAAAATGCAAATGGAAGCTGCATAAAATTAAAAATGGAAGTTCATTCAAGAAACCACTATACCTTAACGATCTATTTGGAAATTAAATAAAAAAGAAAGTTGAATAAAAATAAAAATGGAAGATGCATAAAATTAAAAATAGAAGTTTATTCAAGAAACCACTATACCTTAATGATCTATTTGGAAATTAAATGGAAGTTCAAATGAAATTGAATAAAAAAGAAAGTTGAATAGAAAAGGAAATTAAAAATGGAAGTTCATTCAAGAAACCACTATACCTTAACGTTCGGTTTGGAAATTAAATAAAAAAGGAAGTTGATCTATTCGGAAATTAAATAAAAAAGGAAGCTGAATAGAAAAGGAAGTTGAATAAAAATAGAAGTTGAATAAAAATAAAAATGGAAGCTGCATAAAATTAAAAATGGAAGTTCATTCAAGAAATCGTTAAGGTATAGTAGTGGTTTCTTGAATGAACTTCCATTTTTAATTTTATGCAGCTTCCATTTTTATTTTTAGTCAATTTCATTTTCTATTCAACTTCTTTTTTTATTTAATTTCCAAATAGACCGCTAAGGTATAGTGGACTTTCTATTCAACTTCCTTTTTTATTTAATTTCACTTCTATTTTTATTCAATTTCCTTTTCTATTTAACTTCCTTTTTTATTCAATTTTCTTTTCTATTCAACTTCCTTTTTTATTTAATTTCCAAATAGATCGTTAAGCTATAGTGGTTTCTTGAATGAACTTCCATTTTTAATTTTTTGTGACTTCCATTTTTATTTTTATTTCTATTTTGAAATTAAATAAAAATGGAAGTAGAATAGAAAAGAAAATTGAATAAAAATAAAAATAGAAGTTGCAAAAAATTAAAAATGGAAGTTGATTCAAGAAACCACTATACCTTAACGATCTATTTGGAAATTAAATGTCCAACCACTATACCTTAACGATCTATTTGGAAGTTGAATAGAAAAGGAATTAAATAAAAGTGGAAGTTGAATGGAAAAGGAAATTGAATAAAAATAAAAGTGGAAGTTGCATAAAATTAAAAGTGGAAGTTCATTCAAGAAACCACTATACCTTAACGATCTATTTGGAGATTAAATAAAAAAGGAAGTCGAATAGAAAAGGAAAATGGAAGTTGAATAGAAAAGGAATTACATAAAAGTGGAAGTTGAATAAAAAAGGAAATTAAATAAAAATAAAAATGGAAGTTGCATAAAATTAAAAATGGAAGTTCGTTTAAGAAACCACTATACCTTAGCGATCTATTTTGAAAGGAAACCACTATACCTGAATGAACTATTTGGAAATTAAATAAACCACAATACCTTAACGTTCTATTTACAATAAAAATGAACTTATTTTCTATGCAACTTCCATTTTTATTTTTATTCAATTTCATTTTCCATTCAACTTCCTTTTCTATTCAACTTCCTTTTTTATTTAATTTCCAAATTGATCGTTAAGGTATAGTGGTTTCTTGAATGAACTTCCATTTTTAATTTTATACAGCTTCCATTTTTAATTTTATGCAACTTCCATTTTTATTTTTATTCAACTTCCATTTATATTTTTATTTTTATTCAATTTTCTTTTCTATTCAGCTTCCTTTTCTATTAATTTCCAAACTTAACGATCTATTTGGAAATTAAATAAAAAAGGAAGTTGAATAGAAAATGAAATTGAATAAAAATAGATCGTTAAGGTATAGTGGTTTCTTGAATGAACTTCCACTTTAAATTTTATGCAACTTCCTTTTTTATTTTTATTCAATTTCTTTTTCTATTCAATTTCCTTTTCTATTCAACTTCCATTTTTATTTAATTTCCAAATAGATCGTCCAGGTATAGTGGTTTCTTGAATGAACTTCCTTTTCTATTCAATTTCATTTTTTATTTAATGGAAGTTGGAAAAAAAAAAGAAAAAAAAGGAAGTTGAATAGAAAAGGAAATTGAATAAAAATAAAAAAGGAAGTTGCATAAAATTAAAAATGGAAGTTCATTTTTGGAACCCCTATACCTTAACGATCTATTTGGAAATGAAATAAAAAAGGAAGTTGAATAGAAAAGGAAATTGAATAAAAATAAAAATGGAAGATGCATAAAAATAAAATTGGAAGTTCATTCAAGAAACCACTATGCCTTAACGAGCTATTTGGAAATTAAATAAAAAAGGAAGCTGAATAGAAAAGGAAATTGAATAAAAATGGAGGTCGAATAAAAATAATTTCCTTTTCTATTCAACTTTCTTTTTTATTTAATTTCCTTTTCTATTCAACTTCGTTTTTTATTTAATTTCCAAATAGAATGTTAAGTTATAGTGGTTTCCTTTTTTATTCCACTTCCTTTTCTATTCAATTTCCTTTTTTATTTAACGATCTATTTGAAAATTAAATAAAAAAGGAAGTTGCATAAAATTAAAAATGGAAGTTCATTCAAGAAACCACTATACCTTAACGATCTATTTGGAACTTTAATAAAAAAGGAAGTTGAATAGAAATGGAAATTGCATAAAATTAAAAATGAAAGTTCATTCAAGAAAATTAAAAATGGAAGTTCATTCAAAAAACCACTATACCAGAACAATCTGTTTGGAAATTAAATAAAAACAGAAGTGAAATAAAAATATAAATGGAAGTTAAATTAAAAATGAAGTTGAATAGAAAAGGAAATTGAATAAAAATGCAAATGGAATAAATATGGAAGTTGAATAAAAAAGGAAATTGAATAAACTTCCAAATAGATCGTTAAGGTATAGTGGTTTCTTGAATAGAATTCAATTTTTAATTTTATGCAACTTCCATTTTTATTTTTATTCCACTTGCATTTTTATTTAATTTCTAAATTGATTGTTCAGGTATAGTGGTTTCTTGAACGAACTTCCATTTTTAATTTTATGCAGCTTCCAGTTTTATTTTTATTCCATTTTTATTTTTGTTCAATTTTCTTTTCTATTCAACTTCCTTTTTTATTTAATTTCCAAATAGATCGTTAAGGTATAGTGGTTTCTTGAATGAAGTTGCATACCTTAACAATCTATTTGAAAATTAAATAAAATTAAATAAAAAAGGAAGTTGAATAGAAAAGGAAATTGAATAAAAATGCAAGTGTAATAAAAATGGAAGTTGCATAAAATTAAAAATGGAAGTTCATTCAAGAAACGACTATACTTTATTTAATTTCCTAATGGATCGTTAAGGTATAGTAGTTTCTTGAATGAACTTCCATTTTTAATTTTATGTAACTTCCATTTTTGTTGCACTTGCATTTTTATTCAATTTCCTTTTCTATTCAACTTCCTTTTTTATTTAATTTTATTTAATTTCCAAATAGATCGTTAATGTATGCAAGTTCATTCAAGAAACCACTGTACCTTAACGACCTATTTGGAAATTAAACAAAAAAAGAAATTGAGTAGAAAAGAAAATTGAATAAAAATAAAAATGGAATAAAAATAAAAATGGAAGCTGCATAAAATTAAAATGGAAGTTCATTCAAGAAACAACGATACCTGATGATCTATTCGGAAATTAAATAATGACCTATTTGGAAATTAAATAAAAAAAGGAAGTTGAATAAAAATGGAAGATGCATAAAATTAAAATGGAAGTTCATCCAAGAAACTACTATACCTTAACGATCTATTTGGACATTAAAATAAAAATGGAAGTTGAATAGAAAAGGAAATTGAATAAAAATAGAAGTGCAATAAAAATAAAAATGGAAGTTGCATAAAATTAAAAATAGAAGTTCATTCAAGAAACCACCATACCTTAACGATCTATTTGGAAATTAAATAAAAAAGTGTAACGCCCTCAAAATTAAACCCATAATAAATAATGTTAACATGCATCATTATAGGAAAACAAAGAATATTATTCCATTCATCAGAGTAAACTTATTAAAAGACATTACATGTAATAAAGAAAGTAAATGCCCTATGGGCTTACATCTTTCCAAGCCAATACTTGGATACAAAAATATGAGTACTAACTCATTTACAAGTTAAGCCCTTGGCTTGAGTCCTTACATGTAATATCAAACAAAATAAATAATAACTAAGCTAAATGAGTCTCCAACTCTAAATCCATCCAAGCTAATGTCTTGGAGGTAGCCCATCACCTGAACCTGAAAATGAAGTTCCCATATAGGGTGAGCCACAGCCCAGTAGAGAAGTACTAAACCAAGTATAAGCATTGAATAAAGCAATAACATTCAATAGATGGTTAACCACGATAATCAGTTATTTCATTATACAGTCTCATGACACTATTGTATATGACACGTTTCACTTTCCATTATTACTGACATGGCTCAGAACCTGGCCAACTTATAACCGTGAAATATATATATCATATTCACATTACTTCCAATATCAATAAACAAATGAGACTTAAGGCTCATACCAAAACACTTCATACTTCTCATCTGATACACATTTTAGTACTGTATCAACAACATATAGAAACACGTCTATAATCAATAAGCACACATAAGAGTGATGCTAATGGAGTCCATCCCCTATCTCCTCCCAAATAAATCCGGTTTAGAGGTCCATCCCCTATCTTCCCCTAAACCGTGGAGTACATCCCCTATCTCCTCCCAAACAATATACATATACAATGCCCAGTCAATACACGTAATTTCCGTATTAATTCAATAGTCAAAGCAAATGACTTAACCAATGTGATTAGTTTCAGTTTTTCCTAATCCACATGCAGTGTCTACAACAATCATGGCTATCCTCCACCGATAGCCCAAAACAGTTATGTCTAGACAAGAAATAAATATAACATCAAATGTAATTTCAACATTCTCATAGGTAGGTATTTAAACTAACCAATTTCATCATTTAAATCACTAAATTCCCTAATCTCATGAATTTACCCAATTCCACAATCTTACCTAAATTAATCAAACAAATTAATTTATTTCAACCCCTAGGGTTTCTACCAAAATTACTAAACTACCCCTAACATATCAAAATACTAAAGCTTAGAACAAAACGTATAACATGGAGTAGGAAATCCCTACCTCGAAGAAATAACCCAAAAAGGGGAAGGTGGAGATGATGCCCAAAAATCCAAAGTGCTCCAAACCAACAATTTTTCAGATTAAATGGAAGTTCTCGACTCACTCTACCTTTTTAATGAAGGATCTAGGGTAGAAACACACCCTAAGTAGATCAAACCTAAGAGAGAAGGTGAGTTGGGAGAGAGAGAACTCGTAACTAGGGTTTTGGAATCTGAAAGGGGATGAAAAACTGATTTGAAACCCGCTGCTGCCTATTTAAACCTGATAGGCTCGCTCGAGCGAAGCCTCGGTCGCTCGAGCGACCAGACACAGAAAACACTCGCTCGAGCCAAGAATGTCTCGCTCGAGCCAACAACCCAGAAGCTCGCTCGAGCAAAGGAAAGCTCGCTCGAGTGACGAACTCAAACCCTCAGGTCTGCAACCAGACGCACGCTCGAGCGAAGGCACGCTTGCTCGAGCGAAGAACCAACCAGCTCGCTCGAGCGAAGAACAGCTCGCTCGAGCCAAGAAACACAGCTCTCAGGTCTATTCTAGACGCAATCGCTCGCTCGAGCGAAGGAACCCTGGCTCGAGCCAGCAGGAACAAAACTCAACCTCGCTCGAGCGACCAAACCCTCGCTCGAGCGACCAACCCAAAAACTGGACAGCAACACTTGGTTTCTGAACCCAACCAACCTGAAATAATCCTGCCCAACAGATCCTATAATTCCAAAATAGGAAATTAAAGGACGACAACAATAATGATACAATGACAGAATCTACGGGACCCAAGTCCGGATACAATAGTCAAATGGGAAAAGACCGGGGTCGCTATAAAAACTAAGTTGAATAGAAAATGAAATTGAATAAAAATAAAAATGGAAGCTCATAAAATTAAAAATGAAAGTTCATTCAAGAAACCAATATACCTTAACGATCCATTTGGAATTTAAATAAAAAATGAAGTTGAATAGAAAAGGAAAAGAAAATTGAATAAAAATAAAAATGGAAGTTGAATAGAAAGTTGAATAGAAAAGGAAGTTCATTCAATAGCGACCCCGGTCTTTTCCCATTTGATTATTGTATCCGGACTCATGTTCCGTGGATTCTGTTGTCATTTTGTTGTTGTTGTTATCCTTTAATTATTCAGTTGTGAGTTATAGGATATGTTGGGCAGGTTGATTGCAGGTTGGTTGGGTTTAGAAACCAAGTGTTGATGTCCAGTTTTTGGCTTGGTCGCTCGAGCGAGCTTCTCTTCGCTCGAGCGAGGCTTTTGTTTTTGGTCCTTCGCTCGAGCGAGCTATTCTTGGCTCGAGCGAACTGTGCGTCTAGTACTTAGACCTGAGAGCAGTGTTTACTGGCTCGAGCGAGCTGTTCTTCGCTCGAGCGAGCTAGTTCGTTCTTCGCTCGAGCGAGAGTTCCTTCCCTCGAGCGAGATTTTCTGTGTCTGGTCGCTCGAGCGACCAGGTCTTCGCTCGAGCGAGCCTATTATGTTTAAATACGCAGCAACGTGTTTCAGATCAGTTTTTCAGCCCCTTTCAGTTCCAAAACCCTAGGTTACGAGTTCTCTCTCTCCCAACTCATCTTCTCTCCTAGGTTTCATCTATTTAGAGTGCATATCTAACCTAGTTCCTTCATTAAAAAGGTAGAGGGGGTCGAGGGCTTCCATTTAATCTGAACGATTGTTGATTTGGAGCACTTTGGAGTTTCGGGCATCTTCTTCATCTCCTTCTTTTTGGATTCTTTCTTCGAGGTAGGGATTTTCCTACTCCATTTATACGTTTTAATCCTAAGTGGTGGTATTTTGGTATGTGGGGGTAGTTCGGTAATTTTGGGAGAAACCTTAGGGTTTGTTATAGATTAATTTATATAATTAATGTAAGGGAATATTGTGATATTGGGTTTAATTCATGAGATTGGGGAACTTAGTGATTTAATTGTGTAATTGGGTAGTTTAAATACTTACCTATGAGAATGATGAAATTTCATTGTGTTGTTATATTTATTTCTTGTTTAGAAATAATTGTTTTGGGCTATCGGTGGAGGATAGCCATTGATTGTTGTAGACCTTGCATGCGGCTTAGGTATAACTGCAATTGAATCATTTATTTGACGATTGAATTAATACAGAACATTCGTGTATTGATTATCTGTTGTATATGGCAAGTATTGATTATGTTGCATATGCATTTGGTTTTGGAGGAGATAGGGGATGAACTCCACGGTTTAGGGAAAGATAGGGGATGGACCTCTAAACCGGATTTCTTGGGAGGAGATAGGGGATGGACTCCAGTAGCATCACTTATGTGTATGCTTATTTGATAATAGAAATATTTCTATTTGTTGTTGATATGATACATCACCACCATGTGTATCAGTTGGGAAGTATGGAAGTGAATTTGATTGAGATTGATATAACACCAGCATGTGTGTTTATTTTGTTATAAGAAAGGTTTAACCTGATTTGTTATCCTTGTTGAGTTGTTTGGCCAGGTTCTGAGCCATGTCTGTATAAATGAAAAGTGTATTGTGTCATAGACCATGTGTCATAGACAACATAGGCATTCGTGTCATAAAATTGTAAATTGATTATCGTGTGTTAACCAAGTATCGGGTACTACTGCTTTAGTTAATTCTTATGCTTGGTTTAGTATTTCTCTACTGGGCTGTGGCTCATCCTATATGGGAACTTCATTTTCAGGTTCAGGTGGTTCACTACCTCCAAGGACTTAGCTTGTGAGGATTTGGACTCGAAGACTTGTTTTAGTTTATTTGCTTTATTTGAACTATGTAAACATTCAAGCCTAGGGCTTTATTTGTTTTGAGTTAGAACTCATGGAATTGTGTCCAAGTGTTGGCTTGGCAAGATGTAAGCCCGTAGGGCATTTATTATGATGTTTTATTTCGTAATACTCTGATGATTGAAATAATATAATGTTTTCTTTCAATAATGCATGTCTTGTTTTATATTTAATGGGCTTAATATTGAGGGCGTTACAAAACCACTATACCTGAACGACCTATTTGGAAATTAAATAAAAGTGGAAGTTGTATAAAATTAAAAATGGAAGTTCATTCAAGAAACCACTATACCTTAACGATCTATTTGGAAATTAAATAAAAAAGGAAACTGAATAGAAAATGAAGTTGAATAGAAAAGAAAATGGAATAAAAATGCAAGTGGAATAAAAATAAAAATGAAAATTCATTCAAGAAATCACTATACCTTAACGATCTATTTGGAAATTAAATAAAAAAGGAAGTTGAATAGAAAAGGAAAAATAAAAGGAAGTTCATTCAAAAAACCACTATACCTTAACGATCTATTTGGAAATTAAATAAAAATGCAAGTGGAATAAAAATAAAAATGGAAGTTCATTCAAGAAACAACTATACCTTAACGATCTATTTAAATATTAAATAAAAAAGGAAGTTGAATGGAAAATGAAATTGAATAAAAATAAAAATTAAAGTTGCATAAAATTAAAAGTGAAAGTTCATTGTGGAATAAAAATAAAAATGGAAGTTGCATAAAATTAAAAATGGAAGTTTATTCAAGAAACTTCCATTTTTAATTTTATGCAGCTTCCACTTCTATTTTTATTCAATTTCCTTTTCTATTCAGCTTCCTTTTTTATTTAATTTCCAAATAGATCGTTAAGTTAATTTTATGAACTTCCATTTTTATTTTTATTCAATTTCATTTTTATGCAGCTTCCATTTTTATTTAATTTCCATTCAACTTCCTTTTTTGTATAATTTCCAAATGGATCGTTAAGGTATAGTGGTTTCTTGAATGAACTTTCATTTTTAATTTTATGCAACTTCCATTTTTATTTTTGGAAATGGAAAATGAAATTGAATAAAAATAGAAGTGGAATAAAAGTAAAAATGGAAGTTGCATAAAATTAAAAAGGAAGTTCATTCAATTAACCACTATACCTTAACGATCTATTTGGAAATTAAATAAAGATGGAAGTTGAATGGAAAAGGAAATTGAATAAAAATGCAAGTGGAATAAAAATGAAAATGGAAGTTGCATAAAATTAAAAAAGGAAGTTCATTCAAGAAACCACTTCTATTCAACTTCCTTTTTTATTTAATTTCCTTTTCTATTCAGCTTCTATTTTTATTTAATTTCCAAATCGATAGTTAAGGTATAGTGGTTATTTGAATGAACTTCCATTTTTAATTTTATGCAACTTCCATTTTTATTTCTATTCCACTTCTATTTTTATTCAATTTCCTTTTCTATTCAACTCCTTTTTTTATTTAATTTCCAAATAGATTGTTAAGGCATAGTGGTGTCATGAATAAACTTCTATTTTAATTTTATTCAGCTTCCATTTTTATTCAACTTCCTTTTCTATTCAACTTCATTTTTTGTTTCTGTCACGACCCCAACCCGCCCCTAGAAGGTCGGCGCCGAGATGGCCAGTAATCCGAGATTACCAAAGGCCTCTTGCAAGAATTCACACACAAATAGAGTACACATATGGGGCTTACAAGTGCGGAAGCAATACATTAAAATACAAGTGGTCCATAAGAGCTGTGCATAAGTCAAATGGAATGACATACATCTTTATATAGCTTTACAATCCGAATACAACATGAACAAATTACATACTTTACATCTTGACAAAAAGCTGCTCAAGCCGACATAACAAAACACAAGACAAAGAACATAATCTTCAAGGTTGCCGACGTCCTCAACGCCGACCTAACATGCAAACAAACCTCGGCTACAAAACAAGCATCTCGGCGGAGCCGACTTCTAACTTGGAACCTACATATATATAGAGGGGTGAGTACGAAACTCAGTGAATGGTACAAATAATAAAGGGGTTCCATGAATGATTCCCGAGGTTCTTATCAAAACAATACATATAACATAACTTGTCAAAACGTGTACTTCGGCAAGACTTATATCAAAGCGTACTTGGCATAACTTGTAGCAAAACATATACTTGGCATAACATGTACAAATCATACTTGGCAAAACTTATATCAGAACATGTACTTGGGGTCATCACATTCCAAACAAAACATATCAAAGCTTGAACTTCAATCTTAGTCTTTCAAATCATATGTGCTACTAACGTTTAAAGTCCCCTAGCACGTACGGACTTGTGCCACCAATGCTTAAAGTCCCTTGGCACGTACGGACTCCAAAAGGGTTGTGCCACAAATGCTTAAAGTCCCTTGGCACGTACGGACTCCAAAAGGGTTGTGCCACAAATGCTTAAAGTCCCTTGGCACGTACGGACTCCAAAACAAAGCGAATACTTGACATACAAAACAAGGGCAATCATTCATACTTAACAAATACTTTTCAAAACAAAGCAAAGTAAAGCTTATCAAAACATTATAACATAGCTTTATTAAAAGCACCACTCACCTAGCACTTGGAACGTCGGGATCAAGGCAAAGAATCAAGTCCTACAAACACATGGCAAACTCTACTAAACATACTTCTCCAAGCAAATCATACATGCATGCAAATGGTCTCGGGAAACATGCTGGAAGTCAAAACACTGTTTTACATGTCAAGGAGACATGCTGGGTACCAACCAGGTCAATGCCGAGGTCCCACACCTCTTAGCCGAGGTGTGGTTACCAAGGCTTCGGCGTGCAACCGCATGCCGAGGTTCATGCAAGACAACTAAAGTGCAAGTGATCATGCAAGGTAGGCCAGGGTGAGATACAATGCTTGGCCTAAGTGTGAGTCTAAGCAAGGATGATCTCGGCGACTACACCTCGGGAAGTGAAGCCTGGAGATCTGGGTTTCCACCCGTGAAGAACATGAAGAACATGAATGCCAAAATCATCATTTCCTTATACAAAAATCAGGGTTTTCATGCTATGAGTTCGAAGACAAGGACCTGGGCACCCACACTCGAAGATCATATGAAAACAAACACAAAAACATGTATCTTGACATGAGCTTACGGATCAAAACATGACTTTTCTTGAAGAACACTTGAATATCATTTTCCTCCTTCAAAACCGAACTTCAAAACAATGCATGGCTTTCAAAACATATTCGATCATGCAATGCAATAACATAATCATAAAGAACATCAAGAGTAGATCAAGAATCTAACCTTAGATCACGAATCTAACGGTCGGATCTCTAGGGATCGAGCTTGGAAGTCAATCTCTCTCTAGAACTCTTCTTCCCTCACCTTAGAGCTTCTCTCTCTTCTCCAAAATACAAAATATAACAAATGATGGATTTCTCTCTCTATCGGCTGATATAACAGTCAGCTCGGACACGTGGCAGCACCGGGTTGGTTCTCCTCAAAAGGTGACTGACTGACAAGACAAGTCTATGACAAAGCGTACTCAGCAAGCTTGGTGGCAAACACATCGGCAAGTAATGACATCGGCTAACAAGAAGACATCGGCAAACAAAGGACAATGACTTCGGCTAAGGACAGAACTTCGGCACTAAGGCAACAATGATCTCGGCTAGGTAGGACAACACTTGACTAAGCTGTGCCACACCTCGGCCTAGATGTGCCACACCTCGGTCTAGGTCATACCACTCCCGGACAAGATCACTTCGGAACAAAGATGACATCTCGGCCCAGATAATACACATCTCGGCCTTGGCGATACACACCTCGGCCCAGATGATAATCATCTCGGCCAATATGCCTGAACAAAGGTGGAGGTCAGACAAAGTAGTTCTAGGCTTAGAATGACCTCGGCTTGGAACTGATCTAGGCTTAACATAGCTTAGGCTTGGCATGACTTCGGCTAACATATCCTAGGCTCATCATGACCTAGGCTTCACACAGCAAGGGGGGAACAAAGCATACATATACACTTAGACAATCACATAAGCACAAAGCAAGGCAAAATCCATTCATGCAATCTTAACATTACAAATCGTACAAATACATGCAAGCATGACTAAGGCATGAAATGTGGGTCCTTACATCCTTCCCCCCTTAAAGAAGTTTGGTCCCCAAACTTAACTTACCATGTCCTCAAAACAATTCAAAGTGCCAAATCCTCATTTCTTCTTATCTCTTCTATCCTTTGCCTTCGGACAATCCTTAACACGGTGACCCATCTCCCCGCATTCAAAACATGCTCCAGTTGCCCAATGACAAACTCCAAAATGTGGCTTCCCACAAGTTGCACACTTCGGCCTAGCGTCTCCTTCAGGATTCGCGTTGTCGAGACGATCCTCCCTTGTCTTCTCCTCGGCATCATCCAAGTCTCCTTCCTCTTCGCGGTTGTCATAAGTCGGCCTCTTCTTCTGATTGTTATAGGCCTGTTTCTTCTTCTGACTTTCTCCCGAACTCTGGCTTCTGTTCAGGTTGGCTTCTGCTAGGATGGCTTTATCTAGTACTCCAGCATACGTCAGCATGTTGTGCAGGTTTACCCGATCTTGTATTGGTCCCCGAAGTCCACTCTCAAACTTTCTAGCCTTCATATATTCATCGTTGACCATGTGAGGTGCATACCTCGCTAATTCGGTGAAGGCACGGTCATATTCAGCCACTGTCTTACTGCCTTGCGTCAAAATCTGGAACTCGGTGGCCTTGCGGTTTCGAACACTTAAGGGGAAATGTTTGTTGTAGAACAACTCCAAAAATCTGGCCCAAGTCAACTCCGGATTTCCTTCTCGGACCATCATCCACCATCTGCGAGCATCATCTTCCAAGGTAAATGCCGCCAATGACACTTTCTGAGCATCGGTGCTGGGAAAAACCTCGAACAACTTTTCCATCTCTAAAACCCAAGCTTCTGCCTTCATCGGCTCTATACCTCCTTGGAACGTCGGCGGTTTCATCTTCTTGAATTCCTTGATCAAAGTCAGTGTATCATCCCCATACAAAGCTGGTTGTGGAGGTACTTGCTGCACTGGAGGGGGTGGAGGTGGTACTGCTTGTCGGCCAGCTGTTTGCTCGGCCTGAGTGGATGTAGTGCCAGTGTTCTGTTGCCTTGCTTGCCTTAACTCACCGACTAAACCTTCAACAATCCTTTCTAGTCTGTCCAATCTGTCTTCGGTCTGATCTCGGCCAACTGGGGGTCTACCTCTTCTCATGATGCTAAGTGTATGCAAAAATGTGGCTCTTAAATAAAATGTCAAATAAACATACATGCAAGTAACAAATGGTCATACCAAGATGATGCACACTTTATCAAATAGCAAGCAACATGATGCAAACCCTAATATCAAGTCTAAGGGAAATCCTATGCTCTTTAGGACTCAAAGTGTGTGAACAACGTACTATAAGGAACTTGTGCTCTGATACCATTCTGTCACGACCCCAACCCGCCCCTAGAAGGTCGGCGCCGAGATGGCCAGTAATCCGAGATTACCAAAGGCCTCTTGCAAGAATTCACACACAAATAGAGTACACATATGGGGCTTACAAGTGCGGAAGCAATACATTAAAATACAAGTGGTCCATAAGAGCTGTGCATAAGTCAAATGGAATGACATACATCTTTATATAGCTTTACAATCCGAATACAACATGAACAAATTACATACTTTACATCTTGACAAAAAGCTGCTCAAGCCGACATAACAAAACACAAGACAAAGAACATAATCTTCAAGGTTGCCGACGTCCTCAACGCCGACCTAACATGCAAACAAACCTCGGCTACAAAACAAGCATCTCGGCGGAGCCGACTTCTAACTTGGAACCTACATATATATATAGAGGGGTGAGTACGAAACTCAGTGAATGGTACAAATAATAAAGGGGTTCCATGAATGATTCCCGAGGTTCTTATCAAAACAATACATATAACATAACTTGTCAAAACGTGTACTTCGGCAAGACTTATATCAAAGCGTACTTGGCATAACTTGTAGCAAAACATATACTTGGCATAACATGTACAAATCATACTTGGCAAAACTTATATCAGAACATGTACTTGGGGTCATCACATTCCAAACAAAACATATCAAAGCTTGAACTTCAATCTTAGTCTTTCAAATCATATGTGCTACTAACGTTTAAAGTCCCCTAGCACGTACGGACTTGTGCCACCAATGCTTAAAGTCCCTTGGCACGTACGGACTCCAAAAGGGTTGTGCCACAAATGCTTAAAGTCCCTTGGCACGTACGGACTCCAAAAGGGTTGTGCCACAAATGCTTAAAGTCCCTTGGCACGTACGGACTCCAAAACAAAGCGAATACTTGACATACAAAACAAGGGCAATCATTCATACTTAACAAATACTTTTCAAAACAAAGCAAAGTAAAGCTTATCAAAACATTATAACATAGCTTTATTAAAAGCACCACTCACCTAGCACTTGGAACGTCGGGATCAAGGCAAAGAATCAAGTCCTACAAACACATGGCAAACTCTACTAAACATACTTCTCCAAGCAAATCATACATGCATGCAAATGGTCTCGGGAAACATGCTGGAAGTCAAAACACTGTTTTACATGTCAAGGAGACATGCTGGGTACCAACCAGGTCAATGCCGAGGTCCCACACCTCTTAGCCGAGGTGTGGTTACCAAGGCTTCGGCGTGCAACCGCATGCCGAGGTTCATGCAAGACAACTAAAGTGCAAGTGATCATGCAAGGTAGGCCAGGGTGAGATACAATGCTTGGCCTAAGTGTGAGTCTAAGCAAGGATGATCTCGGCGACTACACCTCGGGAAGTGAAGCCTGGAGATCTGGGTTTCCACCCGTGAAGAACATGAAGAACATGAATGCCAAAATCATCATTTCCTTATACAAAAATCAGGGTTTTCATGCTATGAGTTCGAAGACAAGGACCTGGGCACCCACACTCGAAGATCATATGAAAACAAACACAAAAACATGTATCTTGACATGAGCTTACGGATCAAAACATGACTTTTCTTGAAGAACACTTGAATATCATTTTCCTCCTTCAAAACCGAACTTCAAAACAATGCATGGCTTTCAAAACATATTCGATCATGCAATGCAATAACATAATCATAAAGAACATCAAGAGTAGATCAAGAATCTAACCTTAGATCACGAATCTAACGGTCGGATCTCTAGGGATCGAGCTTGGAAGTCAATCTCTCTCTAGAACTCTTCTTCCCTCACCTTAGAGCTTCTCTCTCTTCTCCAAAATACAAAATATAACAAATGATGGATTTCTCTCTCTATCGGCTGATATAACAGTCAGCTCGGACACGTGGCAGCACCGGGTTGGTTCTCCTCAAAAGGTGACTGACTGACAAGACAAGTCTATGACAAAGCGTACTCAGCAAGCTTGGTGGCAAACACATCGGCAAGTAATGACATCGGCTAACAAGAAGACATCGGCAAACAAAGGACAATGACTTCGGCTAAGGACAGAACTTCGGCACTAAGGCAACAATGATCTCGGCTAGGTAGGACAACACTTGACTAAGCTGTGCCACACCTCGGCCTAGATGTGCCACACCTCGGTCTAGGTCATACCACTCCCGGACAAGATCACTTCGGAACAAAGATGACATCTCGGCCCAGATAATACACATCTCGGCCTTGGCGATACACACCTCGGCCCAGATGATAATCATCTCGGCCAATATGCCCGAACAAAGGTGGAGGTCAGACAAAGTAGTTCTAGGCTTAGAATGACCTCGGCTTGGAACTGATCTAGGCTTAACATAGCTTAGGCTTGGCATGACTTCGGCTAACATATCCTAGGCTCATCATGACCTAGGCTTCACACAGCAAGGGGGGAACAAAGCATACATATACACTTAGACAATCACATAAGCACAAAGCAAGGCAAAATCCATTCATGCAATCTTAACATTACAAATCGTACAAATACATGCAAGCATGACTAAGGCATGAAATGTGGGTCCTTACAGTTTCTTTTCAAAATAGATCGTTAAGGTATAGTGGTTTCTTGAATGAACTCGTTAATGTATAGTGGTTTCTTGAATGAACTTCCATTTTCAATTTCCTTTTCTATTCAACTTCCTTTTTTATTCAACTTCCATTTTTAATTTAATGTCCAAATAGATCGTTAAGGTATAGTGGTTTCTTGAATGAACTTCCATTTTTAATTCTATTCAACTTCCATTTTTAATTTTATGCAACTTCCATTTTTATTCAACTTTCTTTTCTATTCAACTTCCTTTTTTATTCAATTTCCTTTTCTATTCAACTTCCTTTTTTATTTAATTTCCAAATAGATCGTTAAGGTATAGTGGTTTCTTGAATGAGCTTCCTTATTTAACTTCATTTTCTATTCAACTTCCTTTTTTATTTAATTTCCAAATAGATCGTTAAGGTATAGTGGTTTCTTGAATGAACTTCCATTTTTATTCAACTTTAATTTTTATTCAATTTCCTTTTCTATTCAACTTCCTTTTTAATTCAACTTCATTTTTTATTTAATTTCCAAACAAAACGCTAAGGTACAGTGGTTTCTTGAATGAACTTTCATTTTTTATTTTTATTCCGCTTGCATTTTTATTCAACTTCCTTTTCTATTCAACTTCCTTTTTTTATTTAATGTCCACATGGATCGTTAAGGTATAGTGGTTTATTGAATGAACTTGCATAAAATTAAAATTGAATAAAAATGGAAGTTCCTTTGAATAAAAAATAAACCAATGAATTTTTATTCAACTTCCTCTTTTATTTAATTTCCAAATGGATCGTTAAGGTATAGTGGTTGGTTTCTTGAATAAAAAATGAAGTTGAATACAAAAGGAAGTCGAATAGAAATAGAAGTGGAATAAAAATAAAAACAAATAGATCGTTAAGGTATAGTGGTTTAATTAATGAACTTCCATTTTAATTTTATGCAACTTCCACTTTTATTTTTATTCAATTTCATTTTCCATTCAACTTCCTTCCTTTTTTATTTAATTTCCAAATGGATCGTTAAGGCATAGTGAAGTTTATTCAAGAAACCAAATAAAAATGCAAGTGGAATAAAAATAAAAATGGAAGTTCATTCAAGAAGCTACTATGCCTTAACGATTTTTGAATAGTGGTTTATTGAATAAACTTGCATTTTCACTATATCTTAATGATCTATTTGGAAATTACATAAAAAAGAAAGTTGAATAGAAAAGGAAATAGAATTAAAAAGGAAGTTGAATACAAAATGAAATTGAATAGATCGTTCAGGTATAGTGGTTTCTTGAATAAACTTTTATTTTTATTTTTTTGCAGCTTCTATTTTTATTTTTATTCAATTTCATTTTCTGTTCAACTTCCTTTTTTATTTAATTTCCAAATAGATCGTTAAGGTATATGGGTTTCTTGAATGAACTTCTAAATAGATCGTTAAGGTATAGGAGTTTATTGAATGAACTTCCATTTTTAATTTTATACAACTTTCATTTTTATTTTTATTCAACTTCCTTTTCTATTCAACTTCTTTTTTTTATTTAATTTCCAAATAGATTGTTAAGGTATAGTGGTTTCCTTTTCTATTCAACTTCCTCTTTTATTTAATTTCCAAATAGATCGTTATGGTATAGTGGTTTCTTGAATGAACTTCCATTTTTAATTTTATGCAACTTCCATTTTTATTTTTATTCAATTTTCTTTTCTATTCAGCTTCCTTTTTTATTTAATTTCCAAATAGATCGTTAAGGTATATTGTGGTTTCCTGAATGAACTTCAATTTTTAATTTTATGCATCTTCCATTTTTATTTTTATTCCACTTCTATTTTTATTCAATTTCCTTTTCTATTCAACTTCCTTTTTTAATTTTTTGCCACTTCAATTTATATTTTTATTCAATTTTCTTTTCTATTCAACTTCCTTTTTTATTTAATTTCCTTTTTTAATTTTATGCAACTTCCATTTTTATTTTTATTCTGCTTCTATTTTTATGCAACTTCCATTTTTAATTTTATAACACTTGCATTTTTAATTTAATTTCCAAATAGATCGTTAAGGTATAGTTGTTTCTTGAATGAACTTCCACTTTTAATTTTATGCAACTTCCTTTTTTATTCAATTTCCTTTTCTATTCAACCTCCTTTTTTATTTAATTTCCAAATTGAAGTTAATTCAAGAAACCACTATGCCTTAACGATCAATTTGGAAATAAAAAAGGAAGTTGAATAGAAAAGGAAATTGAATAAAAAAGGAAATTGAATAAAAAAGGAAGTTGAATAAAAATAAAAGGAAGTTGAATGAAAAAGGAAATTGAATAAAAATAGAAGTGGAATAAAAATCAAAATGGAAGCTACATAAAATTAAAAATAGAAGTGGAATAAAAATGAAAATAGAAGTTCATTCAAGAAACCACTATACCTTAGCGTTCTATTTGGAAATTAAATAAAAACTACTATACCTTAACGGTCTATTTGGAAATTAAATAAAAAAGAAGTTGCATAAAATTAAATATGGAAGTTCATTCAAGAAACCACTATAAAAATAAAAATAGAAGTTCATTCAATTTCCTTTTTAATTAAATAAAAAAGCAACTTCCTTTTCTATTTGGATGGTATAGTGGTTTTTTGAATGAACTTCCATTTTTAATTTTATGCAACTTCTATTTTTAATTTTTTGCCACTTCCATTTTAATTTCCAAATAGATCGTTAAGGTATAGTGATTTTTTGAATGAACTTCCATTTTCAATTTCCTTTTCTATTCAACTTCCTCTTTTATTTAATTTCCAAATAGATTGTTATGGTTTCTTGAATGAACTTCCTTCTTTTTTCTATTCAACTTGCTTTTTTATTTAATTTCCAAATTGATCGTAATTTCCTTAAGGTATAGTGGTTTCTTGAATGAATTTCCATTTTTATTTCAATATGAAAGTTGTAATTTCCAAATAAAAATGCAAGTGGAATAAAAATAAAAATGCAAGTGGGATACCTTAACGATCTATTTGGACAAATTGAATAAACCACTATGCCTTCAATTTTTAATTTTATTCAACTTCCATTTTTATTCAATTTCCAGATAGATCGTTAAGGTATAGGAAGAAACCACTATACCTGAACGATCTATTTGGAACTTTAATAAAAAATGAATTTGAATAGAAAAGGAATAAAAAAAAAAGGAAGTTGAATAGAAGGAAGTGGTGTCCATTGCATAAAAATGCAAGAAACCACCAATTCCATTCAACTTCTATTTTTATTTAATTTCCAAATAGATCGTTAAGGTATAGTGGTTTCTTGAATGAACTTCCATTTTTAATTTTATGCAATTTCCATTTTTGAATGAACTTCCTTTTTTATTTTTATTCCACTTGCATTTTCTATTCAACTTCCTTTTTCCATTTAATTTCCAGATAGATCGTCAAGGTATACTGGTTTCTTGATCACTATACCTTAACGATCCATTTAATTTTCAAATAGATCGTTAAGGTATAGTGGTTTCTTGAATAAACTTCCATTTTCAATACCTTAACGATCGTTAATTTCCACTTCCATTTTAATTTTATGCAACTTCCATTTTTATTTTTAGCATTTTTATTCAATTTCATTTTCTATTTAACTTCCTTTTTTATTTAATTTCCTTAATGATTTCTTGAATAGAAAAGGAAGTTCATTCCTTAACGATCTATTTGGAAATTATTTCCTTTTCTATTTGGAAATTGAAAATGAAAGTTCATTCAAGAAACCACTATACCTTAACGATCTATTTGGAAATTAAATAAAAATAGAAGTTGAATGGAAAAGGTGGTTTCTTGCATTTTTATGCAATGGACACCACTTCCTTCTATTCAACTTCCTTTTTTTATTCCTTTTCTATTCAACTTCCTTTTTTTATTAAAGTTTCAAATAGATCGTTCAGGTATAGTGGTTTCTTTCTATATCTTAACCATCTATTTGGAAATTGAATAAAAATGAAAGTTGAATAAAATTAAAAATTAAAGGCATAGTGGTTTATTCAATTTCCTTTTCTATAAAAAAGGAAGTTGAATGGAAAAGGAAATTAAAAATGGAAGTTCATTTAAGAAACCACTATACCTGAACGATCTATTTGGAAATTAAATAAAAATGGAAGTTGAACTTCCATGAAATTGAATAAAAATAAAAATGGAACAAAAATAAAAATGGAAGTGGAATAGTGGTTCAACTTCCATTTTTATTCAACATCCATTAATTTCCTTTTCTATTCAACTAACCACTATACCTTAACGATCTATTTGGAAATGAACTTCTATTTTTAATTTTATGCAGCTTCCATTTTTATTTTATTGCACTTTTATTTTTATTTAGTCTCCTTTTCTATTCAATTTCCTTTTTTATTTAATTTCCAAATAGATCGTTAAGGTATAGTGGTTTCTTGAATGAACTTCCATTTTCAATTTCCTTTTTTATTCAATTTCCGTTTCTATTCAACTTCCTTTTTTATTTAATTTCTAAATGGATCGTTAAGGTGTAGTGGAAGTTCATTCTATTTTCCATTTTTATTTTTATTCCACTTGCATTTTTATTCAATTTATTTTTAATTTCCAAACACTACAACAAAAGTAACCTATGGTGACGAAAACTAGTGAAGAAAATAAAATTCATCACTAAATGAAAATAATTCGTGAGGAATTTATAAATTTTGTCACATATAATAAAAACATAAAAATGATAGGTAACAAAATTTATTTTCATCAATAAATACTTCATTTTAAGTGAGGAAAAATTTAGTTTCATCACCAAAAATTTCCCCGCTATTTTTTTTTGGGTGGCGCCAAAATTTTGAGACTTTTGGTGACAAAAAAATTTGTCACTAATTATAAAATTATTTGTGATGAATATATTTTCGTTACCAAAACGTTTTAATATTTCTGATATCTTTCGGTGAGGAAATAATATTGTCACCAATTTTAGTGGAAAATTTTTGATATATTGAGCGGCAATAAAAAAAAATAGGGTATTAATTTTTTTACCCTTTTCTGTTAATCATCTCTCTCTCTCTCTCTCTCTCTCTCTCTCTGAAAATAGGGTATTAATTTTTCTTACCTCTTGCTCCTCCACTACGCCGATTGCCATCGTTGCCTTTATTAGTCTTGCCAATCGTCACCGCCAGTAGTAGCCTTGCCAGTAATCACCACATCTTCTTCGCTCGATGATTTGGTACATGGTTTCTCTTTGCTCTTTTTCTGGTGTCTCTTTCTCTTATTCTCTGTTTTGGTATGGTGACGAAAATTAGTGAAGAAAACAAATTTCGTCACTAAATAAGAATAATCCATGAGGAATTATAAATTTTGTCACGTATAATAAAAAAAGAAAAAT
Source organism: Camellia granthamiana (assembly GCA_036172215.1). Taxonomy (NCBI): domain Eukaryota; kingdom Viridiplantae; phylum Streptophyta; class Magnoliopsida; order Ericales; family Theaceae; genus Camellia; species Camellia granthamiana. The sequence continues at coordinate 1,657,716 of JAXFYN010000018.1, read as the reverse complement.
AATAGGTGACAAAATTTATTTTCATCAATAAATATTTACTTTTAGGTGAGAAAAAAAATAAGTTTCCTCACCAAAATTTTTGAAAGTTTTGGTGAGAATTTTTTTTTTCGACAATTAAAAAATTATTAATGAAGAATCACTACTACAAAAACAGTTAAAGATCACACTTTAACAAAATAAAAATCTCATTTTTATTAGAAGTGTGATAAAAAAAAATTAGATTGATATTTTAATCACACTTAATTTGATTGAGTGTGATAATATTTATTTTTTATGTCACTTTTTAATTAAGTGTGATTTTATATATATATATATATATATATTTTAATCTCACATTCTAAATAAGTGTGATTATATATAATTTTTTTAATCACAACTTCTAAATAAGTGTGATCAAAAACTTTTGAGGGAAATATTTACCACCTAATTTTATTTTATGTTTAATTTTATTAATTTTATTTATTTATTATTTCTATGATACATACAAAGGAAATACCAATCAACATTGTTTACCCCTCTTTTCCACTCTCTCATTGTCTTGAACCCTAACCCGTCAAATAGAGTGCGGTGAAGGTCGAGCAAAATCAGAGGGCAATGGCGAACGGAGGTTGACGGCGGACTGACGGGGTCTATGACGACGAGAGGAGGCGGCTGTGAAATCTGGGTGCCTGCGACGAGGTTTGATAAATTAGCCTTTGACCTTCTCTTTCCCTCTCTCTCTCCCTCCCTCCTATATCCATTGGATCCCATGTTTCTGAACCGGCGCTCCTGTTTGCGAACACCTTCTGCTTCATTCTCTGGATTTCTGAGGTACTTTCACATTTGGGTTCTCTTAATTTGTTTGGTTTACTTTCAATCTCTTAAATTGAAGGTGATGATCACTGGTCCTAGAGCAATCCGCTTATTGGTTATACACGATAATAGTTAGCTGGCAAAGGTATTGACGGTTCACCTTTATTAATTGATATGAATGAGGGTTTGAATTAAAGGTTGCTAGGTTGATGGTCCTCTGCTTCAGCATTATTGAGGTTGTTTGTGAATTTGTTTAGCATTTGATGCTAGAATGTAGAAGCTTGAACATATTCAATTAGGAAATAAAAAGGGTTGTTTGTGAATTTGTTTAGCATTTGATGCTAGAATTAGATATTAGCTGAATGTTAGAAGCTTGAACATATTCAATTAGGAAATAAAAAGGGCTGATGATCTTGAAACCTACCACTCTAAAGCCTCTCTTTTTTTTTCTAAGTAAAAATGATCTTACTGCAACTGTAACTGTAATTTGCTAAGTTTTAAAATTAATTTAATTAAAATTAGGTTGACATTTTATCAGTATTCATTAATATGCTTGTCCAGTTTAATTTCACTGATGTTAAAGGCTTTTATTTGTTTCTCTTTGCTTTCCTCATATGAATGGAAGTCTCTCTTTCTCTATTGGGAGTCAGGATAACTATGGTAACATCTCAACTTATGAAGACCGCACTTCTCGTTTCTTTCCTTCTGCACCAAGGGTTCCTCAAATGCCTGGGGTGGTACCTGGAGTTACTGGCTTCATGGATAAAAGTGAAGATTCATTTCGGGAGCTATCAAATTCTTCACATCAACGATTTAATATCTTATGCAGTGGGGACAAAGATGGGAGCATCTGCTTTAGTATATTTGGCATATTTCCCATTGGAAAAGTTGTAAGTTAATTACTGGATTGAACCATAGACGAAATAACTCTAAATGTGGTTCACTTGTATCTCCTTCATTAGTCTCTATTCTTTTTGGTATTCTTTTTATGAGTCTCCTTGTGGATTACAACCCTAGTATTATTTACCAGAATATACACTAGTTTTCTCTCTCTAATCAACCAGTGGACAACCACATCATTTGTCGACTTTTGAATGCTTCAATTTGCAAGGTATGCTTATCCTTAATTTGGGTGGTTTTAAAATCCTTGATATTTATCTAATTATGTGATGCTTATGATTATGGAGAGCTAGTCTCTATTTCCTCATGAATATATATACATTTATTGTTCTATGCTGTATAATTTGGGTAATTTCATTTCCAATTAGATTCATTGATATTTCTGTTGCTTGAGCCAAGACACCTTGAAAGAATACTAACTATATTGAAGTAGAGACAAATCCCATGAATGGGACTACAAACAAAAGTCTTATACAGGCCAAGCAAAAATAAAAATCACGAGAAATTCTTTCGAAAAGGCTCAAAAGCTAATATTCAGTGGTCTACGTTTGATGCAATCATAAATGATTATGACCTAAAATAAATTTCTTCTTTTTTTCCAAAAAAAAAGTGAACTATTTTTGTTTTTAGTCTCTCTCTTCCTAAGAAAAAATAATATAAAATTTTATCTGTGCCTGTACAACAATATAACTTGTATGAAGTTGTCAATGGTCTTACATAATATCTATTGAGAGTTAGAGGAAATTTCTGACAAATGCAAGTGCATATGGAATAAATTTGGAAAATAAGTCAATTAGATATGTCAAGCAAGACAGCTTATTGAATGGAAACCTGTTAGAAATACAGTTGTTACATTTCATTAACTCATGTATCTTGATTTATATGATTGTAGCAATCATGAATGAAATGGGTCCAAGTTGTTTGCAGATTTCTTTTATGTGGTTATTTTTCTTGTATACGTGTGTTCATAAATCTTTGATGGATATCTTATTTTTTGGGGAAATAATATCGGTAAGAAATGAATGCATACGTACATATGTTGTTAAATGAGATGAAACTAAGTATATTTAGTTTGTTGATGCTTTTAGAAGCTTTTCACATGTCAGTTTTCTGAAGTAACTCATTATCAAGTACCTTTCTGTCATAGGGCTTTGGCAAAAGATCTTTATCATTTGGTAGTCATTTTCTCTGGGGAGCTTTCAGAAGAACCAAGCAACATTCCAATATCTGGACGTGATTTACTTGGTTTGCATTGCTTAGTGCTTGATACTTCAATATTTTGGAAGAGGTAATTTTAACATGTTGCAGAAGTTGTGATTATTGGAAGAATTAAAGAAGCTAATGAGTTCTGTAGTCCTGAAGTCGCATTCATTATTCTATTATTTTTCTTGTTTACCATTCCATTGCTCAGGAATTGGTGCTTCATTTTGTCAGTCTTGCGAAGATTGAGTTCTTAGTATAATTATTTTGACTTGTCTTATTGGTTGTCTGTATCATTGAGAGCTCCTTGGTTCAAATTTTTTTGTACCATTGTGCCGAACAATTATAATTTTTGCATTTTTGTGCATATTATATGCATCATTACACTTTCTGATTATCTATATGTTATTTCCCCTAGATTCATGATAATCTATATGGAAAATTATGGAGCCTATATTTCATCTACTAGGTAGGCTTTAATTTTTATATGTTGTGCTTAGTGTTTGAAATCATTGTCTTTGTCAAATACCACAAGAGTACGGATTGCTTTAGTTGATATAAAGACCCTTCGTGTTTTTTAACTGGAACACATTTGAGATGGCGACAGATCAACAAGGTTTTATATACTTTTAAACTTCTTAGTAATAACTGTTTATGTCATCTACTCTATAAAAAAAAAAAAAATCAATATGATTAAAAGTAGATTTATTTTTTAATGCATTTTAATGCATTTTTGCATGAGCGCCATTTCTTGAACTCTTTTAGATGTAGATTTTCCCTATTATTTACTGTTCTATGGACTTGATTGAGTTATTAGAATTTTTTTTTTTGGTAAACTAGTTATTAGACTTCAAGTGACCAAGCAGTGTAGGAATATTGAGATCAATGCTAACTCAAGAATGGCTATTTTAATTTTTTAAAAATATATATTGGGGGCTAAGGCACCCCTGAAACTTTATCTCTGCCTCAATTATGCTTTTCTATGCATGTTGCACACTTATGTGTGTGCACAAGTGTAATGTTTGTTAAGTGTAAAAGTTGTTTAGTATTACATGAATGTAAAAGCTGGCATGAAAATTCTTCAATGATGTGGCTAGGTATCATTATATTTGCTTCATTATTGATGTCACTGCAAGTTGTGAAGTTTACAACCTTGGAACTGGAAAAGGAACATCAGTTTTGGAAATGGTAACAGCATTCGAAAATGCATCTGGAAAGGTACTGAATTGTTGAACCTGTGTTAAATTTTCCCAATGTGCCAAATCTTAAAAAACGATCTAACTTCTTATGTTGGACATAATCTATAATCTATATTCTATATTCTAGTTCTCCTTTTCATTTGATGTGAGTTTTTTCAATATATATATTTAAATTGTTCTACTGATTCCTGAGTAAGCAAGTGCTTGGAGATTGAATTGGAGTTCCTCTCAATAGTTCCTTGAATTAAACTTTGCAAAGTCTTAGATTCTGGGGCTATTATTTTCATATCCCAGACTTCTAAGAGCAAATGTGAAGTCTGGTGAAATCTAAACCAAACAAGGCTTTGGTTCATAGACCGTTTATTCCCCTGTTACATTTTCGAATTCAGTGGATAACAACAGAATTGTATATGATGTGTGAATGTCATTTTAAATGTACATCAAGTGATTCCTCCCAAAGGTCACCCCGAGTCCAAGGTCAATGTACCACCCAGTATTAGGTCTTCATCAGGAAGAGAAAGGAAAACAAGATAAACAAAAGGTTACTCTAGGCATCATAAATGGACATTGAAAAAAAGGAAAACTGGCATTTTTGTTATTAAACATTGACATATTCTCGTTTATGTGGACAAGAGCCATAATTTTCTTTTCGTGCTTGTTCCAGATAATTCCCTTGACGTTTGCTGGGCAGCAACCTGGTGATGCTGAGGTTGTGTATACATCAGCAGATAAAGCAGAACATCAGTTGATCTGGAAGTAAGTGTTATCCCCCTTGCAAACCACTATATTGATAATTATTCTGTAATTTGGCTTCTCATGAATGATTCAAGAAGTTTGCTTTGAGGAATTTTCATCTGGATTTGTGGTGATATTAAAAGATTCTAATATACTGCTCAAAGGAGTAAAATTTTAAAATGGCAGCCAGTGGAAATATAACTATATTTGTAATGACCGACTCAGCTAAGCTGCCCATCAGTTCCAAATATTTTTTTATATTATTGGTTTTACTTATGTGAAATAGAATATTGAAATATAGAAGTTGGAGAAAAGATGAGAGCATCTGCAATGGAGTGGCTAAAAATGTGTTTTATTGAGAATTCATGTGATGATTGTCAACACTTGTACTATCCTCCTTGTGGCAGGTCCTGATGAAATTAACAAATGACAACCCTGTGGGCTGTCAGCAAACTTTGCAACATATTAACTTAAAGAAAACTTGACATAAAACTTACTTGACTAAAATCTTAATTCCATTAGGTTCCATGTGGCACTAATATGTAATTTAGAATTTGCACATCAACCGTTAACAGGCCTTGCATAATCAAGTCAACAACTTTTTCCTTGGTAGATATTGACCTCATCTCAAGATTTATAAATGGCATTACTGTACTTTTATATATTATCATTACATTTTTTATTTGATAATAGATTGTTTTATGTGGTTTAAGAAATGGAGCAATTTGTTTTCTGAATGTTCATGTCTTGGAATAATTATCAATTTTTAAATGGAGATGACAACTCTTTTTTGGTTATTAATTTGAGGTGCGTGTAAACTAGTCCGAACATCGGTCATAAAAATATATATATATTGGCTTTATTAGGTGATAATGCTAGGATAGCACTATAAAACCAAAGAGTCAAAAAAATCATGAGCATGTTTATAAATAAAAAATAAAAAATCACAAATGATTCCTTACCAAAGATGATTTGATCAAGGCTTTTGTTGGGTATAAATTCATAAACAAGAAGGCATTGAGGGGCTTCAATGGTACAACCAAAGGTCTTACAAGGTTCTTGTGTTGAATTCCACTGATCAAATTTACCTTATTGAAGAAGTCATCGGCTCATTGTCGTGAATCAAATGTACCTCAATGTTACGTTATATTTTGGAGCTATTATATATATATATATATATTCTGCCATTAGTGATAGTGATATATGGTATTTCTGCAATCTTTTGGCATCTTATGTTATTCGTGTTGCTTTATCATCAAGGATCACCTCAACTCTTTGAAGTTTTGGTTTGTTAGATGCATTTCTACTAAATTGGTTTATAAAATAAAATTATTTATATATGAGTTTAAATGTAATTGATAATATATTAATGTTTTCTTTGTTTATTTTCTTTGCAGATTGGTTTTTGATGACGTTTGGAAGTATACTTGCAAATGAAGATCAACTGTTGAATTTTGTTTCCTGAACTAATACTTAGTTGTAGTTGCAAATCAAGATTGAATGTTGATTTTTTTTTGTGTATTCCACGTTAGTTCATTTTGGGATTTGCTTTGATGGTTTTTTTGTTACACTTAATGGTTTATATTATTAAAGTTGTTTGATGGATATATTTTGATTCATAATATAAATTGTTTACTGAATTTTTTTGTGGAGTGATGTATAATAGCTAATGGATTTCTTAGTACAATTAAAAGGCTATTGGGATATGAGCAGGGATATTTGTTAAATAATAATTGAAACTAAAATACAAAATATGGAACAGGTTTAGTGACAAATTTGTTTCGTCATTTGTATTTGTTATTATGACAAAGTGATTATTCGTCGTTAATAAACATTTTTTGTGACAAAATTTATTGCAGCGCATATATGAAAGTTTTCATTGATTTTGTTGTTTGGTGACGAAATGTATTTCGTCACGTATATAAATATATTTGCGACAAAATATATTTCGTCACCCATGTATGACTTTTGGAGACGCAAAATTTCATCAACTTTACATCTTACTGTGATGAAATTATTTCCTCATCAATGATCAACATTTGTGACAAATTTATTCGTCAACTAAAATTATAAATATGGTACTGAATAATGATTTGGTGACGAAAATGAAAATTTTTGGCGACAAAATCTTGTTTTATTGGTGACAAAAAATTTCGTCACTGAACTAATTTCATTGGTGACGAAATTATTTTTCGTTACGATGGTTTTTAATGACAAACATTCAATGACGAAACTTGTGACGAAAATATTTTGTCACAAATATCTATAGTGACAAAATTAGCTCTTTCGAGACAAAAAAATTTCCTCATTCAAGACCCATCTTGTTGTAGTGAAATAAAAAGGTTTCATTTTTATTCAATTTCATTTCTATTTGGAAATTAAATAGAAAAAGAAGTTGAATAAAAATAAAAATGGATGTTGCATGGTATAGTGGTTTCTTGAATGAACTTTCATTTTTAATTTCCTTTTCTAATCAACTTCCTTTTTTATTTAATTTCCAAATAGATCGAACCACTATACCTTAGTGGTTTCTTTAATGAACTTCCATTTTTAATTTTATGCAGCTTCCACTTTTATTTTTATTCAATTTCCTTTTCTATTCGACTTCCTTTTTTTTTTTTATTCAATTTCCTTTTCCATTCAACTTCCTTTCTTGAATAAACTTCAATTTTTATTCAATTTCCTTTTCTATTCAACTTCCATTTTTAATAAAAATGCTGGTTTCTATTTTTAATAGAAATAGAAGTTGAATAAAAAAGGAAGTTCATTCATTCAATTTTAAAAATGGTATGGTGGTTTCTTGAATTTCCAAATAGATCGTTAAGGTATAGTGGTTTCTTGAATGAATGAACTTCCATTTTTAATTTTATGCAGCTTCCATTTTTATTTTTATTCCACTTTTATTTTTATTCAACTTCATTTTCTATTCAATTTCAACTTCCTTTTTTGTTGAATAGAAAAGGAAATTGAATGAAAAAGGAACCTGAATTGCTAAGGTATAGTGGTTTCTTGAATGAACTTCTATTTTTAATTTTATGCACCTTCTATTAATTTTATGCAACTTTCATTTTTAAATAAATTGAATGAACTTCCACTTGCAACTTCCACTTTTAGAAAAAGGAAGTTGCATAAAAAGGAAGCTGAATAGAAAAGGAAATTGAATAAAAATGGAATGGAAGTTCATAAAATGGAAGCTGAATAGAAATAAAAATTGAATAAAAATGCAAGTGGAATAAAAAGGAAGTTGAATAAAAAAGAAAGTTGAATAGAAATAAAAATGGATGTTGCATAAAATTAAAAATGGAAGTTCATTCAAGAAACCACTATACCTTTACGATCAAGAAACCACTATGCCTTAACGATCTATTTGGAAATTAAATAAAAAAGGGAAGTTGAATAGAAAAGGTATAGTGGTTTCTAAAATGAATTTCCTTAAAAATGAACTTCCATTTTTGAAATAAAATATTGGAACTTAAAATAGAAGTGGAATAAAAATGGAAGTTGAAACCACTATACCTTAATGATCTATTTGGAAATTTCACTTCCTTTTTTATTTCCATTTTTATTCAACTTCCTTTTCCATTCAACTTCCTTTCTTAATTTTATGAAGTTGAATAAAATGGATCGTTAAGGTTTTCCAAATAGATTGTTAAGGTATAGTCCACTATCCTTTTTTATTTAATTTCCATTTTAATAGAAAAGGAAATTGAATAAAAATAGAAGTTCAAATGAACTTCCTTTTATGGAATAGAAAATGAAAGGGAAACCACTATACCATTTTCTATTCAATTTCCTTTTCTATTCAACTTCCTTTAATTTCCAAAAAAGAAGTGGAATAAAAAAAAAGGAAGTTCATTCAAGAAACCACTATACCTTAGCGATCACTATACCTTTTCTTGAATAACGAAAGGAAGTTGAATAAAAAGGAAGTTGATCGTTAAAAATGGTATAGTGGATAGAAAAGGAAGTTAAAAATAAAATATGGAAGTTCATTTTTATTTTTATTCCGCTTCTATTTGGAAAAAGAAAATTGAATAAAAATGCAAGTGGAATAAAAATAGAAGTTGAATAGAAGTGGAATAAAAATAAAAAAAGGAATAAAAATAGAAGTTGCATAAAATTAATAATGGAAGTTCATTCATTAAATTAACAATCTATTTAATTTCCAAAATGGAAGTTCATTAAAAAGGAAGTGGAATAGATCATTTTATTCCACTATACCATTATACCTTAACAAAAAAGGAAGTTGAATGGAAGTTCATTAAATAAAAAGGAAACCACTACACCATTTTATTCAACTATGGAAGTTCATTAGATCGCTAAGGTATAGTGGTTTCTTGAATGAACTTCCATTTTTAATTTTATGCAACTTCTATTTTTATTTAATTTCCAAATTGATCATTAAGGTATAGTTGTTTCTTGAATGAACTTCCATTTTTAATTTTTTGCAACTTCCATGCATTTTTATTCAATTTCCTTTTTTGTTTAATGTCAAAATAGATCGTTCTATTCAACTTCCTTTTCTATTCAACTTCCTTTTTTTTAAAATTTATGCAACTTCCATTTTTATTCAACTTCCTTTTTAAATCACTATACCTAATTTTTAGTGGAATAAAATAGAATAAAAATGGAAGTTGAATAAAAAATGGAAGTTTATTCAAGAAACCACTATACCTTAACGATCTTTTTTTATTCAACTTGCTTTTCATAAACCACTATACCTTAACGATCTTTTGTTTAATTTCCAAATAGAAAGTTGAATAGAAAAGGAAATTGAATAAAAGTAAAAATGGAAGTTCATTTTTAATAGATCGTTAAGTTTGGAAATTAAATTAAAATGCAACTTCCATGCATTATTTTCAACTTCCTTTTCCATTCAACTTCCATTTTTATTTTTATTCCACTTCCATTCTTGACCACTATACCTTATTTCTATTCAACTTCCATTTTTATGCAATTTCCTTTTTTATTTAATTTCCAAATCGATCGTTAATTTCCAATTTCCTTTTTTATTTAATTTCCAAATGGATCGTTAAGGTATAGTGGTTTCTTTAATGAACTTCCATTTTAATTTTATGCAACTTCCATTTTTATTTTTATTCCACTTCTATTTTTATTCAATTTCCAAATAGATCAATAAGGTATAGTAGTTTCTTGAATGAACTTCCATTTTTATTTTTATTCAATTTCCTTTTTTAGATTTCCTTTTCCATTCAGCTTCCATTTTTATTTAATTTTATTCAACTTCCACTTTTATTTTTATTCAATTTCATTTTTTATTCAACTTTCATTTTTATTCAAGAAACCACTATACCTTAACGATCCATTTGGAAATTGAATAAAAATGGAAGTTGAATCTTTCCTTTTAATTTCCTTTTTTATTCAACTTCCTTGAATGAACTTCTTTTATGAACTTCCATTTTTAATTTTCTTGAAGTTGAATGGAACTTCCTTTTATTCAACTATTAAAAATGGAAGATAGTTTCCATTTTTAATTTCCAAATAAATCGTTTATTCAAGAAACCACTATGCCATAACGATCTATTAAACAAAAAAAGGAAGTTGAATAGAAAATGAAGTTTAATAGAAAAGGAAATTGAATAAAAAATGTTCATTCAAGAAACCAGTATTTTTAAATGAACTTCTATAGCTTAGAAAATGGAAGTTCATTCGACTATTTACAAAATGAACTTCCATTTTTAATTTTATTCCACTTGCATTTTTATTCAATTTCCTTTTCTATTCAACTTCATTTTTTATGTTTAATTTCCAAATAGATCGTTAAGGTATAGTGGTTTCAATTCAAAAACCACTATACCTTAACGATCTATTTGGAAATTAAATAAAAATGAACGCTAAAGTGGAAGTTGAATAGAAAAGGAAATTGAAAATGGAAGTTCATTCAAGAAACCACTATACCTTAACGATCTATTTGGAAATTAAACAAAAAATGAACTATAGTGGTTTCTTGAATGAACTTCCATTTTTATTTCAATTTCCTTTTCTATTTAATTTCCATTTTCATTGAACTTCCTTTTTTATTCAACTTCCTTTTTTTCTTTTATTTGGTTTAAGTTAAGGTATTCCAATGTTTTAAAAACCGGACCGGTGAGTGAACCGGAAAAGGGACCGGGTGGACGGGTCACCGGTTCAACCGGAATCAAACCGGAATCAAATCGGAATCGAACCGTGACGTAATAAATATATTAAAATTATATTTAAATAAAAATATAAGTAATAAAATTATAAATTAAAAATATTAAAAATATTAAATTATCTTAAATATTTGTCCTAATATTTTTTTTACTGAAAAATATAATAATATATTTTGAAATATTATTAATTTCAATTTTGGAAGATGAAATCAAATATTTAATATTCCCTCCATATGATTTTATTTCAAATAATTTAATTGAAAGGAGAACAAAAATTTTGGAGGGATATCAAAATTTCAAGTTTCCCTCCAATGAATTTGATTGAATCCCACATAGATTTCTTGAGTTTTTTTGGAAGAATTTTTTTCTTATAAATAGATAGAAGCTCTTTCACAATAATTTCAAGCTCTCAATGGGATTCCTCACAAGAGGAGACCCTTAAAAGAGAGTTTCCAATTAAATTTTTATTATATATATAATATAATATATATATATATATAATAAGAAAGAAAGAAAGAAAAGAAAGAAAGAAAATAAAAAAAAAACAAGAAAAACTGGAAAAAAAAAAAAGAAAAAAAAAAAGCCCGGACCGGTACCGGTTCACCGGTTTAACCGCCGGTTCCTCCGGTTTTCACAAAATACACCGGTTTTCACTTTGGTCCGGTTCTGAGGGTCAATCCGGACCGGAGCCCCAACCGGTCGACGGTCCAACCGGTCGAACCGGCCGGGCCGGTCCGGTTTTTAAAACCTTAAGGTATTCAACTTATATTTTTATTCAACTTCCATTTCTATTCAACTTCCATTTCTATAAAATACCCTTTTTTATTTCCAAATAGATCGCTATAAAATTTTCTTTTCTTTTATAGAAGTGAAATAAAAATAAAAATGGAAGTTGAATAGAAAAGGAAGTTGAATAAAATTGAAAAAGGAAGTTCATTCAAGAAAATAGGAAATAGATCGTTAAGGTATTGTGATTTTTTGAATGAACTTCCTTTTTTATTTAATTTCCAAATAGATCGTTCAAATATAGCGGTGTCTTGAATGAACTTCCATTTTTAATTTTACGCAACTTCCCTTTTTATTTTTATTCCACTTTTATTTTTATTCAATTTAATTTTCCATTCAACTACCATTTTCTATTCAACTTCCATTTTTAGAAACCACTATACCTTAACGATCTATTTGGAAATTAAATAAAAAAAGATGTTGAATAGAAAAAGAAGTTGAATAAAAATAAAAATGGAAGTTGAATAGAAAAAGAAGTTAAATAATGGAAGTTCATTCAAGACACCACTATACCTTAACGATCTATTTGGAAATTAAATAAAAAAGGAAGCTGAATAGAAAAGGAAATTGAATAAAAATAGAAGTTGAATAAAAATAAAAATGGAAGTTGCATAAAATTAAAAATAGAAGTTCATTCAAGAAACCACTATACCTTAACGATCCATTTGGAAATTAATTAAAAACGGAAGTTGAATGGAAAAGGAAGGTATAGTGGTTTCTTGAATGAACTTCCATTTTTATTTTTATTCCACTTGCATTTTTATTCCATTTCTTTTTTTATTCAACTTCCTTTTTTATTTAATTGAAAAATAGATCGTTCAGGTATGGTGGTTTCTTGAATGAACTTCCATTTTTAATTTTATGCAACTTCCATTTTTATTTTTATTCCACTTCTATTTTTATTCAACTTCCTTTTCTATTCAACTTCCTTTTTTAATTCAATTTCCTTTTTCTATTCAACTTCCTTTTTTATTTAATTTCCAAATAGATCGTTAAGGTATAGTGGTTTCTTGAATGAACTTCCATTCCTTTTCTATTTAATTTCAAAATTGATCGTCAAGGTATAGTGGTTTCTTGAAGGAACTTCCATTTTCAATTTTATGCAACTTCCTTTTTTATTTTTATTCAATTTCATTTTCCATGCAACTTCCTTTTCGGTCTATTTGGAAATTAAATGAAAAAGGAAGCTGAATAGAAAAGGAAATTAAATAAAAAAGGAAGTTGAATAGAAAAGGAAGTTGAATAAAAAAGGAAATTGTGATCTATTTGGAAATTAAATAAAAAAAGAAGTTGAATAGAAAAGGAAATTGAATAGAAAATAAAAGTGGAAGTTGCATAAAATTAAAAATGAAAGTTGCATAAAATTAAAAATGGAAGTTCATTCAAGAAACCACTATACCTTAACGATCTATTTGAAAATTAAATAAAAAAGGAAGTTGAATGGAAAATGAAATTCCATAAAAATAGAAGTGGAATAAAAATAAAAATGGAAGTTGCACAAAATTGAATAAAAAAGGAAGTTGAATAGAAAAGAAAATTGAATAAAAATAGAAAAGGAAATTGAAAATGGAAGTTCATTCAATAAACCACTATACCTTAATGATCCATTTTGAAATTAAATAAAAAAGGAAGTTGAACTTCATTCAAGAAACCACTATACCTTATCGATCCATTTGGAAATTAAATAAAAAATGAAGTTCAATAGAAAATGAAATTGAATAAAAATGGAAGTTGCATAAAATTAAATATGGAAAGTTAATTCAAGAAACCACTATACCTTAACGATTTTCTATTCAACTTCCTTTTTTATTTAATTTCCAAATGGATCGTTAAGGAAGTTGAATAGAAAATAGAAGTGGAATAAAAATAAAAATAAAAGTGGAAGCTGCATAAAATAAAAAATGGAAGTTCATTCAAGAAACCACTATACCTTAACGATTTATTTGGAAATTAAATAAAAGTTCATTCAAGAAAAAGGAAAATGGAAATTGAAAATGGAAGTTCATTCAAGAAACCACTATACCTTAACGGCAAGTTGAATGGAAAAGGAAATTAACGATACATTTGGAAATTAAAAAATGGAAGTTGAATAAAAAAGGAAATTACGATCAATTTGGAAATTAAATAAAAAAGGAAGTTGAATAGAAAAGGAAATTGAATAAAAACCACTATACCTTAAAGAAACTTCCATATCTACCACTACACGATCTATTTAGAAATTAAATGGAAAAGGAAATTGAATAAAAAAGGAAGTTGAATAAAATTAAAAATGGATGTTCATTCAAGAAACCACTATACCTTAACGATCTATTTGGAAATTAAATAAAAAAGAAAGCTGCATAAAGTTAAAAAAGGAAGATGCATAGTGGAAGTTGAATAGAAAAGGAAATTGAATAAAAATAAAAACCACTATACCTTAACGATCTATTTGGAAATTAAATAAAATAGGAAGTTGAATAGAAAAGGAATTAATTTCCTTTTCTATTCAACTTCCTTTTTTATTTTTATTCCACTTCTATTTTTATTCAATTTTCATTTTCTATTCAATTTTCTCAACTTCCATTTTTATTTCAATTTCCACTTCCTTTCTTCCATTTTTATTTTTATTCCATTTTTATTTTTATTCAATTTTAATTTCCATTCATAGATCGTTCAGGTATAGTGGTTTCTTGAATGAACTTCCACTTTTATTTTTATTCAATTTCTATTTTTATTTTTATTCCACTTCTATTTTTATTTCTATTCAACTTCCTTTTTTATTCCACTTGCATTTTTATTTAATTTCCAAATAGATCGCTAAGGTATAGTGGTTTCTTGAATAAACTTCTATTTTTAATTTTATGCAACTTCCACTTTTATTTTTATTCAATTTCATTTTCCATTCAACTTTCTTTTTTATTTAATTTCCAAATAGATTGTCAAGGCATAGTGATTTCTTGAATACAAGAGGAAGTGGTTATTAGAAAAGGAAATTGAATAGAAATAAAAATTGAATAAAAATTCAAGTGGAATACCTTAATGATCTATTTGGACATTTTTAATTAAATAAAAAAGGAAGTTGAATAGAAAAGGAAATTGAATAAAAATAAAAGTGGAATAAAAATAAAAATGAAACTTCCATTTTTAATTTTATTCAACTTTCATTTTTAAAGTATAGTGGTTTCATTCAAGAAAGAAGGAAATTGAATAATTTCCAAATAGATCGTTAAGGAATAGTGGTTTATTGAATGAAATTCCTTTTTAATTTTTATTCAGCTTCCATTGTTTCAATGAACTTTCACTTCTATTTTTATTCAATTTCCAAATAGATCGTTCAGGTATAGTGGTTTATTGAATGAATGCAAGTGGAATAATAAAAATGCAAGTGGAATAAAAATGGAAAATGAAATTGAATAAAAATAAAAATGGAAGTTGCATAAAATTAAAAATGGAAATTCATTCAAGAAACCACTATACCTTAATGATCTATTTGGAAATTAAATAAAAAAGGAAGTTGAATAAAAAAGAAATTGAAAAAAAGAGGAAGTTGAATAGAAAGGGAAATTGAATAAAAATAAAAATGAAAGTTGCATAAAATTAAAAATGGAAGTTCATTCAAGAAACCACTATACCTTCCTTTTCTATTCAACTTCCTTTTTTATTTAATTTCCAAATAGATCGTTAAGGTATAGTGGTTTCGTGAATGAACTTCCATTTTTAATTTTATGCAACTTCCATTTTTATTTTTATTCAACTTCCATTTTTATTCAATTTCCTTTTCTACTCAACTTCCTTTTTTATTTAATTTCCAAATAGATCGTTAAGGTATAGTGGTTATTTGGAAATTTCCTTTTCTATTCAATTTCCAAACAGAACGTTAAGGTATAATGGTTTCTTGAATAAACTTCCATTTTTAATTTTATGCAGCTTCCATTATTATTTTTATTGCACTTGCATTTTTATTCAATTTCCTTTTCACTTCAATTTTAATTCAATTTCCTTTTCTATTCAACTTCCTTTTTTATTTAATTTCCAAATGGATCGTTAAGGTATATAGTGGTTTCTTGAATGAACTTCTATTTTTAATTTTATGCAACTTCAACTTTTATTTTTATTCCACTTCTATTTATTGAACTTCCATTTTTATTTAATTTCTAAATAGATCGTTCAGGTATAATGGTTTCTTGAATGAACTTCCATTTTTAATTTTATGCAACTTCCTTTTTTATTCCACTTCCTTTTTTATTTAATTTCCAAATAGATCGTTAAGGCATAGTGGTTTCTTCAATGAACTTCCATTTTTAATTTTATTCAACTTCCTTTTCCATTCAACTTCCTTTTTTATTAAAGTTCCAAATAGATTGTCAAGGCATAGTGGTTTCAATTTCCTTTTCTATTCAACTTCCTTTTTTATTTTTATTCCACTTCTATTTTTATTCCACTTCCATTTTTAATTCAATGAATTTCCAAATAGATCATTAAGGTATAGTGGTTTCGTGAAGGTATAGTGGTTTCTTGAACGAACTTCCATTTTTAATTTTATTCCGCTTGTATTTTTATTCAATTTCCTTTTCTATTCAACTTCCTTTTTTATTTAAGTTCCAAATAGATCGTTCAGGTATAGTGGTTTCTTGAATTTCCAAATAGATCGTTAAGGTATAGCGGTTTCTCGAATGAACTTCCATTTTTAATTTTATGCAGCTTCCATTTTTATTTTTATTCAATTTCCTTTTCTATTCAAATCGATCCATTTTTTTATTTTTACTGATTAAAAAATGGAAGTTCATAAATTGAAACCACTATACCTTAACGATCTATTTGGAAATTAAATAAAAAAGGAAGTTGAATAGAAAAGGAAATTGAACAAAAATAAAAATGTAAGTTGCATAAAATTAAAAATGGAAGTTCATTCAAGAAACCACTATACCTTAACGATCTATTTGGAAATTAAATAAAAAAGGAAGCTGAACAGAAAAGGAAATCGAATAAAAATAAAAGTGGAATAAAAATAAAAATGGAAGTTGCATAAAATTAAAAATGCAAGTTCATTCAAGAAACTTTTTTTTATTTTTATTCCGCTTCTATTTTTATTCAATTTCCTTTTCTATTCAACTTCCTTTTTTTTAATTAACTTTCATTTTTTATGGAAGTTGCATAAAATTGAAAATGGAAGTTCATTCAAGAAACCACTATACCTTAACGATCCATTTGGAAATTAAATAAAAAAGGAAGTTGAATGGAAAAGGAAATTGAAAATAAAAAGAAGTTGAATGGAAAAGGAAATTGAAACCACTATCCCTTAACGATCTATTTGGAAATTAAATAAAAAGAAAGTTGAATATTAATGGAAGTTGAATAGAAATTAAAGTTGAATAAAAATAAAAAAGGAAGTTTGATAAAAAAGGAAGTTGAATAGAAAAGGAAATTGACATAAAATTAAAAATGGATGTTCATTCAAGAAACCACTATACCATAACGAATAAAATTAAATAACTTCCTTTTCTATTCAACTTCCTTTTTTATTAAATTTCCAAATAGATCAACTTCCTTTTTTATTTAATAAAAATGGAACTTCTATTTTTATTTTTATTTCACTTCTATTTTTATTCAATTTCCTTTTTATTTTCTATTCAACTTCCATTTTCAATTTCCTTTTCTATTCAACTTCCTTTTTTATTTAATTTCCAAATAGATTGTTAAGATATAGTGGTTTCTTGAATGAACTTCCATATTTAATTTTATGCAACTTTCATTTTTATTTTTATTCAATTTCATTTTCTATTCAAGTTCCTTTTCTATTCAATTTCCTTTTTTTATTTAATTTTCAATTAGATCGTTCAGGTATAGTGGTTTCTTGAATGAACTTCCATTTTTATTCAATTTCTTTTTCCATTCAACTTCCACTTCTATTTTATTTCTATTCAACTTCCTTTTTTGTTTAATTTCCAAATAGATCGTTCAGGTATAGTGGATTCTTGAATGAAAAGGAAATTGAACAAAAAAGGAAGTTGAATAAAAATAAAAATGGAAGCTGTATAAAATTAAAAATGGAAGTTCATTCAAGAAGCCACTATACCTTAACAATCTATTTGGAAATTAAATAAAAAAGGAAGTTTTACTGAAAAAGGAAGTTGAATAGAAAATGAAGTTGAATAGAAAAGGAAGTTGAATAGAAATATAAATGGAAGTGGCAAAAATGGAAGTTCATTCAAGAAACCAGTATACCTTAATGGAAGTTCATTTAAGAAACCACTATACCTTAACGATCTATTTGCAAATTAAATAAAATAAAAATAGAAGATGCATAAAATTAAAAATGGAAGTTCATTCAAGAAACCACTGTACCTTAACAAAGTTGAATAGAAAAGGAAATTGAAAGTTCATTCAAGAAACCACTATGTAACGCCCTCAAAATAAACCCATAATATATAACATTAACATGCATCGTTATAAGAAAACAAAATATTATTCCATTCATCAAAGTAATCTTATTAAAAGACATTACATGTAATAACGAAAGTAAATGCCCTACAGGTTTACATCTTTCCAAGCGAACACTTGGACACAAAAGTCTGAGTACTAACTCAATTACACATTAAGCCCTTGGCTTGAGTTTACATATAGCGACCCCGGGTTTACCCTTTATTGTACAGTGATCCGGACGTGCGTCTGTAGATGTTAGTAGTTGATTACTATCTTGTTTACATCCTTTCCTACTTTGTATTTGAGTTATAGGATGTGTTGGGCAGGTTTGTTAAAGGTTGGTTGTGTTTGGGAGCCAAGTGTTGCTGCCCAGAATTTTGGGTCTTCGCTCGAGCGAGCTTCTGTCTTTGGTCCTTCGCTCGAGCCAGGGTTTGGTCACTCGAGCAAGAGTGAAGTTTTATGTCTGGTGGCTCGAGCCAGAGTGGCTTCGCTCGAGTGAGCGATGCGTCTGGTTCTGGACCTGAGAGTTGCATTTCTTGGCTCGAGCGAGCTTTTCTTCGCTCGAGCGATCTGGTTCGGTCTTCGCTCGAGCGAGCAGTCCTTCGCTCGAGCGTGCGTCTAGTTGCAGACCTGAAGGTTTGAGTTCTTGGCTCGAGCGAGCTTCTGGGTTGTTGGCTTGAGCGAGGGTTTTCTGTGCCTGGTCGCTCAAGGGACCAAGTCTTCGCTCGAGCGAGCCTGTTTATATTAGCTAGCAGCAGCCGAGTTGAACATCACTTTTTCAAAACTTTTTCATCTTCAAACCCTAAATTCGAGACTCTCTCTCTCTCTCTAGACTTGTCTTCTCTCTAAGAAATCATCTCCTTCTAGTGTGAATCTACCCTAAGGACTTTGTTAAAAAGATAGAGGGTGACTTGGGCTTCGATTTAATCTGAAAATCTTTGGATTTGGAGCACGTTGGTCGTTGGGTCTTCTTCTCCTTTTGAGCTCAAACTTTGAGGTAGGAATATCCTACTCCTCTTTATGGTCTTTGTCTTTAAATTTTAGCATTTTGATATGTTGGGGGTAGTTGTGTAATTGTGAGAAAGTTTGGGGCTTTTGTGTAATTTTACAAAAGTTGGGGTTTTATTTAAAATAAACCTATATGCATGTTTAGCATAGAGAAATGGGATTAATGTGGGATCATTGATGAAAATGGAACCTTAAGAGTTGTAATGTTAATTATGGAAAATGCCCTAATTACATTGATTAATTAATTTGCATAATTAATTGTGAGAAATGAGGAATTGAAGTGGAAATGTTGAGATTGGAAGTATATGGGATAAAAGGGTGTAGTTGAATTACTTATTACTCACCGAATTGAAATGTTGATGTATTATCCATTTTGTGCATTTATTTTCTGTATAGAAATAACTACTTTGGGCTATCGGTGGAGGATAGTCTTGATTGTTGTAGACAATGCATGATGATTAGGCAAACTAAAACTAATCACTGAAATGTGTCATTGAGTATGACAGTTGAAAGAATACATTAAATTTATGTATTGATTGGTGATGTGTATAATTATTGTTTATATGCATTGTGTGGTGTTGGAGAAGATAGGAGATGTACTCCACGGTTTAGGAGATGATAGGGGATGGACCTCTAAACCGGATGTTGTTTGGGAGAAGATAGGGGATGGACTCTGTAGATATAGCTCATATGCTTATCTAATGATGTGTTGACACAACTCATATGCTTGTCTTTGGAAGTGTGATATAGCTCTTATGCATATCTATGGAAGTGTTGGTATAGCTCACATGCTTATCTGTGATGTGTTGATATAGCTAGTATGCTTATCTGTTATGAAATTGGGAAAATATTTAATATGAGTTACTGTCTCATATAAGTAGTTTGGCCAGGTTCTGAGCCAAGGTTATGGATTGAGAATTGAAAGGAAATGGAAAATGAATTGTAACATAGACTTGTAAGTCATCAAACTGAAGGATGAGATATGTGGATGTATTAGTGTTGGCCATCTATCAACTGCTAATCTTTTAGTCATTATTCATAGCTGGTTTAGTGTATTTCTACTGGGCTGTGGCTCACCCTATATGGGAATATCATTTTCAGGTACAGGTAGCATGCCACCTCCAAGGACTTAGCTTGGGAGGCTAGAGGCGGACAGACCTTTTTGTTGTCTATTTTCTTTTAATGTATTACATGTAAATTCAAGCCAAGGGCTTAATGTGTAAATGAGTTAGCACTCTCTTTTTGTAACCAAGTGTTAACTTGGAAAGCTGTAAGCCCGTAGGGCATTTGCTTTTGTTGTTAACATGTAATACATTTTGTAATGAAACTCTAATGAATAGAAGAATGTGGATCTTTTATATATCAATGCATATCTATGTTGATGGGTTTAATGTTATTATTTTGAGGGCGTTACATTACATGTAATATCAAGTAAAACAAAATAACAACTAATCTAAACAGTCTTCAACTCCAAATCCTTCCAAGCTAAGTCCTTGGAGGTAGCATATCACCTGGACCTGAAAATGATGTTCCCGTATAGGGTGAGCCACAGCCCAGTAGAAATATACTAAACCAAATATAGGAATTAACTAAAGAAATAGCATTCGACAGATGGTTAACACATGCAAATCCAGTATAACACTATACAGTTTCATGACAGTAATGTCCATGACATGTTTCACTTTCCGTTATTAATCAACTTTCCATTTATACATACATGGCTCAGAACCTGGCCAAACTACAAAGTGAGACTACATCTCATATTAACATTACTTCCAATATCAACCACTCAAATGAGACCATAGCTCATACTGAAACACTTCCATAAATCAATAAGTACACATATTTGCTGTACTAATGGAGTCCATCCCCTTTCTCCTCCTAAACAGGTTTGAGAGTCCATCCCCTATCTCCTCCCAAAACAATATGCATATACAATGTAATTAGCACTTGTCATATACACTATTCAATCAATACACGTATTTGCTGTATTAATTCAACCGTCATATTCAATGACTCAATCAATGTGATTAGTTTTAGTTTTCCCTAATCAACATGCAATGTCTACAACAATCACGACTATCCTCCACCGATAGCCCAAAACAGTTATTTCTAAACAGGAAATAAATGTATCAACAAACATAATCTCAACATTATCATAGCCGAGTGATTAAATTATCCGACTACACCATTTAATCCCATAGTTCCCCAATTTCATGAATTAAACTTAATTCCACAATTTTCCCAAAATTAATTATACGAATTAATTTATTACAACAACTAGGGTTTTTTCCCTTTTTCCCAAAATCAACCTTAAGGTTCAATTTTCTCAAATTAACACTATCATTGCCATTTTTCATGACTTACAAACATATGGAATTTAATATATGAAAGATTCCTTATTTCTCAAATTATAATACAAACCCTAGTTTTTCCCAAAATTACCAAACAATACCAACATATCAAAATGACTAAAACTTAGGACAAAGCCTATAAGATGGAGTAGGAAATCCCTACCTCGAAGTTAGAATCCAAACGGAGATGAAGACCAAAAACCAATGTGCTCTAAATCCCAAGTCCTTCAGATTAAAACGAAGCCCTCAACCCACTCTATCTTTTTAACAAAGAGCCTAGGGTAGAAACACCCTAAAAATAGATGAAACCTAAGAGAGAAGGTGTATAGAGGGAGAGAGAAGACGGACCTAGGGTTTTGAAATCAAAAGAGTATTAAAAACTGAATTTTTCCCCGCTGCTGCGTACTTAAATAAAACAAGCTCACTCGAGCGAAGGATTGGTCGCTCGAGCGACCAGACACAAGAAATCTCGCTCGAGCAAAGAAAGTCTCGCTCGAGGGAAAAACTCGAAGCTTCAGGTCTGCAACCCAGAAGCTCGCTCAAGCGACAGAATGCTCGTTCAAGCGAAGAACTCGAAAACATACACCTCCCTCGCTCGAGCCAAGAAACACAACTCTCAGGTCTATACCTAGACGTAGTCGCTCGCTTGAGCGAAGAAACCCTGGCTCGAGCGACGGACCAAAAACAAAGAGCTCACTTGAGCGAAGAACTGCTTGCTCGAGCGAAGGGTCAAAATTCTGGGCAGTAACCCTTTGCTCCCTAACACTCCCAACCTGTAACAAACCTGCCCAAAGCATCCCATAACTCAGAAACAAGAAATTAAAGGACGACAACAACAATTATATAACAACAGGATCCACGGAACCTAAGTTCGGATACAACAACCAAATGGGAAAAGACTGAGGTCGCTATAACCTCCCCCCCTTAAAGAATTTCGGCCTCGAAATTAAGCATAAGTTTTCAAAAACAGGTTTTTCTCAATTTCCAACAATATGACATTTCAATAATTAACAACCCGACCCAAACTGGTCATTCCATCTTTTACCAAGAGGCATCTCACAATATGTAAAACAACATATATTTCAACTTGCATTATCAACATGCATTTCTTTCCAATTCAACAATTATCAATCTATAAGATTCACCATTTCGTATCATATTCAATGTTCATGATACATTTCCAATTATACAATATATTCGACATATGCAATGTTCCATTAAACTTCCATTTTGAGGCAAGTTTCAAAATTCTTCCATTAAACCAAAACATTAATCATGTTTCCCAACCTAAGTTATATTCAACACACTTAAGGTTCAATATTACAACAAAATAAAAACATATGCTCGAGCATCTACAAATAGATCCGAATATTTCTCTCGGACCTCCAACTCACGTTCCCAAGTGGCTTCCTCCACTCCATGATGTTTCCACAAAAACTTTTACCAAAGGGATGGTCTTGCCTCGCAAAACTTGATCCCGCCTATCCAAGACCCGAACCGGTCTCTCCTCATACGAGACATCCTCGTCAACCTCTAAGTCGGTCCAATCCAACACATGTGATGGATCCGACTCATACTTCCGAAGCATACTCACATGAAACACGTCATGAACTCCGGATAACTGCAGTGGCAAAGCTAAACGATAGGCAGCCTTGCCAATCCTCTCAAGGATCTCAAAAGGGCCAATAAATTGAGGGGACAACTTCTCGCTCTTCCCAAACCTCATCAATCCCCGCCTAGGTGATATCTTCAGAAAGACATGATCACCTACCACAAATACCAAAGGTCTTCTCCTACGGTCGGCATACGATTTCTGACGACTCTGGGCTATAACAAGCCTCCTACGGATAAGCTCAACTTTCTCCGTCGTTTCTCTTACCAACTCTGGGCCCAACAAAGGTGCATCACCCACCTCGGCCCAACAAACTGGAGACCTACACGGTCGGCCATACAAGGTCTCAAATGGTGCCATACCGATACTAGACTGAAAACTGTTGTTGTAGGCGAACTCCACCAAAGGCAAGTGCCTCTCCCACGACCCACTAAAGTCAAGAACACAACCCTGAAGCATATCCTCAAGGATCTGAATAGTATGCTCGGACTGCCCGTCAGTCTAAGGATGATAAGCCGTGCTAAAGGTCAACTTAGTGCCTAAGGCACTCTGCAAACTCTGCCACAATCTAGCAGTAAAACGAGGATCTCTATCTAAGACGATCGTCATTGGGACCCCGTGCAACCTCACTATGTCTCGAATATACAAGTCGGCAAGATGATCTACCGAATCTCTAACGCACATAGGAATGAAGTGCGCTGACTTAGTCAACCAGTCTATAATCACCCAAATAGCATCACTACCCCGCTGAGTCCTCGGAAGACCTACAACGAAGTCCATAGTGACATGCTCCCACTTCCACTCGGCAATAGGTAAGGGCTGTAACAAACCCGCTGGCCTCTGATATTCGGCCTTCACTTGCTGACAAGTAAGGCACTTAGACACGAAAACTGCCACATCTCTCTTCATACCCCGCCACCAAAACTGGTGACTCAAATCCCGATACATCCTAGTGCCTCCCAGATGCACCGCAAGGCGTGAATGGTGAAACTCTCGGAGTACCTCCTCTCGGCAAGACTCCGGTACAAACCAATGGTCTCGGTATCTCACACTCAGGTCGGGATACACCGTCAAACCCTTCTCAACCTTCCCACCAGAGATCTTCTCTCGGAGGGAATCTACCTCAAGGTCATCTCTCTGTGCCTCTAACACTCGAGTCACAAGTGTAGGCTACACAACAACAGAAAACAAGGCCACAGCCTCAACGGATTCGCGCAGAAGCAAATCAAACTCCCCAAGTGCCCCCAACATCTCCCATTCCCGGATGACTATACTAGCTACGTCACAAACAGATTTCCTGCTAAGGGCATCGGCCACCACATTGGCCTTCCCCGAATGATAATGCAACTCGAAGTCATAATCCTCAATGAACTCCATCCACCTCCTCTGCCTCAAGTTCAAGTCTTTCTGTGTAAACAGATATTTCAGACTCTTATGATCCGAGAACACCTCGAATCTCTCGCCATAAAGGTAATGCCTCCAAATCTTCAAGGCAAAGATCACAGCTACTAACTCTAGATCATGTGTAGGGTAATTCTTCTTGTGTATTTTCAACTGACGTGAGCCATAGGCAACCACTTTTCCCTCTTGCATCAACACACAACCCAAACCCTCTCGTGAGGCATCACAATAGACTGCATAACCCAACCCTCTCTCCAGAATAATCAAGACTGGAGCGGTGGTCAATCTAACCTTCAACTCCTGAAACGACTTTTCACAAGTCTCACTCCATACAAATTTGACTCCTTTCTGAGTCAATCTAGTCAACGGCGAAGCTAACCTAGAGAAATCCTTCACAAACCGGCGGTAGTACCCAGCTAATCCCAGAAAACTGTGGATCTCAAACACACTCTTAGGCTGTGCCCAATCTTGCACTGCCTCTATCTTGGATGTATCAACAGACACCCCTTCCCCGGAAACTACATGGCCTAAGAACTTCACCTCCTCTAGCCAGAACTCACATTTTCCAAACTTAGCATAAAGCTTATGAGCTCTAAGTATCTCAAGCACCACTCTCAAGTGTTCCTCGTGCTCCTCCTCTGAAGGTGAATAAATCAGAATGTCATCCACGAAAACGACTACAAAACGATCTAAGAATTTCCAGAAGATCTGGTTCATCAAGTCCATAAACACTGCCGGTGCATTGGTGAGCCCAAATGGCATCACCAGAAACTTATAGTGGCCATACCGCGTACGGAATGCCGTCTTCGGAATATCCTCCTCCCTGACTCTCAACTGGTGGTAACCCGATCTCAAATCTATCTTAGAGAAACAACGGGAACCCTTCAACTGATCGAACATATCATCTATACGAGGCATAGGGTACTTATTTTTTACCGTAGCCCGATTCAATTTTCGGTAATCGATATAGAGTCTCAAAGCACCACCTTTCTTCTTAGCAAAGAAGGCCGGTCCTCCCCACGGCGAAACACTAGGATGTATATAGCCCTTATCTAGCAACTATTGGAGTTGGATCTTCAACTCAACTAACTCGGCTGGGGCAAAACGATAAGGTGCCATAGAAATTGGCGCCGTGCCGGGCACTAAATCGATGGAGAACTCAATCTCTCGATGAGGTGGCAAACTAACGAGATCCTCGGGAAAGACGTCCGAGTACTCACAAACCACCCTCGGCAACACAGTCTGGGTCTCATCACACTCACTACTCAAAAGGCTAGCAAGAAGACCACTCAACTCACTCCGCCCTCGCGGATCATACACCGGTGGCAAAACACTACCAACCCGATCCCCCAAGAAATGAAAACAATCCCCGCTCAAGGTACATACTGTGACCCTCTGGCGGTAACAATCAATAACTGCCCGGTATGACGATAACCAGTCCATATCCAAAATAACATCAAATCCCGACATGGGCATAACTACAAAAGGAAACAGAAGCCGACGATCAGCGACCTCTATATCACAACCTCTACAACCGTGTTTCAAAATCAACTCACCCTCAACAGGTGATACTACACATATAGGAGATGCTAACTGTGCCAACTCCAATCCCAGAACAGATGCAAATGCAGCAGATATAAAAAAATGAGATGCTCTCGTATCAATCAACACATTAGCAACCGAGTTGCAAAACAAGAAGGTACCTCTCACAACAGATGGAGCCGGTACAAGATCCTACGCGGGTAACAACATACACGTGCCCAGACGGTCTCTGATCTACCTGCTCACCCCTAGGAGCATAAGATTACTGCACAGACTGGGACGATGAAGCCCCCTGATTGGCCCTCAAGGCCTGAACTGACTGAGCTGGCTGATGACTCTGAGTCTGCCTCAAACCAGATGCACCAGATGTGCCACTCAACTGCGGGCAAAACCTCTTAAGGTGCCCTGCCTGACCGCACTGGTAACAAGAGAGCGGCTGGCCTCTACCCTGACTCTGGTTCTGAGATCGAGCCGAAGATGACGTTGCTTTCTGTACTCCTCCCTTCTGCGGGCAAACTGGAGACTTGTGGCCCAGCTGGCCACACTTGAAACAGGTAATGTCTCTCTGACTGCCTTTCCCAGAACCTGCACTCGGCACTGGAAAGGTCGATCTAGTAAAGCTACTCTGAGACTGCTGAGGGTTAAAACCTCTTTGCCTCCTGCCATCACTCTGGCCATCCTGACTCCTCTCGGAGCCTTTCTGTCCCTCCTCCTCCTCCTGCATCATGACCTCCATATGGGCTGTAGCATCAACCAGACGCCCATAATCTCGAATCATAGTCCCTCAAACTCTCAGCTTGAGGCCGCGCATCAACTTCTTCTCGAACTCTATACAACGACGTTCCTCAGATGCCACCAACTCAGGTGCAAACCTGGATAAACTAGTAAATACAGCCTCAAACTCGGCCACTGAAGAACTCAGCTGCTTAAGATGGCAGAACTGATCCCTCAACCTCTCCTTAACAACTGGAGACAGGAACTTCTCCTGGAAAGCATCTACAAAAGCCTTCCAAGTTCCTCTTATACAGCCCTTCGTGAATTTCTACCACTGACCTGCATCCCCCTTTAGCTAAAAAGATGCCAAGGTCACTTTCAACACCCCGTCTTCGATGCCAAGCATCTCAAACGTCTTTGTTGTCTGTTCGAGCCATTCATCCGCCTTAAGTGGCTCTTTTGGATCACCCACAAATTCGTCAGGGTTGGACCAGAAGAACTCCCTCTTTAGAAAAGAAGGTCCAGTATCTGCAACATGAACCTGGGCTTGATTTTCAGCTCTGAGAATGCCCACTGACTCCCTGAATGCCCCTACTATCTCTCGGGCCAAGGCGCCCATAGCTTGCTGGCCTACTGGCTCGGACACATTGGCCTGGCCAACTCCTTCCTACTATGCCGGAATCTCCTCTAGCATAGGCATTTCCTGCCTACCCTGCCTACCACGCCTACCGCGTCCTCGTCCTCGTCCTGACATCCTAATAATGGTAACAAAGACGTTAGCACATTAATAAATGTGCCGAAGCTATAACACTCGCGTCCTAATGCATTGGACAACAATAATTCATTCCACGTAAGCACATAATCACGTAAGCACCTACGAATTTCATTCCTGGATAATGATAGTCCCGAGGCATCACTAAAGTTCTGGTTGGAAACAACATTGATCAAGTGCCTTTCCAACAAGACTTTCAGAAACTTAAGGGCCCAATTAACATCCTAGAAACTACATTCCATACCTACATAGTCACATAAACATTTTATCATATAAGCATATAACTGTACATCTAAGTCTCTATCAAGCGAGACGAACCCATTGTGATACTAATCACTTCCCATATACCCAAAGTATTCAAACCCGGTACGCTCTGATACCAAGTTGTAACGCCCTCAAAATAAACCCATAATATATAACATTAACATACATCGTTATAAAAAAAACAAAACATTATTCCATTCATCAGAGTAATCTTATTAAAAGACATTACATGTAATAACGAAAGTAAATGCCCTACGGGCTTGCATCTTTCCAAGCCAACACTTGGACACAAAAGTCTGAGTACTAACTCAATTACACATTAACCTCTTGGCTTGAGTTTACATGTAATATCAAATAAAACAAAATAACAACTAATCTAAACAAAGTCTTCAACTCCAAATCCTTCCAAGCTAAGTCCTTGGAGGTAGCATATCACCTGAACCTGAAAATGATGTTCCCGTATAGGGTGAGCCATAGCACAGTAGAAATATACTAAACCAAATATAGGAATTGACTAAAGCAATAGCATTCGACAGATGGTTAAGGTATAGTGGTGTCTTGAATCAACTTCCTTGAATAGAAAAGGTGGTTTCTTGAATGAATAAAAAAGGAAATTGAAATGAACTTCCTTTTCTATTCAACTTCCTTTTTTATCATTAAGGTATAGTGGTTTCTTGAATGAACTCCAAAATAGAAGTTGAATAGAAAAGGAAGTTGAATGAAAGTGGAAGGAAAAGGAAAACCACTATACCATAACGATCTATTTGGAAGTTGGATAGATCGTTAAGGTATAGTGGTTTCTTGAATGAACTTCCATTTTTAATTTTATGCAGCTTCCATTTTTATTTTTATTCCACTTGCATTTTTATTCAACTTATATTTTTATTCAATTTCATTTTTTATTTTTATTCGTTAAGGAACATTCCTTTTTACTTCTATTTTTATTCAATTTTATAATGGAAGTTGAATAGAAAAGGAAATTGAATAGATCGTTAAAAATAAAAATGGTTTCTTTTATTCAACTTGCATTTTTATTTTTATTCCACTTGCATTTTTATTCAATTTCATTTTCTATTCAACTTCATTTTTTTATTAAAGTTCCAAGTAGATCGTTAAGGTATAGTGGTTTCTTGAATGAACTTTCATTTTTAATTTTATGCAGCTTCCATTTTTATTTTTAAACCATTTTTAATTTTATTCAATTTCCTTTTTATTTTTAAATTCATTTTCCATTCAACTTCTTTTTCTATTCAATTTCCTTTTTATTCAAGAAACCACTATACCTGAATGAACTATTTGGAAATTAAATATTTAACTTCCACTTTTTAGTGGTTTCTTGAATGAACTTCCTTTTATTCAATTTCCTTTTCTATTCAATTTTATTTTTATTCCACTTGCATTTTTATTCGATTTTCTTTTCTATTCAACTTCCATTTTTATTTAACTCCCATTTTTAATTTTTTGAATGAACTTCCATTTTTATTCAATTTCCAAATAGATCATTTTTATTTTTATTCCACTTTTATTTTTATTCAATTTCATTTCCTTTTTTATTCAATTTGGAAATGAAAAATAAATAAAAAAGGAAGTTGAATAGAAAAGGAAATTGAAAATGAAAGTTGAATGGAAATAAAAATTTCCAAATAGATCGTTAAGGAAGTGGTTTCTTGAATGAACTTTCACTTCTATTTTATTCAACTTCTATTTTCAATTTCCTTTATTTTTACCTTAACGATCTATTCAATAATAAATTGAAAAGGAAATTGAAAATGGAAGGTGGTTTATTGAATGAACTTTCCACTTTTAATTTTATGCAGCTTCAATTTTTAATTTTAACGAACTTCCCTTTTCTATAATTTCAATTTTTATTCCACTTCTATTCAACTTCCTTTTTTATAGTTCATTCAAGAAAAGGAATTTAATTTCCACTTGCATTTTAAATAAAAAAAATTGAATAAAAATGCAAGTGATCTATAGTGGAATTTCATTCAAAAAACCACTATACCTAAACGATCTATTTGGAAATTGAATAAAAATAAAAGTGGAATAAAAAAGGAAGTTGCATAAAATTAAAAATGGAAGCTGCATAAAAATAAAAATGAAAGTTCATTCAAGAAACCACTATACCATAATGATCTACTTGGAAAATTAAAAATGGAAGTTCATTCAAGAAACCACTATACCTTAACGATCTATTTACAAATTAAATAAAAATGGAAGTTGAATGGAAAAGAAAATTGAAAATGGAAGTTCATTCAAGAAACCACTATACCTCAACGATCTATTTGGAAATTAAATAAAAAAGGAAGTTCATTCAAGAAACCACTATACCTTAACGATCTATTTGGAAATTAAATAAAATAAAAATGAAAGTTGCATAAAATTAAAAAAGGAAGTTGCATAAAATTAAAAATGGAAGTTCATTCAAGAAACCACTATACCTGAACGATCTATTTGGAAGTTCAAAAAACCAATGCAAGTGGAATAAAAATAAAGATGGAAATTGCATAAAATTAAAAATGGAAGTTCATTCAAGAAACCACTATACCTTAACGATCTATTTGGAAATTAAATAGAAAAGGAAGTTGAACAGAAAATGAAATTGAATAAAAATGCAAGTGCAATAAAAATAAAAATGGAAGTTCATTCAAGAAACCACTATACCTTAATGATCTTCCTTTTTTGTTGAATTTCCAAATAGATCACCTTAACGATCTATTTGGAAATTAAATAAAAAAGGAAGTTGAATGGAAAATGCAAGTGGAATAAAATTAAAAAAGGTTTCTTGAATGAATTTGGAAATATTTAATTTCCAAATAGATCGTTAAGGTATAGTGGTTTCTTGAATGAACTTCCTGAACGATCTATTTTATTTTTATGCAACTTCCATTTTTAAATAAAATCAATTTCCTTTTTTATTTAATTTCTAAATAGATCGTTAAGGTATAGTGGTTTCTTGAATGAACTTGCATTTTTAATTTTATGCAGCTTCCATTTTTATTCAACTTCCATTTTTTATTCAACTTCCTTTTCCATTCAACTTTCATTTTTATTTTTATTCCACTTTTATTTTTATGCAACTTCCATTTTTATTTTTATTCAATTTCCTTTTCTATTCAACTTCATTTTTTGTTTAATTTCCAGATAGATCGTTAAGGTATAGTGGTTTCTTGAATGAACTTCAATTTTTAATTTTATTCAATTTCATTTTCTATTCAACTTCCATTTTTTATTTAATTTCCAAATAGATCGTTAAGGTATAGTGGTTTCTTGAATGAACTTCCATTTTTAATTTTATGTAACTTCCACTTTAATTAATTTTATTTTTATTCCACTTCTATTTTTATTCGATTTCCTTTTCTATTCAACTTCCTTTTTTATTTTTATTCCATTTCCATTTTTAATTCAATGAACTTCCAAATAGTTCTATTTGGAAACCACTATACCTTAACGATCTATTTGGAAATTAAATAAAAAAGGAAGTTGAATGGAAAATGGAAGCTGCATAAAATTAAAAATGGAAGTTCATTCAAGAAACCACTATACCTTAACGATCCATTCGAAAATTAAATAAAAATAAAAGTGGTGGTTTAAAAAGGAAGTTGAATAGCAAAGGAAATTGAATAAAAATGGAAGTTGCATAAAATTAAAAATGACTTGAATGAACTTTCATTTTTAATTCCACTTGCATTTTTATTCAATTTCTTTTTCTATTCAACTTCCCTTTTAATTTTATTCAATTTCCATCTTTAATTTTTCTTGACCAAAAATTAAAATGGATAACCATTAAATAAAAATGGTTATCCATTTGCATAAAGGAAATCACTATAGCTGCATAAAATTCCAAATAGATAGTTCATTTCAAGAAACCACTATTCCTTTTTTATTTTTATTTAATTTCCTTTTCTTTTCAATTTCCTTTTCTATTCAACTTCCAAATAGATCAAGAAACCACTATGCCTTAACGATCTATTTGGAAATTAAATAAAAAAGGAAGTTGAATAGAAAAGGAAATCGAATAAAAATACAAGTGGAATAAAAATAAAAATGGCTTCCATTTTTAATTTTATGCAACTTCTATTCAACATCCATTTTTATTTTTACCACTATACCTTAACGATCCATTTGGACATTAAATAAAAAAGGAAGTTGAATAAAAAAGAAAATTGAATAGAAATTAAATAAAAAAGGAAGTTAAATAAAAATAGAAATTGAATAAAAATATAATAGAAAAGAAAATTGAAAATGAAAAAGGAAATTGAATAAAAATAGATCGTTATGGTTTCTTGAATGAAGTTGCATAAAATACCTTATTCAGCTTCCTTCCTTTTCTATTTAACTTCCTTTTTTTATTTTTATTCAACTTCTATTTTTAATCAATTTTCTTTTCTATTCAACTTCCTTTTTTATTTAATTTTCAAATGGAAGTTCATTCAAGAAACCACTATTAACTGAACTTTCATTTTTAATTTTTTGCCACTTCCATTTTTATTTTTATTTAATTTCCTTTTTTATTTAATGTCCAAATAGATCGTTAAGGTATAGTGGTTCTTTTATTTAATTTCCAAATAGATCGTTAAGGTATAGTGGTTTCTTGAATGAACTTCTATTTTTTATTTTATTCAGCTTCCATTTTTATTCAATTTCCTTTTCCATTCAAGTTCCTTTTTTATTTAAATTCCTTTTTTATTTAATTTCCAAATAGATCGTTCAGGTATAGTGGTTTCTTTAATTTTTTTTCTTTAATTTGTAAATAGATCGTTAAGGTATAGTGGTTTTTTGAATGAACTTCCA
Organism: Camellia granthamiana; assembly: GCA_036172215.1. Lineage (NCBI taxonomy): Eukaryota > Viridiplantae > Streptophyta > Magnoliopsida > Ericales > Theaceae > Camellia > Camellia granthamiana. The sequence goes on along the minus strand of JAXFYN010000018.1, from coordinate 1,625,086 downwards.
CTTTAATTTTTATTGAATAGAAAATGAAGTTGAATAGAAAAAGAAATTAAATAAAAAAGGAAGGTGCATAAAATTAAAAATGGAAGTTGCATAAAATTAAAAATGGAAGTTCATTCAAATAACCACTATACCTGAACGATCTATAAAAATAAAAATGGAAGTTGCATAAAATTAAAAATGGAAGTTTCCTTTTTTATTCAATTTCATTTTCTATTCAACTTCCTTTTTTTATTTAATTTCCAAATAGATCGTTCAGGAATAGTGGTGTTTATTTTTATTCAATTTCCTTTTCTATTCAACTTCCTTTTATATTTAATTTACAAATAGATCGTTATTTTTATTCAACTTCCTTTTTTATATTTATTCAATTTTCTTTTCTATTCAACTTCTATTTTTATTCAATTTCCTTTTCTATACAACTTCCTTTTTTATTTAATTTCCAAATAGATCGTTTAGGAATAGTGGTTTATTGAATGAACTTCCATTTTTAATTTTATGCAACTTCCTTTTTTAATTTTATGCAACTTATATTCAACTTCCTTTTGTATTTAATTTCCAATCTATTTGGAAATTGAATAAAAAAGGAAGTTGAATGGAAACCACTATGCCTGAACGATCTATTTAATTTCCAAAAGGAGGTGGAATGAACTTCCATTTTTATTTTATTTAATTTGTAAATAGATTCTGTTCAACTTCCTTTTCTCTTCAACTTCCTTTTTTATTTAATTTCCAAATAGATTGTTCAGGTATAAAAATGGAAATTAAAGAAACTGGAAATTATTTAATGAACTTCCATTTTTCAATTTTAACTAAAATAAAAAATTAAAAATGAAAGTTCATTCAATAAAAATAGAAGCGGAATAAAAATAAAAATGGAAGTTGAATAAAAAAAATAAAAATGGATCGTTAAGGTATAGTGGTTTCTTGAATGAACTTCCATTTTTAATTTTCTTTCTATTCAAGTTCTTTTTCTATTTAAAAATGAAAGTTCATTCAAGAAAAATGAAGTTGAATAGAAAAGGAACCATTAAATAGATCATTTTTATTTTATGCAAGTTCTATTTTTAATTTCCAAATAAAAAAGGTATAGTGGTGGTTTCTTGAGTGACCTTCCATTTTTATTTTTATTCCACTTGCATTTTTATTCAATTTCCTTTTCTATTAAACTTCCATTTTTATTTAATTTCCAAATAGATCGTTAAGGTATAGTGGTTTCTTTAATGAACTTCCATTTTTTATTTTTATTCCACTTCTATTTTTATTCAATTTCCTTTTCTATTTAACTTCCATTTTTATTTAATTTCCCAATAGATCATTAAGGTAATTTCCTTTTTTATTTAAAGTTCCATTTTTATTTAACTTCCATTTTTTAATGAACTTCCATTTTTCAAGAAATCACTATACCTTAACGATCTATTTGGAAGTTGAATGGAAAATGAAGTTGAATAAAAATGGAAATTTCCTTTTATTCAACCACTATAAAAGGAACCACTTTTAACCAAATGAAATTAAGGTCTAGTGGTTTCTTGAATGAACTTCCATTTTTCATTCAATTTCATTTTCATTTGGTTAAAAAAGTGGAAGTTCATTAAATAAAATAAAAAAGGTTGAATGAACTTCCATTTTTAAATTTATGCAACTTCCACTTTTATTTTTATTCCACTTCTATTTTTTATTCAATTTCATCTTTTATTCAACTTCCTTTTTTATTTAATTTCCAACTCGATCGTTAAGGTATAGTGGTTTCTGGAAAATGAACTTCCATTTTTAATTTTATGCAGTTTCCATTTTTAATTTTATGCATCTTTCATTTTCTATTCAACCTCCTTTTTTATTCAACTTCATTTTCTATTCAACTTCCTTTTTTATTTAATTTCCAAATATTTCTTTTTCTATTCAGCTTCATTTTTTATTTTTATACATCTTCCATTTTTAATTAAACAGTGGTTTGCATTTTTATTCAACTGATCTATTTTTATTTTTATTCCATTTTTCTAAATAGATCGTTCAGGTATAGTGGTTTCCTTTTTTATTCAACTTCCTTTTCTATTTAATTTCCAAATAGATGATCTATTTGGAAATTAAAAATGGAAGTTCATTTTCTTGGAAGTTCAGATAGATTGTTAACGTTTATTTAAAAAGGAAGTTGAAATGGAATAAAAAAAAATGGAAGTTCATTCAATAAAAATGATCGTTCAGGTATAGTGGTTTCTTGAATGAACTTTCATTTTTAATTTTATTTTTCCTTTTTTATTTAATTTCCTTTTCTATTCAACTTCCTTTTCATTTCAACTTTCATTTTTAATTTTATTCGAATTTCTTTTCTATTCAGCTTCCTTTTTTATTTAATTTCAAAATAGATTGTTAAGGTATAGTGGATTCTTGAATGAACTTCCATTTTTATTTTTATGCAACTTCCATTTTTATTTTTATTCAATTTCATTTTCAATTCAACTTCCTTTTTTATTTAATTTCCAAATAGATCGTTAAGGTATAGTGGTTTCTTAAATGAACTTCCATTTTTAATTTTATGCAACTTCCATTTAAGGTATAGTGGTTTCTTGAATGAACTTCCATTTTTAATTTTATGTAGCTTCCATTTTTACGATCCATTTGGAAATTAAATAAAAAAGGAAGTTGAATAGAAAAAGAAATTGAATGAAAAATGGAAGATATTTAATTTCCACATAGATCATTAAGGTATAGTGGTTTCTTGAATGAACTTTCATTTTTAATTTTATGCAACATCCATTTTTATTTTTATGCAACTTCTTTTTTTATTTAATGTCCAAATAGGTCGTTAAGGTATAGTGGTTTCTTGAATGAACTTCCGTTTTCAATTTTATGAACTTCCATTTTTATTTAATTTCCAAATAGATCGTTCAGGTATAGCGGTTTCTTGAATGAACTTCCACTTTTATTTCTATTCAACTTCCTTTTTTATTCAACCACTATACCTTAACCGTTTCTATTTGGAAATTAAATAAAAAAGGAAGTTGAATAGAAAAGGAAAAGGAAATTGAATAAAAATAGAAGTAGAATAAAATTAAAGATGAAAGTTCATTCAAGAGATCACCACTATACCTTAACGATCAATTTGGAAATTAAACAAATGGAAATGGAATAAAAATAAAAATAAAAATGGAAGATGCATAAAATTAAAAATAGAAGTTGCATAAAATTAAAAATGGAAGTTCATTCAAGAAACCACTATACCTTAACGATCTATTTGGAAATTAAATAAAAGAGGAAGTTGAATAGAAAAGGGAGTTGCATAAAAATAAAAATGGAAGTTGCATAAAAATAAATATAAAAATAGAAGTTGCATAAAATTAAAAAAGGAAGTGGAATGAAAATAAAAATGAAAGTTCATTCAAGAAACCACTATCCTTTTTTATTTAATTTCCTTTTCCATTCAGCTTCCTTTTCTATTTAATTTCCAAATTGATCGTTAAGGTATAGTGGTTTCTTGAATGAACTTCTATTTTTATTCAATTTTTAATTTGCATAAAATTAAAAATTGAAGTTCATTCAAGAAACCACTATACCCTAACGATCTATATGGAAATTAAATAAAAAATGAAGTTAAATAAAATAGGAAATTGAATAAAAATGCAAGTGGAATAAAAATAAACATGGAATTTGCAAAAAATTAAAAATGGAAGTTCATTCAAGAAACCACTATACCTTAACGATCAACTTGGAAATTAAATAGAAAAGGAAGTTGAATGGAAAAGGAAATTGAATAAAAATAAAAATGGAAGTTGCATAAAAATAAAAAAGGAAGTTGCATAAAATAAAAAAGGAAGCTGAATAGAAAAAGAAATTGAATAAAAATGAAATTGAGTAAAAATAAAAATGGAAGATGCATTAAATTAAAAATGAAAGTTCATTCAAGAAACCACTATACCTTAACAATCTATTTGGAAATTAAATAAAAAAGGAAGTTAAATAAAATAGGAAATTGAATAAAAATGCAAGTGGAATAAAAATAAACATGGAAGTTGCAAAAAATTAAAAATGGAAGTTCATTCAAGAAACCACTATACCTTAACGATCAATTTGGAAATTAAATAGAAAAGGAAGTTCAATGGAAAAGGAAATTGAATAAAAATAAAAATGGAAGTTGCATAAAAATAAAAAATGAAGTTGCATAAAATAAAAAAGGAAGCTTAATAGAAAAAGAAATTGAATAAAAATGAAATTGAGTAAAAATAAAAATGGAAGATGCATTAAATTAAAAATGAAAGTTCATTCAAGAAACCACTATACCTTAACAATCTATTTGGAAATTAAATAAAAAAGGAAGTTAAATAAAATAGGAAATTGAATAAAAATGCAAGTGGAATAAAAATAAACATGGAAGTTGCAAAAAATTAAAAATGGAAGTTCATTCAAGAAACCACTATACCTTAACGATCAATTTGGAAATTAAATAGAAAAGGAAGTTCAATGGAAAAGGAAATTGAATAAAAATAAAAATGGAAGTTGCATAAAAATAAAAAATGAAGTTGCATAAAATAAAAAAGGAAGCTTAATAGAAAAAGAAATTGAATAAAAATAAAATTGAGTAAAAATAAAAATGGAAGATGCATAAAATTAAAAATGGAAGTTCATTCAAGAAACCACTATACCTTAACGATCTATTTGGAAATTAAATAGAAAAGGAAATTAAAAAAAAAATGGAAGTTGAATAAAAATAGAAGTGAAATAAAATGGAAGTTGAATAGATAATGAAATTCAAGAAACCACTATACCTTATCGATCTATTTGGAAATTAAATAAAAAAGGAAAAGGAAGTTGCACAAAAAAGGAAATTGAATAAAAATAGAAGTGGAATAAAATTAGAAACGGAAGTTTAATTATTTAATTTATTCAATTTCATTTTTTATTCAACTTCCTTTTTTATTTAATTTCCAAATTGATTGTTAAGGTATAGTGGTTTCTTGAATGAACTTCCATTTAATTTTATGCAACTTCCTTTTCCTTTCAACTTCCTTTTTTATTTAATTTCTATTTTTGTTTAATTTCCAAATAGATCGTTAAGGTATAGTGGTTTCTTGAATAAACTTCCATTTTTAATTTTATGCAACTTCCTTTTATATTTTTATTCCACTTCCATTTTTATGCTACTTCCATTTTTAATTCAACTTCCTTTTTTATTCAACTTCATTTTCTATGCATCTTCCATTTTTATTTTTATGCATCTTCTATTTTTATTTTTATGCAACTTCCATTTTTCAGTTTTATGCAACTTTCATTTTTAATTTTATTCATCTTTCATTTTTTATTCAACTTCCTTTTTTATTTAATTTCCAAATAGATCGTTAAGGTATAGTGGTTTCAATTTCCTTTCCTATTCATTTTTATGCAATTTTCTTTTCTATTCAACTTGATTTTTTATTTAATTTCCAAATAGATCGTTAAGGTATAGTGGTTTCTTGAATGAACTTCCATTTTTAATTTTATGCAGCTTCCACTTTTATTTTTATTAAATTTCATTTTCCATTCAACTTCCATTTTTATTTTTATTCAATTTTCTTTTTTATTCAACTTCCTTTTTTATTTAATTTCCAAATAGATCGTTAAGGTATAGTGATGCATTTTTATTCAATTTCCTTTTCTATTCAACTTCCTTTTTTATTTAACTTCCTTTCTATACAACTTCCTTTTCTATTCAGGTTCCTTTTTTATTTTTATTCGATTTCCTTTTCTATTCAGCTTCCGTTTTTATTTAATTTCCAAATAGATCATTAAGGTATAGTGGTTTCTTGAATGAACTTCTTTTTTTATTTAATTTCCAAATAGATCGTTAAGGTATAACGATCTATTTTGATTTTATTTTTTTATTTAATTTCCAAGTGGATCGTTAAGGTATAGTGGTTTCTTGAATGAACTTCCATTTTTAATTTTAAAAAACTTCCATTTTTATTTTTATTTAATTTCCATTTTTATTTTTATTTCACTTTCATTTTTATTCAATTTCCTTTTTTATTTGTTTAATTTTATGCAACTTCCTTGAATGAAAGTTCCATTTTTAAACAGATCGTTACGGTATTGTGGTTTCTATTATTCAATTTCCTTTTTCTATTCAACTTCCTTTTTTATTTAATTTCCAAATAGAACACTAAGGTGTAGTGGTTTCTTGAATGAACTTGCATTTTTAATTTTATGGAAGTTCATTTTTTATTTAATTTCCTTTTTTATTTTTATTCAATTTTCTTTTCTATTCAACTTCCTTTTTTATTTAATTTCTGAAATTTCCAAATGGATTGTTAAGGTATAGGGGTTTCTTGAATGAACTTCCGTTTTCAATTTTCTGCCACTTGTATTTTTATTCCACTTCTATTCAACTTCCTTTTTTATTTAATTTCCAAATAGATCGTTAAGGTATAGTGGTTTCTTGAATGAACTTCCATTTTTAATTTTATGCAACTTCCATTTTTATTTTTATTCCACTTTTAATTTTATGCAACTTCCATTTTTATTTTTATTCAATTTCATTTTCTATTCAACTTCCTTTTTATTTAATTTTTATTTTTATTCAATTTTCTCTTAGATTCAACTTCCTTTTCTTTTTAATTTCCAAATAGATCGTTAAGGTATAGTGGTTTCTTGAATGAACTTCCATTAAGATTGGAAATTGCATAAAAATGGATGTTGAATAGAAAAGGAAGTTGCATAAAATTAAAAATGAAACTTCCAAATAGAATAGAAAATGGAAGTTGAATAGAAAAGGAAATTAAATAAAAATGGAAGTGGAAGTTCATTCAAGAAACCACTATACCTTAACGACTATACCTTAACGAACTATTTAGAAATTAAATAAAATAGAAGTGGAATAGAAAAGAAAATTGAATAAAAATAGAAGTGGAAATTGAATAAAAATGCAAGTGCAATAAAAATAAAAAAGGAAGTTGTATAGAAGAGGAAGTTGAATGGAAAAGGAAATTGTGATCTATTTGGAAATTAAATAAAAAATGAAGTTGAATAGAAAAAGAAATTAAATAAAAAAGGAAGTTTAATAGAAAAGGAAATTGAATAAAAATAGAAATTTCATAAAAATAAAATGGAAGTTGAATAGAAAAGGAAATTGAATAAAAATGCAAGTGGAATAAAAATAAAAAAGGAAGTTGCATAAAATTAAAAATAGAAGTTCATTTAAGAAACCACTATACCTTACCGATTTATTTTATTTAATGGAATTAAGCAAAAATTATTCCACTTTTATTTTTGTTCAACTTCCTTTTTTATTTTTATTCAATTTCCTTTTCTATTCAACTTCCTTTCTGTTCTATTCAACTTCCATTTTTATCTAATTTCCAAATGGAAGTTGACCCATAAAATTAAAATAGATCGTTAAGGTATAGTGAAAATTAAATAAAAATGGAAGTGAAATAAAAAATGGAAGATGCATAAAATTAAAAATGGAAGTTGAATAAAAAAGGAAATTCATTCAACTTCCATTTTTAATTTTATGCATCTTCCATTTTTATTTTTATTCAATTTCCATTTCCATTCAACTTCCAAATAGATCGTTAAGGTATAGTGGTTTCTTGAATTGAAGTTGCGTAAAATTAAATATGGAAGTTCATTCAAGAAACCACTATACCTTAATGATCCATAAAATTAAAAATGGAAGTTCATAAAAGAAACCACTATACCTTAACGATCTATTTGAAAGTTTATTCGATTTCCTTTTCTATTCAAATTTTATGGAAGTTCATTCAATTTCCTTTTCCATTTTTATTTTTATTCAATTTTCTTTTCTATTCAACTTCCTTTTTGATTTAATTTTCATTTTTAATTTTATGCAACTTCCATTTTTATTTTTATTCATTTTTATTTTTATTTAAATTCCATTTTTATTTCATCTCCAAATAAATCGTTAAGGTATAGTGGTTTCTTGAATGAACTTCCATTTTTATTTTTATTCCACTTCTATTTTTTATTATTCAACTTCAATTTTTGTTCAATTTTCTGCAGCTTCCACTGCTATTTTTATTCAATTTCCTTTTTTATTCAACTTCCTTTTTTATTTAATAAAAATGGCTTCCATATTTAATTTTATACAACTTCCATTTTTATTTTTATTCCACTTCTATTTTTTATTCAATTTCATCTTTTATTCAATTTTCTTTTCAATTCAACTTCCACTTCTATTCAACTTCCTTTTTTATTTAATTTTCTTTTCTATTCAGCTTCCATTTTTATTGAATTCCACTTTTCTATTCAACTTCCTTTTTGATTTAATTTCCAAATGGATCGTTAAAGTATAGTCTTTTTCTATTCAACTTTCTTTTTTATTTAATTTCCAAATAGATCGTTCAGGTATAGTGGTTTCTTGAATGAACTTCCATTTTTATTTTTATTCCACTTCAATTTTCTATTCAATTTCCTTTTCTATTCATCTTCCACTTTTATTTTTATTCAATTTCCTTTTCTATTCAACTTCATTTTTTATTTAATTTTCATTTTTAATTTTATGCAACTTCCATTTTTATTTTTATTCAACTTCCTTTTTTATTTAATTTAAAAATTGATCGTTAATTTTTATTCAATTTCCTTTTCTATTCAACTTCCTTTTTTAGTCCACTTCCATTTTCTTTTTTATTCAACTATTATTCCACTTCTATTTTTATTCAATTTTATTTTTTATTGAACTTCGTTTTTCATTTAATTTCCAAATAGATCGTTAAGGTATAGTGGCAAAAAATTAAAAATGCAAGTTCATTCAAGAAACCACTATTCAATTTCCTTTTGTATTCAACTTTCGTTTTTATTTAATATCCAAAACGATCCATTTGGACATTAAATAAAAAAGGAAGTTGAATAGAAAAAAAATAGAAGCGGAATAAAAATGCAAGTGGAAGTTGCATAAAATTAAAAATGGAAGTTTATTCAAGAAACCACTATACCTTAACGATCTATTTGGAAATTAAATAAAAAAGGAAGCTGAATAGAAAAGGAAATCGAATAAAAATATAAGTGGAATAAAAAAAAATGGAAGTTGAATAAAATTAAAAATGGAAGTTTATTCAAGAAACCACTATACCTTAACGATCTATTTGGAAATGAAAGAAAAAAGGAAGTTGAATAAAAATAGAAGTGGAATAAAAATAAAAATGGAAGTTGCATAAAATTAAAAATGGAAGTTGAATGGAAAAAGAAATTGAATAAAAATAAAAGTGGAATAAAAATAAAAGTGGAAGCTGCATAAAATTAAAAATGGAAGTTCATTCAAGAAACCACTATACCTTAACGAACTATTTGAAATTAAACAAAAAAGGAAGTTGAATAGAAAAGGAAATTGGAACCACTATACCTTAACGACCTATTTGGAAATTAAATAAAAAAGGAATTTGAATAGAAAAGGAAGTTGAATAGAAAAAGAAGGAAGTTAAATAAAAATAAAAATGGAAGATACATAAAATTAAAAATGGAAGTTGCATAAAATTAAAAATGGAAGTGGTTTCTTGAATAATCTTCTATTTTTAGTTTTATTCAACTTCATTTTTTATTTAATTTCCAAATAGATCGTTCAGGTATAGTGGTTTCTTGAATTAACTTCCATTTTTAATTTTATGCAACTTTCATTTTTATTTTTATTCCACTTCTATTTTTATTCAATTTCCTTTTCTATTCAACTTCCTTTTTTATTCAATTTCCAAATAGATCGTAAAGGTATAGTGGTTTCTTGAATGAACTTCCATTTTCAATTTTATGCAACTTCCATTTTTATTTTTATTCCGCTTTTATTTAATTTCCAAATGGATCGTTAAGGTATAGTGGTTTCTTGAATGAACTTCCATTTTCAATTTCCTTTTCTATTCAACTTCCATTTTTCCTTTATGCAACTTCCATTTTTAATTTTATTCAATTTCGTTATGGTATAGTGGTTTCTTGAATGAACTGTTGTCTTCCATTTTTAATTTTATGCAACATCCATTTTTATTTAATTTCCATTCAACTTCTTTTTTTATTTAATTTCTAAATGGATCGTTCAGGTATAGTGGTTATGCAAAGGACATCGAATAAAAATAGAAGTGGAATAAAAATAAAAATGGAAGTTGCAAAAAATTAAAAATGGAAGTTTATTCAAGAGCCACATAAAATTAAAAATGGTTTCTTGAATGAACTTTCATTTTTAATTTTTTGCAACTTCATTTTTTATTTTTATTCCACTTCTATTTTTATTCAATTTTCTTTTATATTCAACTTCCATTTTTATTTAATTTCCAAATAGATCGTTAATGTTATTAAAGTTCCAAATAGATCATTAAGGTATAGTGGTTTCTTGAATGAACTTCCATTTTTATTCAACTTCCTTTTTTATTTAATTTCCAAATAGATCATTCAGGTACAGTGGTTTCTTGAATGAACTTCCAGATTTGATTTTATGCAACTTCCATTTTTATTTTTATTCCACTTGCATTTTTATTCCACTTTCTTTTCTATTCAACTTCATTTTTTATTTAATTTCCAAATAGATCGTCCATTTTTATTCAATTTTCTTTTCTATTCAACTTCCTTTTATTTTTATTCAACTTCCTTTTTTATTTTATTTCCAAATAAATCGTTAAGATATAGTGGTTTCTTGAATGAACTTCCATTTTTATTTTTATTCCACTTGCATTTTTATTCAATTTTCTTTTCTATTCAACTTCCTTTTTTATTTACTTTTTATTTTTATTCCGCTTCAATTTTATTCAAGAAAAAAACCACTATACCTTAACGAATAGAAAAGGAAATTGAATAAAAATAGAAGTGAAATAAAAATAAAAATCGAAGTGGAATAAAAATAAAAATGGAAGTTCATTGAGGAAACCACTATACCTTAACGATCTATTTGGAAATTCATTCAACTTCCATTTTTATTCAACTTCCTTTTCTATTCAATAAACCACTGTACCTGAACGATTTATTTGGAAATTAAATAAAAAAAAAGGAAGTTGAATAGAAAAGGAAATTGAAAAAAAAGTTGAATAGAAAAGAAAATTGAATAAAATTGAAAAAAGGAAGTTCATTCAAGAAACCACTATACCTTAACGATCTACTTGGAAATTAAATAAAAAAGGAAGTTAAATAGAAATGGAAGTTGAATAGAAAAGAAAATTGAATAGAAGTGGAATAAAATTAAAAATGGAAGTTCATTCAAGAAATCACTATACCTTAACGATCTATTTTATTCAACTTCCATTTTTATTTAATTTCCAAATAGATCGTTAAGGTATAGTGGTTTCTTGAATGAACTTGCATTTTTAATTTTATCCAACTCCCATTTTTTTTTTTATTCAATTTCATTTTCCATTCAACTTCCTTTTTTATTTAATTTCGAAATAGATCGTTAAGGTATAGTGGTTTATTCTATTTTCTTTTTTTTTTCAACTTCCTTTTATATTTAATTTCCAAATAGATCGTTAAGTTAATAGTGGTTTCTTGAATGAACATCCATTTTTAATTCCAAATGGATCGTTCAGGTATAGTGGTTTCTTGAATGAACTTCCATTTTTAATTTTATGCGTCTTCCATTTTTATTTTTATTTCAACTTCCTTTTTTATTTAATTTCCAAATAGATCGTTAAGGTATAGTGGTTTCTTGAATGAACTTCCATTTTTAATTTTTATTTCTATTCAACTTCCTTTTTTATTTATTTAATTTCTGAATAGATCGTTAAGGTATAGTGGTTTCTTGAATGAACTTCTATTTTTAATTTTTACTCCGCTTTTATTTTTATTTAATTTCCTTTTCTATTCAACTTTTATTTTTATTCAATTTCCAAATAGATCGTTAAGGTATAGTGGTTTTTTGAATGAACTTCCATTTTTATTTTTATTCAATTTCATTTTCTATTTCTTGAATTTCCAAATAGATTGTTAAAGTATAGTGGCTTCTTGAATGAACTTCCATTTTTAATTTTATTTCACTTCCTTTTTTATTTTTATTCCACTTGCATTTTTATTCAATTTCCTTTTCTATTCAACTTCCTTTTTTATTTAATTTCCAAATAGATCTTCCATTTTTATTTTTATTTTCCATTGAACCTCCATTTTTATTTAATTTTCAAATAGATCGTTAAGGTATAATGGTTTCTTGAATGAACTTTCATTTTTAATTTTATGCAACTTCCATTTCTATTTTTATTTGATTTCATTTTCTATTTAACTTCCTTTTCCATTGAACTTCCATTTTGGAAATTAAATAAAAAAGGATGTTGAGTAGAAAAGGAAATTGAATAAAAATAAAAATGAATGTTGAATAAAATTGAAAATGGAAGTTCATTAAAGAAACTACTATACCTTAACGCTCTATTTGGAAATAAAATAAAAAAGGAAGTTGAATATAAAAGGAAGTTGAATAAAAATAAAAATGAAAGTTGCATAAAATTAAAAATAGAAGTTCGTTCAAGAAACCACTATGCCTTAATGATCTATTTGAATGAACTTAAACAAAAAAGGAAATTGAATAAAAATAAAAAAGGAAGTTGCATAAAATTAAAAATGGAAGTTCATTCAAAAAACCACTATACCTTAACGATCTATTTGGAAATTAAATAAAAAAGGAAGTTGAATAGAAAAGAAAATTGAGTTGAATGGAAAATAAAATTGAATAAAAATAAAAGTGGAAGAAAAATAAAAATAGAAGTTCATTCAAGAAATCACTATACCTGAACGATCCATTTGGAATTAAAAATGGAATTTTATTCAAAAAACCACTATATCTTAACGATCTATTTGGAAATTAAATAAAAAAGGAAGTTCATTCAACAAACCACTATGCCTTAACGATCTATTTGGAAATTAAATAAAAAAGGAAGTTGAATAGAAAAGGAAATTGAATAAAAATAGGAGTGGAATAAAAATAAAAATGGAAATTAAATAAAAAAGGAAGCTGAATAGAAAAGGAAATCAAATAAAAATGCGAGTGGAATAAAAAAGGAAGTCAAATAGAAAAGGATGTTGAATAAAAATAGATCGTTAAACTATAGTGGTTTCTTAAATGAACTTAACGATCTATTTGGAAATTAAATAAAAAAGGAAGTTGAATAGAAAAGGAAATTGAATAAAAATAAAAGTGGAAGCTGCATAAAATTAGAAATGGAAGTTCATTCAATAAACCACTATACCTTAACGATCTATTTGGAAATTAAATAAAAACATAAATTGAATAAAAAAGGAACTTGAAAATGGAAGTTCATTCAAGAAACCACTATACCACTATACCTCAACGATCCATTTGGAAATTAAATAAAAAAAGGAAGTTGAATAAAAAAGGTTTTTATTCCACTTGCATTTTTATTTAATTTTCTATTTCATTCAAGAAACCACTATACCTTAACGATCCATTTGGAAATTAAATAAAAAAGGAAGTTGAATAGAAAAGGAAATTGCATAAAAATGCATGTGGAATAAAAATAAAAAAGGAAGTTGAATAGAAAAGGAAATTGAATAAAAATAAAAATGGAATAAAAATAAAAAAGGAAATTGAATAAACTACCATTTTTAATTTTATGAAATTGAATAAAAATAAAAATGGAAGTTCATTCAAGAAACCACTATGCCTTAACGATCTATTTGAAAATTAAATAAAAAAGGAAATTGAATAAAAAAAAGTGGAATAAAAATAAAAACGATTTATTTGGAAATTAAATTAAATAAAAAAGGAAGTTGAATAGAAAAGGAAATTGAATAAAAATGCAAGTAGAAAAGGAAATTGAATAAAAATAGAAGCGGAATAAAAATAAAAATGGAAGTTAGTTTCTTGAATGAACTTCAATTTTTAATTTTTTGCCACTTCCATTTATATTTTTATTCCACTTCTTTTTTTATTTAATGTCCAAAGAGATCGTTAAGGTATAGTGGTTTCTTGAATGAACATATACCATAACGATCTATTTGAAAATTAAATAAAAAAGGAAGTTGAATGGAAATTAATGATCTATTTGGAAATTAGAAGTTGCATAAAAATAAAAATGGAAGTTGCATCAAATTAAAAATGGAAGTTCATTCAAGAAACCACTATACCTTAACGATCTATTTACAAATTAAATAAAAAAGGAAGTTGAATGGAAAAAGAAATTGAATAAAAGTGGAAGTTGCATAAAATTAAAAATGGAAGTTCATAAAAGAAACCACTATACCTGAACGATCTATTTGAAAATTAAATAAAAATGGAAGTTGAATAGAAACCACTATACCTTTACGATCTATTTGGAAATTAAATAAAAAAGGAAGTGGAATAGAAAAGAAAATTGAATAAAAATAAAAATGAAAATTGAATAAAAATAGAAGTGGACTAAAAATAAAAATGAAAGTTGCATAAAAATAAAAATGGAAGTTGCAAAAAATTAAAAATGGAAGTTCATTCAAGAAACCATTATACCTTAACGATCAACATGGAAATTAAATAAAAAAGGAAGTTAAATAAAAAAAGAAGTTGCATAAAAATAGAAATTGAACAAAAAAGGAAATTGAATAAAAATAAAAAAGGAAGTTGAATAAAAATGCAAGTGCAATAAAAATAAAAATGGAAGCTGCATAAAATTAAATATGGAAGTTGCATAAAAATAGAAGTGGAATAAAAATTGAAAAAGGAAGTTAATTCAAGAAACCACTATACCTTAACGATCTATTTGGAAATTAAATAAAAAATGAAGTTGAATGGAACAGGAAATTGAACTTCCATTTTTATTTAATTTCCAAATAGGTCGTTAAGGTATAGTGGTTTCTTGAATGAACTTCCATTTTTATTTTTATTCCACTTCATTTTTTAATTTTATTTTTATTTTTATTCCACTTCTATTTTTATTCAATTTCATTTTTATTCAATTTCTTTTTCCATTCAACTTCCTTTTTTATTTAATTTCCAAATAGAACGCTAAGGTATAGTGGTTTTTATTTAATTTCCAAATAGATCGTTAAGGCTTCCACTTCAGTTCATTCAAGAAACCAATATATCCTAACGATCTATTTGGAAATTAAATAAAAATGGAAGTTGAATAGAAAAGGAACTTGAAAATGGAAGTTCATTCAAAAATCCACTATACCTTAACGATCTATTTTTATGCAACTTCCATTTTTATTTAATTTCCAAATAGATCGTTAAGGTATAGTGGTTATAATTTTATGCAACTTCCATTTTTATTTTTATTCAATTTCCTTTTCTATTTAAATTCTATTTTTATTCAATTTCCTTTTATATTCAATTTCCATGTTTTGTTTAATTTCCAAATAGATCGTTAAGGTATAGTGGTGGTTTTTTGAATGAACTTCCATTTTTAATTTTATGCAACTTCTATTTTTATTTTTATTCCACTTGCATTTTTATTCAATTTTCTATTTCATTCAAGAAGCCACTATTCCTTAACGATCTATTTGAAAATTAAATAAAAAAGGAAGTTGAATAGAAAAGGAAGTGGAATAAAAATAGAAGTGGAAATTGAATAAAAAATGAAGTTGAATAGAAATGGAAGTCGCATAAAATTAAAAATGGAAGTTCATTAAAAAATCCACTATACCTTAACAATCTATTTGGAAATTAAATAAAAAAGGAAGTTGAATAAAAAATGAAATTGAATAAAAATAAAAATGGAAGTGGAATAAAAATAGATTTGGAAGTTGCATAAAATTAAAAATGAAAGTTCATTCAAGAAACCACTATACCTTAACGATCCATTTGGAAGTTCATTCAAGAAACCACTACACCTTAACGAACTGTTTGGAAATTAAACAAAAAAAGGAAGTTGAATGGAAAAGGAAATTGAATGAACTTCCATTTTCAATTTTATGCAGCTTCCATTTTTATTTTTATTCAATTTTCTTTTCTATTCGACTTCCTTTTTAATTTAATTTCCAAATAGATCATTAAGGTATAGTGGTTTCTTGAATAAACTTACATTTTTAATTTTATGCAGTTTCCATTTTTATTTTTATTCAATTTCATCTTCCATTCAACTTCCTTTTTATTTAATTTCCAAATAGATCGTTCAGGTATAGAAAAGGAAATTGAATAAAATTAAAAATGGAAGTTCATTCAAGAACCCACTATACCTTAATGATCCATTTGGAAATTAAATAAAAAAGGAAGTTGAATAGAAAATGAAATTGAATAAAAATAAAAATGGAAGTTGTATAAAATTAAAAATAGAAGTTGAATAGAAAAGGAAATTGAATAAAAATTCAAGTAGAATAAAAATAAAATTGGAAGTTGCATAAAATTAAAAATAGAAGTTTATTCAAGACACCACTATATCTTAACGATCTATTTGGAAATTAAATAAAAAAGGAAGTTGAAACCACTATACATGAACGATCTATTTGGAAATTAAATAAAAAAGAAATTGAATGGAAAATGAAATTGAATAAAATACGATCTACCTTTTTTATTTTATTTAAATTTACAAATAGATCGTTAAGGTAAAGTGGTTCTTAAATGAACTTCAATTTCTATTCAACTTCCATTTAACTTCCTTTTTCTTGAATGAACTTCCTGTTAGGTTTTTATTCTTGGCAACCCGTTTGACGAAACTCCTTTCAGATGTATTTATTTTCGCACTTTTATTTCAGTGAGGCTATGAGTTTAATAGATGCGAATCCAAATCCGAATCGAGCCATGCAGAGAAGTTTGTGATGTTAATGCTTTCAAGATTGCCACTTCCCTGATTATTGCCGGTCAGCTCGCGGCTGAAGCAAAATGCAAAATTGCATTCAAAATTGCTTGTCCGTCGTTGCTCGCTCGAGCCAAGGAGTGCTCGCTCGAGCCAAGGCTTGCTCGCTCGAGCCAAGGAATGGCTCGCTCGAGCGAAGGATTGCGTCCACACAAAAACCTGAAAGAAGTGATTGGTCGCTCGAGCCAAGGATCCGTCGCTCGAGCCAAGGCACTAGTAGAAATCATGAAAAATACACTCCTCGCTAGAGCCAGGAAAGATTCGCTCGAGCGAGCCTCAGAATCCAGATTTCTCAAGGAGTTTGTTTTCTTCCCAATCTAGGATTACTTTTGGTTCTCTATAAATACTTGGTTTTCTCCAAAACTAAGTAATTCATTGAAGTCCTCCAGATCTTCTTTTTGGTTCTTAGAGGTTTATATCTGGGGATATTTTGTTATTTTTTCTTTGATGTTTTATTGAGTATTCAACTCATGGTTTAAAAAGAGTACATCAAAGGTTTGTTTGTTATACACAAAAGAGAGAGTTGTTCTTCAGTTGTGAATTCTGAAGAATTCGAGCTTGAAGCTTTGGTGGAATCCGGAGTGGCTTATCAGAAAGACAATTCCGTGCTGAAGATGGGGTTGGAAGAGGCACATAGAGGTTGGTTCAATTAGGCGTTATGGATTCGCTAGATAATTGAGAGTGATACCTGTGTAATTCCTTTAAATCTTCTTAGTGGATTGTTCTTGTGGCAGTTGCCCGTGGTTTTTTTTATCACAATTGGAAGGTGTCCAATTGTGGATTTTCCACGTAAAATCTTTGTGTCTCTTTCTCTTGATTGTTTGATTGGGATTGTTTTATTCTGCTTAAAATTCATACATAATCACAAATCAATATCTATGAGGTTTCTAGATTTTTCACTTCCTTTTCTATTCAACTGAAACCACTATACCTTAACGATCTATTTGGAAATTGAATAAAAAAGGAAGTTGAAAATAAAAATGGAATAGGAAATTAAAACAAAAATGAAATTGAATAGAAATAAAAATGGAAGTTCATTCAACAAACCACTATACCTTAACGATCCATTTGAAAATTAATTAAAAATGGAAGTTCATTCAAAAAACCACTATACCTTACCGATCTATTTGGAAGTTGAATAAAAAAGGAAGTTGAATGGAAAAGGAAATTGAATAAAAAAGGAAGTTCATTCAAGAAACCACTATACCTTATTTGAATGATCTATTTGGAAATTAAACCACTATACCACAATGATCTATTTGGAAATTAAACAAAAAAGGAAGTTGAATAGAAAAGGAAATTGAATAAAAATAGATCGTTAAAGTATAGTGGTTTCTTCCATTTTTTATTTTTATTCCACTTCTATTTTTCTTAAATTTCCTTTTGTAAAAAATGAAACCACTATTCCTTAACGATCCATTTGGAAATTAAAATAATGTATAGTGGTTTTTTATGGGAGTTGCATAAGATTAAAAATAGAAGTTCATTAAAAAAAACCACTATACCTTAACGATCCATTTGGAAATTAAACAAAAATGCAAGTGGAATAAAAATACAAATGGTTCTTATTTAATTTCCAAATAGATCGTTAAGGTATACTGGTTTCTTGAATGAACTTCCATTTTTATTTAATATTCATTTAAAAATGGAAGTTCATTCAAGAAACCACTATACCTTAACGGAACCATTTGGAAATTAAATAAAAAAGGAAATTAATTAAAAATGGAAGTTGAATGGAAAAGGAAATTGAATAAAAATGCAAACGGAATAAAAATAAAAGTGGATGCTGGATAAAAATAGAAGTTCATTCAAGAAACCACTATACCTTAACGATCTATTTGGAAATTAAATAAACCATTTTTATTTTTATTTCCAAATAGATCATTAAAGTATAGTGGTTTCTTGAATTAACTTCCATTTTTAATTTTTTGCAACTTCCATTTTTATTTTTATTCCACTTCTATTTTTATTCAAATTCCTTTTCTATTCAACTTCCTTTTTTATTTAATTTCCAAATAGATCGTTAAGGTATAGTGGTTTCTTGAATGAACTTCCATTTTTAATTTTATGTATCTTCCATTTTTATTTTTATTCATATTCAATTTCATTTTCTGTTCGACTTCCTTTTTTATTTAATTTCCAAATAGATCGTTAAGGTATAGTGGTTTATTGAATGAACTTCCATTTTTAATTTTATGCATCTTCCATTTTTATTCAATTTCCTTTTCCATTCAACTTCCTTTTTTATTTAATTTCCAAATAGATCGTTAAGGTATAGCGGTTTCTTGAATGAACTTCCATTTTTAATTTTTAATTTTTATTTCTACTCAACTTCCTTTTTTATTTAATTTCCAAATGGATCGTTAAGGTATAGTGGTTTCTTAAATGAACTTCCATTTTTAATTTTATGCAGCTTCCATTTTTATTTTTATTCAATTTCCTTTTTTATTCAACTTCCTTTTTTATTTAATTTCCAAATAGATTGTTAAGGTGTAGTGGTTTCTTGAATGAACTTCCATTTTTAATTTTATGCAACTTCCACTTTTATGCAACTTCCATTTTTATTTTTATTCCACTTCTATTTTTATCCGATTTCCTTTTCTATTCAGCTTCCTTTTTTATTTAATTTCTGTTCAATTTCCTTTTCTATTCAATTTCCTTTTTTGTTTTTATTCTACTTCCTTTTCTATTCAACTTCCTTTATTCAAAATCATTTTCTATTCAACTTCCTTTTTTATTCAATTTCATTTTCTATTCAACTTCCTTTTTTACTCAATTTCATTTTCTATTCAACTTCATTTTTTATTAAAATGAAAATAGAAAAGGAAATTGAATAAAAATAAAAGTGGAATAAAAATAAAAGTGGAAGTTGCATAAAATTAAAAATGGAAGTTCATTCAACCACTATACCTTAACGATCTATTTGAAAATGGAAGTTCATTCAAGAAACCACTATACCTTAACGATCTATTTGGAAATTAAATAAAAATGGAAGTTGAATAGAAAAGGAAATTGAATAAAAATGCAAGTGGAATAAAAATGGAAGTTCATTCAAGAAACCACTATACCTTAACGATCTATTTGGAAGTTCAATAGAAAAGGAAATTGAATAAAAAAGGAAACTAAATAATAAAAAAAATGAAAGTTGCATAAAATTAAAAATGGAAGTTCATTCAAGAAACCACTATACCTGAACGATCTATTTGGACATTAACCCTTTATCTATTAAATAAAAAAGGAAGTTGAATAGAAAAGGAAGGAAGCTGAATACAAAAGGAAATTGAATAAAAATTAAAGTGGAATAAAAATTAAATAAAAAAGGAAATTGAATAGAAAAGGAAATTGAAAATGCAAGTTCATTCAATAATCCACTGTACCTTAACGATCTATTTAGAAATTAAATAAAAAAGGAAGTTGAATAGGAAAGGAAGTTGAATAGAAAAGGGAAT
This sequence comes from Camellia granthamiana, assembly GCA_036172215.1. Classification (NCBI taxonomy): domain Eukaryota; kingdom Viridiplantae; phylum Streptophyta; class Magnoliopsida; order Ericales; family Theaceae; genus Camellia; species Camellia granthamiana. Next base: position 1,604,970 of record JAXFYN010000018.1, on the reverse strand, counting down.
TGAATAGAAGTAGAAGTTGAATAAAAAGGAAATTGAATAAAAAAGAAGTTGAATGGAAAATGAAATTGAATAACAATAATAAAAAAAGGAAGTTGAATAGGAAATTGTGATCTATTTGGAACTTTAATAAAAAAGTAAGTTGAATAGAAAAGGAAATTGAATAAAAATAGAAGTGGAAGCTGCATAAAATTAAAAATGGAAGATCATTCAAGAAACCACTATACCTTAACGATCTATGCCTTAATGATCTATTTGGAAATTAAATAAACCATTTTCAATTTTATGAAGCTTCCATTTTTATTTTTATTCCACTTCTATTTTTATTCAATTTCCAAATAGATCGTTAAGGTATAGTGGTTTCTTGAATGAACTTCCATTTTTATTCCACTTGCATTTTTATTCAATTTCCTTTTCTATTCAACTTCCATTTTTATTTAATTTCTAAATAGATCGTTAAGGTATAATGGTTTCTTGAATGAACTTCCATTTTTAATTCCTTTTTTATTCAATTTCCTTTTCTATTCAACTTCCATTTTTATTTAATTTCCAAATAGATCGTTAAGGTATAGTGGTTTATTTTTATTTCTTTTCTATTCAACTTCCATTTTTAATTTTATTCCACTTCCATTTTTATTTTTATTCCACTTCTATATTTCGAAATAGAACGTTAAGGTATAGTGGTATACCTTAGTGTGGAAATTAAAATTTGAAAGGGGCATAAAATTAAAAATGGAGGTTCATTCAAGAAACCACTATACCATAACGATCTATTTGGAAATTAAATAAAATTTTCATTAAGGTATAGTGGCTTCTTGAATTTCCTTCCATTTCCATTTTTATGCATCTTCCATTTTTATTTTTATTCCACTTGCATTTTTATTCCACTTGCATTTTTCTATTCAACTTCCTTTTTTATTTAATTTCCAAATTGATCGGTACAGTGGTTTCTTGAATGAACTTCCATTTTTAATTTTAAAAAAGGAAGTTGAATAAAAATAGAAGTGGAATAAAAATAAAAAAGGAAGTTGAATAGAAAAGGAAATTGAATAAAAATAAAAATGGTATTTGCATAAAATTAAAAATTGAAGTTCATTCAAGAAACTGTTATACCTTAACGATCTATTTGGAAATTAAACAAAATGGAAGTTCAAGAAACCACTATACCTTAACGATCTATTTTCATTTTCTATTCAACTTCCTTTTTTATTTAATTTCCAAATAGATCGTTAAGGTATAGTGGTTCTTGAATGAACTTCCATTTTTAATTTTATCGCTAAGGTATAGTGGTTTCTTGAATGAACTTCCATTTTTAATTTCCAAATAAATCGTTAAGGTATAGTGGTTTTTTGAATGAACTTCCATTTTTAATTTCCTTTTCTATTCGATTTCCTTTTCCATTCAACTTCCACCTTTATTTTCTATTCAACTTCCTTTTTTATTTAATTTCCAAATAGATGCATAAAAATAAAAATGGAAGATGCATAAAATTAAAAATGGAAGCTGAATAGAAAAGGAAATTGAAAATAAAAATGGAAGTTGCATAAAATTAAAAATGGAAGTTCATTCAAAAATAAAAAAGGAAGTTGAATAAAAAAGAAAATTGAATAAAAATAAAAATGGAAGCTGAATAAAAAAGAAAGTTCATTCAAGAAACATTAACGATCTATTTGGAAATTAAATAAAAAAGGAAGCTGAATAGAAATTTAATTTCCAAATAGTTCGTTAAGGTATAGTGGTTACAATTTCTTTTTCTATTCATTATTTTCAATTTCCTTTTCTATTCAACTTCCATCATTTTTTCCATTTTTAAAGGAAGCTGAATTAAATAAAAAATAGTTAAGGTATGGATCGTTAAGGTATAGTGGTTTCTTGAATAAAAATGGATCAATTGAAGAAAAAAGGAAGTTGAATAGAAAAGGAAATTGAATAAAAATGCAAGTGGAATAAAAATAAAAATGGAAGTTCATTCAAAAAATCAACTTCCTTTTTTATTTAATTTCCAAATAGATCGTTAAGGTATAGTGGTTTCGATTTCCTTTTCTATTCAGCTTCCATTTTTATTTTCCAAACAGATCGTTCAGGTATAGTGGTTTCTTGAATAAAATGCAAGTGGAATAAAAATAAAAATAAAAATTGAAAATGGAAACCACTATACCATAACGATCTATTTGGAAATTAAATAAAAAAGGAAGTTGAATAGCAAAGGAAATTGAAAATGGAAGTTTATTGAAGAAACCACTATACCTTAACGACCTATTTCCTTTTCTATTCAACTTCCTTTTTTTATTTAAGTTCGAAAATTAAAAATGGAAGTTCATTCAAGAAACCACTATACCTTAACGATTTATTTGGAAATTAAATAAAAATAGAAGTGGAATAAAAATAAAAATGGAAGTTCATTCAAGAAATCACTATACCTTAACGATCTTTTCTATTCAACTTCCTTTTTTGTTTAATTTCCAAATAGATCGTTATGGTATAGTGGTTTCAACTTCCTCTTTTATTCCATTTTCAATTAAACAAAAAAGGAAGTTGAATAGAAATAGAAGTGGAATAAAAATAAAAGTGGAAGTTGCATAAAATTAAAAATGGAAGTTCATTCAAGAAAATGGATCGTTAAGGTATAGTGGTTTCTTGAATGAACTTCCATTTTTATTCAACTTCATTTTTTATTTAATTTCCAAATAGATCGTTCAGGTATAGTGGTTTCTTGAATGAACTTCCATATTTAATTTTATGCAACTTCCATTTTTATTTTTATTCCACTTGCATTTTTATTCAACTTCCTTTTCTATTCAACTTCCTTTTTTATTTAATTTCCAAATAGATCGTCCATTTTTATTCAAATTTCTTTTCTATTCAACTTCCTTTTATTTTTATTCAACTTCCTTTTTTTATTCAACTTTCTTTTTTATTTTATTTCAAAATAGATTGTTAAGGTATAGTGGTTTCTTGAATGAACTTCCATTTTTATTTTTATTCCACTTGCAATTCTATTCAACTTCCTTTTCTATTCAACTTCCTTTTTTTATTTAGTTTTTATTTTTATTCCGCTTCTATTTTATTCAAGAAAAAACCACTATACCTTAACGTATAGAAAAAGAAATTGAATAAAAATAGAAGTGAAATAAAAATAAAAATGGAAGTGGAATAAAAATAAAAATGGAAGTTCATTCAAGAAACCACTATACCTTAACGATCTATTTGAAAATTCATTCAACTTTCATTTTTATTCAACTTCCTTTTCTATTTAATAAACCACTATACCTGAACGATCTATTTGGAAATTAAATAAAAACAAGGAAGTTGAATGGAAAAGGAAATTGAATAAAATTGAAAAAAGGAAGTTCATTCAAGAAACCACTATACCTTAACGATCTATTTGGAAATTAAATAAAAAAGGAAGTTAAATAGAAAAGGAAGTTGAATAGAAAAGAAAATTGAATAGAAGTGGAATAAAATTAAAAATGGAAGTTCATTCAAGAAACCACTATACCTTAACGATCTATTTTATTCAACTTCCATTTTTATTTAATTTTCAAATAGATCGTTATGGTATAGTGGTTTCTTGAATGAACTTGCATTTTTAATTTTAAGCAACTTCCATTTTTATTTTTATTCAATTTCATTTTCCATTCAACTTCCATTTTTGTTAATTTCGAAATCGATAGTTAAGGTATAGTGGTTTATTCTATTTTCTTTTTTTTTCAACTTCCTTTTTTATTTAATTTCCAAATAGATCGTTAAGTTAATTGTGGTCTCTTGAATGAACTTCCATTTTTAATTCCAAATGGATCATTCAGGTATAGTGGTTTCTTGAATGAACTTCCATTTTTAATTTTATGCATCTTCCATTTTTATTTTTATTTCAACTTCCTTTTTTATTTAATTTCAAATAGATCGTTAAAGTATAGTGGTTTCTTGAATGAACTTCCATTTTTAATTTTTATTCCACTTCTATTTTTATTCAATTTCCTTTTCCATTCAACTTCCTTTTCTATTTAATTTCCAAACAGAACGTTAAGGTATAGTGGTTTCTTGAATGAACTTCCATATTTAACTTCCACCACTATACCTTAATGATCTATTTGGAAATTAAATAAAAAAGGAAGTTGAATGGAAAAGGAAGTTGAATAGAAAAGGAAGTTGAATAAAAATAAAAGTAGAAGTTTATTCAAGAAACCTTAAATAAAAATATTCAACTTCCATTTTTATTTAATTTCCAAATAGATCGTTAAGATATAGTGGTTTCTTGAATAGAAATTTAATTTCCAAATAGATCGTTAAGGTATAGTGGAAGTTCATTCAAAAATGATATTGAATAGAAAAGTAAATTGAATAAAAATAAAAGTAGAATAAAATTAAAAATGGAAGTTGCATAAAATTAAAAATGGAAGTTCATTCAAGAAACCACTATACCTTAACGATCTAGTTGGAAATTAAATAAAAAAGGAAGTTGAAAAAAAAAAAGAAATTAGAATAAAAATGGAATTGAAATAAAAATAAAATGGAAGTTCATTCAAGAAACCACTATACCTTAATGATCTATTTGCAAATTAAATAAAAAAGGAAGTTCGTTCAAGAATAAAAATCCACTATACCATAACGTTCTATTGGAAATAAAATAAAAAAGGAAGTTGAATAGGAAAATAATAGATTGTCAAGGCATAGTGGTTTCCTTTTGTATTCAACTTCTATTTTTATTCAATTTCCTTTTGTATTCAACTTCCATTTTTACTTTTATTCAATTTCATTTTCTATTTGGAAATTAAATAACAATGGAAGTTGAATAGAAAAGGAAGTAAAAATGCAACTTGAATGAACTTCCACTTCTATTTTTATTTAATTTCCAAATAGATCGTTAAGGTATAGTGGTTTCTTGAATGAACTTCCTTTTTTGTTTAATTTCCAAAATAAATCGTTAAGGTATAGTGGTTTCTTGAATGAACTTCCATTTTTATTTTATGCATCTTCCAGTTTTATTTTTATTCCACTTTAATTTTTCTTCAATTTTCTTTTCTATTCAACTTCCTTTTTTATTTAATTTCGAAATTGAACGTTTCATTTTCCATTCAACTTCCTTTTTTAATTTAATTTCCAAATAGATCGTTAAGGTATAGTGGTTTCTTGAATGAACTTCCATTTTTAATTTTATGCAACTTCCATGTTTATTTTTATTCCACTTCCATTTTTATTCAACTTCCTTTTTTATTTAATTTCTAAATAAAAATTAAAAGGAAATTAATGGATTTTTATTCAACTTCCACTTTTTATTTTATTCCACTTAATTTTTATTCAATTTCTTTTTGTATTCAACTTCCTTTTTTATTTAATTTCCAAATTGATCTAATTTTCAAATTGCATTTTTATTTTTATTCCACTATACCTGAACGATCTATTTGCCACTTCCATTTTTAATTTTATGCAACTTCCATTTTTAATTTTATGCAACATCCATTTTTATTTAATTTCCAAATAGAACGTTAAGGTATAGTGGTTTCTTGAATGAACTTCCAAATAGATCGTTACGGTATAGTGGTTTCTTGAATGAACTTCCAAATAGATCATTAAGGTATAGTGGTTTCTTGAATGAACTTCCATTTTTATTTTTATTCCACTTCTATTTTTATTTTCCTTTTCTATTCAACTTCCATTTTTATTTTTATTGAATAAAAACGAAATTGAATAGAAAAGGAAGTTGAATGGAAAATGAAATTGAATAAAAATGGAAGTTGCATAAAATTAAAAATAGAAGTTCATTCAAATAGATCTTTAAGGTATAGTAGTTTCATGAAAATGCAAATAGAAGTGGAATAAAAATAAAAATGAAAGTTGCATAAAATTAAAAATGGAAGTTCATTCAAGAAACCACTGTACCTTAACATTCTATTTGGAAATTAAATAAAAAATGAAGTTGAATAAAAAAGGAAATTGCATAAAATGAAAGTGGAATAATAGTTGAATAGAAAAGAAAATTGCATAAAAATGGAAGTTGCATAAAATTAAAAACGGAAGTTCATTCAAGAAACCACTATACCTGAACGATCTAATCGTTCATTCAAGAAACCACTATACCTCAACGATCTATTTGAAAATTGAATAGATCGTTAAGGTATAGTGGAAGTTCATTCAAGAAACCACTATACCTTAACGATCCATTTGGCAATTAAACAAAAAAGGAAGTGGAATAGAAAAGGAAATTGAATAAAAATAGAAGTTGAATAGAAAATGAAATTGAATAAAAATGGAAGTGAAATTAAATAAAAAAGGGAAATTAAATAAAAATGGATGTTGAATAGAAAAGGAAATTGAATTAAAAAAAATGGAAGTTGAATAAAAAGGTATTTGGAAATTCATTCAAAAAGGAAGTTGAATAGAAAATGAAATTGAATAAAAATAGAAATGGAAGTTGCATAAAAGAAACCACTATACCTTAACGATCCAAATACCATTTTTAATTTTATGCAACTTCCATTTTTATTTTTATTCCACTTCTATTTTTATTCAATTTCCTTTTCTATTCAACTTCCATTTTTTATTTAATTTCCAAATTGATCGTTAAGGTATAGTGGTTTCTTGAATGAACTTCCATTTTTAATTTTATGCAACTTCCATTTTTATTTTTATTCAATTTTTTTTTCTATTGAACTTCAATTTCTTTTTCTATTCAACTTCCTTTTTTATTTAATTTCCTTTTCTATTCAACTTCCTTTTCTTTTCAATTTCCAAATAGACTGTTAAGGTATAGTGGTTTCTTAAATGAACTTTCATTTTTAAGTTCTATTCAACTTCCTTTTTTATTCAATTTCCTTTGCAACATGTAACGACCCTCACTTTGACTTAGTCATGCTTGTGTACATTCATGTATGATCTTATCTTGTTATGTTGCTTTTACAAGTCTTGCCTTGTCTTGTTTTGTTTAAGTGTTGCTTGCATGATTTTTGTTCCTTGCTTGGTGTGTAGCCGAGGTCATCTTGAGCCTAGTTCACCTCTGAACCTTTGTACTTAGAACCATTTTGGAACCACTTGGTTGACCTCCATCTTCACCCCGGCATATTAGCCGAGATGTCGCTATCTAGGCCGAGGTGTTCAGAACCAAGGCCGAGGAGTGTATCATCTGGGCCGAGATATTTTGCACTTAGTAATTTTTGTTATTGGGCAGGTGTGACCTAGACTGAGGTGTGGCACATCCAGGCCAAGGTGTGGCACATCCAGGCCAAGGTGTGGCACAGCTTAGTCAAGCGTCGTCCTCCCTAGCCGATGTCTTTGTTACCCTGTTGCCGAAGCTTTGACTTTAGCCGATATCATTACTTGCCGATGTGTCTTGCCTTAGCTTATTGCATACGCTTTGTCATAGACTTGTCTTATCAATCAGTCACCTTTTTGAGTTGAACCAACCCGGTAGCACCACGTGTCCGAGCTGAAGGTTAAGTCAGTCGACAGACCTAAAACATATCATTTTGTGTCATTTTGTTGTAAGTCTTTGTTCTTGAGGACAGAGAAGCTCTAGAAGAGGGAGAAGGAGTTTTAGAGTGAGAGAATAGATTTTCGCGATTGAACTTTGGAGGTTGAACCGTTAGATTTGAGCTTTGAGGTTAGAATCTTAATCTACTCTGGTTATTCTTGTTGATTATCAAGCTGCATTGCACGATCGAATCTGTTTTGCATGCCATGCTTTGATTTGAAGTTGGTTTTGGAAGAGAAAATAATGTTCATGTGTTCTTGAAGAAAAGTCTTGTTTTGATTCGGAAGTTTATGACAAGAACCATGTCCTTGTGTTTGTTTTCACATGATTTCCTTGTGTGGGTACCCAGGTCTATGTTTTTTTAAACTCTTAACATGAAATCTCAGATTTTGTATAAACAAGTTGTGATTTAAGCATGCATGTTCTTGATGTTCTTGATGATCTTGTTCTTCACAATCTTCAAAGGGAAACCCAGGTTTTCCCGACTTCGCTTTTGAATGTGGCCGTCGGGACCACACCTCGGCAAGGAGGCATGGGACCTCGGCGAAGACCTGGTTGGTACCCAGTGTATTTTCATGAGATGAAAAACAATGTTTTAACTCCCGGCATGTTTTGCTTTGTTATTGACTTGGATTTGGTGAGAATGCCGAGATCATTTGCATGCATGTAAAGCTTGTTTTGAGAATGTATTTGCCATGTGATTGTAGGTCTTTGATCTTTGCTTTGAGCCTACACCCGAGAAGATCTATGTGAGTGGTATTTTTAATAAAGCTATGTTATAAAGTTTTGATAAATCATGCTTTGCTTCATTTTGATGAAAGTATTTGTTAAGCATGAATGATTAGCCCTATTTTGATGTATCAAGCATGAGCTTTGTTTTGATGTCATCTTTGGAAAGTCCCTCGTGCTGGAGGACTCTAAACTTTCGCAGCACCATAGTGTTAAAAAGGGCTACGGGCCTAAGTAACACAAGTCCCTTGTGCTGGAGGACTCTAAACTTTCGCAGCACCATAGTGTTAAAAAAGGCTACAGGCCTAAGTAACACAAGTCCCTTGTACTGGAGGACTCTAAACTTGTGCAGTACCCTCGTGTTAAAAGGATACGGTCCTTTGTAACATAAGTCCCTCGTGCTGGAGGACTCTAAACTTTCGCAACACCTTTGACTAATCGATTACGGATCGTGCAGTCCCTTGTTTTGCCACTGACGGTTTACCGCGTGGGTTTGTTGTACGGAAAGTTATCGATTTGTGTTTTGTCGATGCCAGTAAGCATCCCTTGAGGCTTGTAAGACTCGTTAGATGAACATGGTTCATCCCTTGATTTGTAAAGTTCTGATGTGTTTTGCTTTGAAAGGATCTCGGCTAATATTCGTATAGTTTTGACATGTTTTGTCTTGAAAGGACTTCGGCTAACATTCATGCAAAACCTTTATTACTTGTACCATTCACTGAGTATCCAAGCTCACCCTCTCTATGTATATATGTAGGTGATGAGCAGGACGGCGGCGACGCCTAGATATGTTTTTGCAAGCTTGTTTTGGATTCTTGTTATGTCGGCTTGACTTGCTTTGATGTCGGCAAAAATTGTACTTACGTCGGCAAATCTTGAAAATCATGCTTCTTGGCTTACATTCTTTGTATTTTGTTCATGTCGGCTTGAGAAGCCTTTTGATCAAGATGTAACATGTATTTTGTTTATTAGCAACCGAATGTAAAACCATGTCATGTACGTCATTACATTTGATCTATGCACCGCTCTTATGGACCACTTGTATTTTGATTTATTGCTTCCGCACTTGTGAGCCCCATATATTATACTCTAATTGTGTGTTAACTTTGTAAGTTGGCCTTCGGTAGTCTCGGATTACTGGCCATCACGGCACAATTCTACTAGGGGCGGTTTGGGGTCGTGACACAACATCCATTTTTCTTTTCATTCAAGAAACCACTATACCTTAACGATCTATTTGGAAATTAAATAAAAAAAGAAGTTGAATAGAAAAAGAAATGGAAGTTCATTCAAAAAACCACTATACCTTAACGATCTATTTGGACATTAAATAAAAAAGGAAATTGAATAGAAAATGAAATGGAAAGGTATAGTGATTTCTTGAATGAACTTCCATTTTCAATTTTATGCAACTTCCACTTTTAATTTAATTTCCAAATAGATCGTTCAGGTATAGTGGTTTCTTGAATGAACTTCTACTTTTATTTTTATTTAATTTCCTTTTTTATTCAACTACCTTTTCTATTCAACTTCATTTTTTATTTAATTTTCAAATAGATCGTTATGGTATAGTGGGAAATTGGAATACAAACAGAAGTAGAATAAAAACAAAAAATAAAGTTGAATGGAAAATGAAATTGAATAAAAAAAGGAAGTGGAATAAAAATAAAATTGAATAGAAAAGGAAATTGAATAAAAGGAAGTTCATTCAATAAATCACTATACCTTAACGATCTATTTGGACATTAAATAAAAAAGGAAGTTGAATAGAAAATGAAAATTAAATAAAAATGGAAATTGAATAAAAATAGAAATGGAAGTTGCATAAAATTAAAAATGGAAGTTGCATAAAATTGAAAATGGAAGTTCATTCAAGAAACCACTATACCTGAACGATCTATAAAAATAAAAATGAAAGTTGCATAAAATTAAAAATTGGAAGTTCATTTTTCTTGAATGAACTTCCATTTTTAATTTTATCCACACGAAATACTGGGAGTGTGTAATCTCCGCTCGAGTGCTCCAAGACCCGCTCGAGCGGAACGACCAAAAACTCAACAATCAAGAATTTAGCCCAAGGCTCAGTCCACCCACTCGAAACAAGTCCAACACATCCTAAAACTCAAACAAATGACATTAAAGGACGACAACACGGTAGACACAACTACCAACTCCACAGAACCGAGTCCGGAATACAATTGAACAGTAAAGGGAATACCGGGATCGCTATAACCTCCCCCCCCTTAGGGAATTTCGTCCCCGAAATTAAGCACAAGTTTTCAAAAATAGGTTTTCCTCCATTTTAAACAATGTTACATTTAACATTCAATAGCTCGACCCATTACCGGTCATTCCATCTCCTATCAAGAGGCATCTCACAATATATACATTTCAACATGCATTTCCTTTCCATATCAACCATTTCCAACATACATGGTTCACAATTCATATCATAATCAATATTCATGATACATCTCCAGTTCTATAATATAGCCAATATATGCAATATTACAATCAACTCCCATATCAAGACAAGTTCTATAATATTCCCATAAACTAAAACATTCACAATGTTTTACAACTTAAGACATATTTAATGGTCTTAAAGTTCAACGATACAACAATATATAACATATGTTCAAACATCCACAAATAGGTCCGGATATTTCTCTCGGACTTCCAACTCACGTTCCCAAGTGGCTTCCTCCACTCCGTGATGTTTCCACAAAACCTTTACCAAAGGAATGGTCTTGCCATGCAGGACTTGATCCCGCCTATCCAAGATCCGAACTGGTCTCTCCTCATACGAGGCATCCTCATCTACCTCTAAGTCGGTCCAATCCAATACATGCGATGGATCCGGCTCGTACTTCCGAAGCATACTCACATGAAACACGTCATGAACTCCGGACAACTGTGGCCGCAAAGCTAAATGATAAGCGACCTCGCCAATCCCCTCGAGGATCTCAAAAGGACCAATAAACCGAGGGGACAACTTCCCACTCTTTCCAAACCTCATCAATCCCCGCCTAGGTGATATCTTCAGAAAGACATGATCACCCATCTCAAACACCAACGGTCTCCTCCTACGGTTAGCATAAGATTTCTGACGACTCTGGGCTGTAACAAGCCTCCTACGGATAAGCTCAACTTTCTCCGTCATCTCCCTAACCAACTCCGGACCCAACAAAGGTGCGTCACCCATCTCGGCCCAACAAACCGGAGACCTACAAGGTCGGCCATACAAGGCCTCAAACGGTGCCATACCGATACTAGATTGAAAGCTGTTGTTGTAGGCAAACTCCACCAATGGTAGGTGCCCCTCCCACGTCCCACTAAAGTCAAGGACACAACCCCGAAGCATATCCTCGAGGATCTGTATAGTATGCTCGGACTGCCCGTCAGTCTGAGGGTGATAAGCCGTACTAAAGGTCAACTTAGTGCCCAAAGCACTCTACAAACTCTACCACAACCTAGTAGTAAAACTAGGATCTCTATCTGAGACGATCATCACTGGGACCCCGTGCAATCTCACTATGTCCTGAATATACAAGTCGGCAAGATGATCTACCAAATCTCTCACGCGCATAGGAATGAAGTGCGCCGACTTAGTCAACCGGTCTACAACCACCCAAATAGCATCACTACCCTGCTGAGTCCTTGGGAGACCTACAACGAAGTCCATAGTGACATGCTCCCACTTCCACTCGGCAATAGGCAAGGGTTGCAACAAACCTGCTGGCCTCTGATGCCCGGCCTTCACTTGTTGACAAGTAAGGCACTTAGACACGAAAACTGCCACATCCTTCTTCATACCCCGCCACCAAAACTGGCGACCCAAATCCTGATACATCTTAGTACCTCCCGGATGCACCGCAAGGCACGAATGATGAAACTCTCGGAGTACCTCCTCTCGGCAAGACTCCAGCACAAACAAACGGTCTCGGTATCTCACACTCAAGTCGGGATACACCGTCAAACCCTTCTCAACTTTCCCACTGGAAATCTTCTCTCGGAGGGATTCTACCTCAAGGTCACCTCTCTGTGCCTCTAACACTCGAGTCACAAGTGTAGGTTGCGCAACAACAGAAAACAAGGCCGCAGCCTCAACGGATTCGCCCAGAAGCAAATCAAACTCGCCAATTGCCCCCAACATCTCCCACTCCTGGATGGCTATACCAGCTACATCACTAACGGATTTCCTGCTAAGGGCATCAGCCACAACATTGGCCTTTCTCGGGTGATAATGCAACTCGAAGTCATAATCCTCAATAAACTCCATCCACCTCCTCTGCCTCAAGTTCAAGTCTTTCTGTGAAAAAAAGATATTTCAGACTCTTATGATCCGAGAACACCTCGAATCTCTCACCATAAAGGTAGTGCCTCCAGATTTTCAAGGCAAAGATCATAGCGGCTAACTCTAGGTCATGCGTAGGGTAATTCTTCTCGTGAATTTTCAACTGACGTGAGCCATAAGCTACCACTTTTCCCTCTTGCATCAACACACAACCCATACCCTCTCGTGAGGCATCACAATAGACTGCATAACCCAACCCTCTCTCCGGAATAATCAAGATCGGAGCGGTGGTCAATCTAACTTTCAACTCCTGAAACGACTTTTCACAAGTCTCACTCCATACAAATCTGACTCCCTTCCGAGTCAATCTAGTCAACGGTGAAGCTAGCCTGGAGAAATCCTTCACAAACCGACGGTAATACCCAGCTAATCCCAGAAAACTACGGATCTCAAACATACTTTAAGGCTGTGCCCAATCTTGCACTGCCTCAGTCTTGGATGTATCAACAGACACCCCTTCCCCGGAAACCACATGGCCTAAGAACTTGACTTCCTTAGCCAAAACTCACACTTCCCAAACTTGGCATACAGCCTATGGGTTCTAAGTAACTCAAGCACCACTCTCAAGTGTCCCTCGTACTCCTCCTCTGAAGGTGAATAGATAAGAATGTCGTCTACGAAAACGACTACAAAACGATCCAAGAATTCCCGGAAGATCCGGTTCATCAAGTCCATAAAAACTGCCGGCGCGTTGGTAAGCCCAAATGGCATCACCAGAAACTCATAATGGCCATACCGCGTACGGAATGTCGTCTTCGGAATATCCTCCTCCCTGACCCTCAACTGGTGGTAACCCGATCTCAAGTCTATCTTAGAGAAACAACGGGAACCCTTCAACTAGTCAAACAAATCATCTATACAGGGCATAGGGTACTTATTCTTAACCGTAGCCCGATTGAACTTCCGGTAATTGATACACAATCTCAAGGCACCATCTTTCTTTTTAGCAAAGAGGGCCGGTGCTCCCCACGGTGAAACACTAAGGCGAACAAAGCCCTTATCTAGCAATTCCTGGAGCTGAACTTTCAACTGAACCAACTCTGCTAGGGCAAAATGATATGGTGCCATGGAAATCGGCGCCGTGCCGGGCACTAGATCAATAGAGAACTCAATCTCTCGGTGAGGTGGCAAACTAACAAGATCATCGGGAAAGACATCCGAATACTCGTAAACCACCCTCGGCAACACAATCTGTGTCTCATCACACTCACCACTCTCAAAGCTAGCAAGCAAACCACTAAGTTCACTCCGCCCTCACGGATCATACCCCGGTGGCAAAACACTACCAACCCGGTCCCCCAAGAAATGGAAACACTCCTCGCTCACGGTACAACAAGTGACCCTCTGGCGGTAGCAATCAATAACTGCCCGGTATGACGATAACCAGTCCATACCCAAAATAACATCAAAGCCCTTCATGGGCATAACTACAAAAGGAAATGGAAGCCTATGATTGGCAACCTCTATATCACAACCTCTACATCCGTGTTTCAAAATCAACCCCCCCCCAACAGGTGACACAACACAAATAGGAGATGCTAATAGTGCTAACTCCAACTCCAACACAGATGCAAATGCAGCAGATACAAAAGAATGAGACGCACCCGTATCAATCAATACACTAGCAACCGAGTTACAAAACAGAAAGGTACCTCTCACTACTGACGGAGCCGGTACTAGGTCCTGCGCGGTAACAGCATACACGCGCCCTGTAGGCCCCTGATCCACCTGCTCACCTCTAGGAGCATACGACTGCTGCACTGACTGGGACGACGAAGCCCCCGGATTGGACCTCGAGGCCTGCACAGACTGAGCTGGCTGAAATCCCTGCGTCTGTCTAGAACCAGACGCTCCTGAAGTGGCACTCAACTGTGGGCAGAACCTCTTCAGGTGCCCAGGCTGTCAACACTAATAGCAAGACAAGGGCTGACCCCTACCCAAACTCTGACTCTGCGGTCTAGCTGACGAAGAAGCAGCTCTCTGACCTCCGCCCTTCTGCGGGCAAATCGAAGCCTTGTGACCCAGCTGGCCACACTTGTAACAAGTGAACTCCCCCTGATTGCCTCTCCCCGAGCCTGCACTCAGCACTGGAAAGGTCAATCTAGAAACTCCGCCCTGAGACTGCTGAGGGTTATAACCCCTCTGTCTCCTGCCATCACTCTGGCCATCTTGGCCCCTCTTGGAGCCTCTATGTTTCTCCTCATCCTCCTCCTGCATCATAAGCTCCATGTGAGCTGTAGCATCCACCAAATGCCTATACTCTCGGATGTAAGGCCCTCCAACCCTCAACTTGAGGCCACGCCTCAACTTCCGCTCAAACTCATAGCAACGACGCTCCTCGGTCGCCACAAGTTCAGGTGCAAACCTGGACAAGCTAGTAAATGTAGCCTCAAACTCGGCCACAGACAAACCCTCCTGTTTAAGCCGGCTAAACTGGTCCCTCAGCTTCTCCCTAGCAACTGTAGATAAGAACCTCTCCTGGAAAGCATTTACAAACGCCTCCCATGTACCACCAACACGGACTTTCTCATACTTCCACCATTGACCCGCATCTCCCTTCAGCTGGAAGGATGCCAAGGTCACTTTCAGTCCTCCGTCCTCGATGCCAAGCATCTCGAACGTCTTACTCATTTGTTCTAACCACTCGTCTGCCTTAAGTGGTTCCTTTGGATCCCCAACGAACTCGTCCGGGTTAGACCGGAAGAACTCCCTCTTCAAGAAAGAAGGCCCTGCCTCAACTGCCTGATTTCCAGCTCTGAGAATACCCAAAGCTCCTGCTATCTCTCGGGCCAAGGCACTCATAGCCTGCTGACCCGCTGGCTCGACCACATTGGCCTGACCAACACCCTCCTGTACTGCCGGAATCTCATCCGGTATAGGCATTTCCTGCCTTCTAGGCCTACCACGCCTACCACCTCTTCCTCGTCCTGACATCCTAACAAAGGAAACGAAGAACATTAGCACATTTAAAAATGTGCCGAAACTAAACACTCACGTCCTAATGCATTGACAACTGTAATTCACTCCATGTAAGCACATAAACACATAAACACTTACGAATTTCATTTCCGGATAATGATAGTCCCAAGGCGTTACTAGAGTTTCGGTTAGAAACAGCATTGATCAAGTGCTTTTCCAACAAGACTCCCAGAAACCCAAGGATCCAATCAACATCCTAGAAATCAAATCCCATACCCAAATAATCACATAAGCATGTTATTAATTAAACACATGGCATATGACACTACACCTAAGTCTCTATCAATCGAGACAAACCCATTGTGATCCTAATCACTTCCCACGTACCCAAAGTATTCGAACCCGGTACGCTCTGATACCACGTTGTAATGCCCTCAAAATAATAACATTAAACCCATCAACATAGACATGCATTAATATATAAAAGATCCACATTCTTCTATTCATCAGAGTTTGATTACAAAAAAGTATTACATGTTAACAACAAAAGCAAATGCCCTACGGGCTTACAGCTTTCCAAGTTAACACTTGGTTACAAAAGAGAGTGCTAACTCATTTACACATTAAGCCCTTGGCTTGAATCTACATGTAATACATCAAAAGGAAATAACATCCAAAAAGTCTGACAGCCTCTAGCCTCCCAAGCTATGTCCTTGGAGGTGGCATGCTACCTGTACCTAAAATTGATGTTCACATATAGGGTGAGCCACAGCTCAGTAGAAATACACTAAACCAGCTATGAACAATGACTAAAAGGTTAGTAGTTGATAGATGGCCAACACTAATACATCCACATATATCACTTTACAGTTTCATGACTTACAAGTCTATGTTACATTTCATTTTCCATTTTCTTTCAATTCTCAATCCATAACCATGGCTCAGAACCTGGCCAAACAACTTATATGAGACAGTAACTCATATTAAACATTTTCCCATTTCATAATAGATAAGCATACTAGCTATATCAACACATTAACAGATAAGCATATGAGCTCTATCAACACTTCCATAGATATGCATAAGAGCAATATCACACTTCCAAAGACAAGCATATGAGCTATGTCAACACATCACTAGATAAGCATATGAGCTATATCTATGGAGTCCATCCCCTATCTCCTCCCAAACAATATCTGGTTTAGAGGTCCATCCCCTATCATCCCCTAAACCGTGGAGTACATCCCCTATCTCCTCCAACACAACACAGTGCATATAAACAATTATTATACACATCAATCAATACATAAAGTTAATGTATTCTTTCAACCGTCAAACTCAATGACACATTCCAGTGATTAGTTTTAGTGTGCATAATCACCATGCATTGTCTACAACAATCCAGACTATCCTCCACCGATAGCCCAAAGTAGTTATTTCCAAACAGGAAATAAATGCACAAAATAGATAATATATCAACATTTCAATTCGGTGAGTGATAAATAATCCAACTACACCCTTTAATCCCATACACTCCCAATGTCAACATTTCCAATTCAATTCCTCATTTCTCACAATTAATTATACCAATTAATTAATCAATGTAATTAGGGCATTTTCCATAATTAACATTACAACCCTTAAGGCTCCATTTTCATCAATGTTTCAACATTTATTCCATTCCTCTATGCCAAACATGCATCTAGGTTTATTATAATCAAAACCCCAACTTTTGTAAAATTATACAAAGGCCCAAAGTTTTTGAGAAATTACACAACAACTCCCAACATGTCAAAATGCTAAAATTTAAAGACAAAGCTCATAAAGAGGAGTAGTATATCCCTACCTCGAAGTTAGAGCTCGAATGGAGAAGAGACCAAAACCAAAGTGCTCATAAAGAGGAGTAGTATATCCCTACCTCCAAACTTTTCGGATCAAAACGACGCCCTCGACGATCAACACAACTATTACAAAGGCCGAAGGGAAGGAAGACACTCTAACTAGATCAAACCCTAGAGAGAAGGGAGTTTCTAGAGAGAGAGGCTCTCAAAAGATCTTTTTGGAAAGTAAGAGAGAGAGAGAGTGAAAGCAAAAAGGGATTTGAAAATGCCTATTTTCCTTCAGATATACGACAGGTCTGCTCGAGCAGAAAACACAGCGCTCGAGCGTAAAGAACAAAAATCTGGGTCCGCTCGAGCGCAAAAAGGCGCACTCGAGCGCCAAGACACAAACACAAAACACATCCGCTCGAGCGTGAAAAACTAGTCCACTCGAGCGTGGATCTCCCCCTCCTAGAACTCTCACCAAAAATGCATTGTCTGCTCGAGCACCAACAAGCCCGCTCGAGCGCGACCCGCTTGAGCGCAGGAAACCCGCTCGAGCGTAAAAATCACACCTGTAGAAGTTTCGCAGGACACGAAATACTGGGAGTATGTAATCTCCGCTCGAGCGCTCCGAGCGCTCCAAGATCCGCTCGAGCGGAATGACCAAAAATTCAACAATTAAGAATTTAGCCCAAGGCTCAGTCCACCCACTCAAAACAAGTCCAACACATCCTAAAACTCAAACAAATGACATTAAAGGACGACAACACGATAGACACAACTACCAACTCCACAGAACCGAATCCGGAATACAATTGAACAGTAAAGGGAATACCGGGATCGCTATATTAACGATCTATTTGGAAATTAAACAAAAAAGGAAGTTGAATGGAAAAGGAAATTGAATAAAAATAAAAGCGGAATAGAAAAGGAAGTTGAATAAAAGGAAATTGAATAAAAATTGAAGTGGAATAAAATTAAAAATGGAATCTGCATAAAATTAAAAATGGAAGTTCATTCAAGAAACCACTATGGTTTCTTGAATGAACTTCCATTTTTATTTATTTCCAAATAGAAAAGGAAGTTCATTCAAGGAACTTCCATTTATATTTCTATTCACGATCTATTTGGAACTTTAATAAAAAAGGAAGTTGAATAGAAAAAGAAAGTAAAAATGGAAGTTCATTCAAGAAACTACTATACCTTAACGATCTATTTGGAAATTAAATATTCAACTTTCTTTTCTATTTAACTTCCTTTTTTATTTTTATTCCACTTCCATTTTTAATTTTATGCAACTTTCATTTTTTATTTTTATTTCACTTCCATTTTTATTCCACTTCTATTTTTATTCAATTTCCTTTTCTATTCTATTCAACTTCCTTTTTTAACTTCCTTTGTTATTTAATTTCCAAATAGATCACTAAGGTATAGTGGTTTCTTGAATGAACTTCCATTTTTAATTTTATTCAACTTCCATTTTTATTTTTATTCAACTTTCATTTTTATTTTTATTCAACTTCCTTTTTTATTTAATTTCCAAATAGATTAAGGTATAGTGGTTTAATTTTAATGAACTTCCATTTTTATTTTTATTCCATTTTCTTTTCTATTCAACTTCCTTTTTTATTTAATTTCCAAATAGATCGTTAAGGTATAGTGGAAATTAAATAAAAAAAAGAAGTTGAATAGAAGTGGAAATTGAATAGAAAAGGATCGTTAATGTATAGTGGTTTCTTGAATGAACTTCCATTTTTAATTTTATTCCACTTCTATTTTTATTCAACTTCTATTTTTATTCAATTTCCTTTTCTATTCAACTTTCTTTTTTATTTTATGCAACTTCCATTTTTATTTTCAATTTTATGCAACTTCCGTTTTCTATTCAACTTCCATTCAATAAAAATGCAAGTGGAATTGAAAAAAAATATAAATGGAAGTGGCATAAAATTAAAATGGAAGTTCATTTTAGAAACCACTATACCTTAACGATCTATTTGGAAATTAAATAAAATAGGAAGTTGAAACCACTATACCTCAACGATCTATTTGGAAATTAAATAAAAAAGGAAGTTGAATAGGAAATTGAATAAAAATAGAAGTGGAATAAAAATAAAAGTTCATTCAAGAAACCACTATACCTTAACGATCTATTTAGAAATTAAATAAAAAAGGATGTTGAATAAAAATAAAAGTGGAAATGAAATTGAATAAAAATAGAAGTGGAATAAAAATAAAAATGGAAGTTGCATAAAATTAAAAATGAAAGTTCATTCAAGAAACCACTATACCTTAACGATCTATTGAAGTTCATTCAATAAAAATAAAAATGGAAGCTGTATAAAAATAAAAATGGAAGTTCATTCAAGAAACCACTATACCTTAACGATCTATTTGGAAATTAAATAAAAAAGGAACGTATTTAATTTCCTTTTCTATACAACTTCTTTTTTTATTTTTATTCCAAATAGATCGTTAAGGTATAGTGGTTTCTTTAATAAACTTCCACTTTTATTTTCTATTCAATTTCCTTTTCTATTCAATTTCCTTTTCCATTCAACTTTCTATTTCTTGAATTTCCAAATAAATCGTTAAGGTATAGTGGTTTCTTGAATGAACTTCCATTTTCAATTTCCTTTTTTATTCAATTTCCTTTTCTATTCAACTTCCTTTTTTATTTAATTTCCAAATAGATCGTTATGGTATAGTGGTTTCTAAAATGAACTTCCATATTTAATTTTATGCAACTTCCATTTTTAATTTTATGCAGCTTCCATTTTTATTTATTTAATTTCCAAATAGATCGTTATGGTATAGTGGTTTTTTAAATGAAATTTCATTTTTAATTTTATGCAACTTCCATTTTTATTTAATTTCCTTTTTATTTAATTTCCAAATAGGTCGTTCAGATATAGTGGTTTCTCATTCAATAAAAATAGAAGTGGAAATTGAATAAAAATAAAAAAGGAAGTTGAATAGAAAATGAAATTAAATAAAAAAGGAATAAAATGAAACCACTATACCAAATAGATCGTTAAGGTATAGTGGTTTCTTGAATGAACTTTCATTTTCAATTTCCTTTTCTATTCAACTTCCTTTTTTATTTAATTTCCAAACAGATCGTTCAGGTATAGTGGTTTCTTGAATGAACTTCCATTTTTAATTTCCAAATAGATCGTTAAGGTATAGTGGTTTCTTGAATGAACTTCCATTTTTAATCTTATGCAGCTTCCATTTTAATTTTTATTCGATTTCCTTTTCTATTCAGCTTCCACTTCTGTTTTTATTCCTTTTCTATTCAACTTCCTTTTCTATTTAATTTCCAAATAGATCGTTAAGGTTTCTTGATCAAGAAACCACTATACCTTAATTATCCATTTGAAAATTAAATAAAAATGGAAGTTTCATAGAAATAAAAACTAAAAATGAAAGTTTATTCAAGAAACCACTATACCTTAAAAATGGAAGTTGAATAGAAAAGGAAATTGAATAAAATGGAAGAGGCATAAAATTAAAAATAAAAATGGAAGTTGCATAAAATTAAAAATGGAAGTTCATTCAAGAACCACTATACCTTAACGATCTATTTGGAAATTAAATAAAAAAGGAAGTTAAATAAAAAAATGAAGTTGAATAGAAAAGGAAATTAAAAAATAGAAGTTTCTTTTTGGAAATTTAATAAAAAAAGGAAGTTGAATAGAAAAGGAAATTAAATAGAAAAGGAAGTTGAATAGAAAAGGAAAACGAAAATAAAAGTAGAAACTGCATAAAAATGGAAAAACCCTATACCTGAACGATCTATTTGGAAATTAAACAAAAAAGGTCTATTTGGACATTACGTTTCCTATTTTATTCAACTTCGTTTTCTATTCCACTTGAATGAACTTCATTTTCTATTCAATTTCCTTTTGTATTCAACTTCCTTTTTTATTTAATGTCCAAATAGATCGTTTCTTGAATGAACTTCCATTTTTAATTTTAATTTTATTCCTTTTCTATTCAACTTCCTTTTTTATTTTATTTCCACTATACCTTAACGATCCATAAGGAACTTCCATTTTTAATTTTATGCAACTATACCTTAACGATCCATTTGGAAATTAAATAAAAAAAGGAAGTTGAATACAAAAGGAAATTGAATGGAAGTTCAAGAACGATCTATAAAAATTAAATAAAAAAGGAAGTTGAATAGAAATGCAAGTCCTTTTCTATTCAAATTCCTTTTTATTTTTATTCAACTTCCATTTTTATTCAATTTCCTTTTCTATTCAACGTCCTTTTTTGTTTAATTTCCAAATAGATCGCTTCCTTTTTTCAAATAGATCGTTAAGGTATATTATTCCACTTCTATTTTTAATTAATTTGCATAAAATTAAAAAAAGGAAGTTGAATAAAAAAGGAAATTAAATAAAAATAAAAGTAGAAGTGCAATAAAAATAAAAATGGAAGTTGCATAAAATAGATCGTTCAGGTATAGTGGTTTCTTGAATGAACTTCCATTTTTAATTTTTTTTATTTAATGTCCAAATAGATCGTTCAGGTATAGTGGTTTCTTGAATGAACTTTCATTTTTAATTTCCTTTTCTATTCAACTTCCATTTTTATTTAATTCTATTTGGAAATTAAACAAAAAAGGAAATTGAATAGAAAAGGAATAAAAAAGAAAGTTGAATAGAAAAGGAAGTTGAATAAAAATAAAAATGGATGTTGCAAAGGAAATTGAATAAAAAAGGAATAATTCATTCAAGAAACCACTATACCTTTTCGATCTATTTGTAAATTAAATAAACATGGAAGTTGAATGAAAAAGGAAATTGAATAAAAATAAAAACCATTATACCTTAACAATCTATTTACAAATTAAATAAAAATGGAAGTTGCAAATAGATCGTTAAGGTATAGTGGTTTCTTGAATGAACTTCAATTTTTAATTTTATGAAACTTCCACTTCTATTTTTATTCAATTTCCATTTTTATTTTTATTCTTATTCAACTTCCATTTTTATATTTATTCCACTTGCATTTTTATTCAATTTCCTTTTCTATTCAACTTCCTTTTTTATTTAATTTCCAAATGGATCGTTAAGGTATAGTGGTTTCTTGAATGAACTTCCATTTTTAATTTTATGCACCTTCTATTTTTATTCAATTTCTATTTTTGTTCAATTTCCAAATAGATCGTTAAGGTATAGTGGTTTCTTGAATGAACTTCCATTTTTAATTTTTTGCCACTTCCATTTTTTATTTTATGCAACTTCCACTTTTATTTTTACTCAATTTCATAACGATTTATAAAATTGAATAAAATTAAAAATTAAATAAAAAAGTGCTTCATTTTTATTCAATTTCCATTTCTATTCAACTTCCTTTTTTATTTAATTTCCAAATAGATCGTTCTGGTATAGTGGTTTCTTAAATGAACTTCAATTTTTATTTTTATTTCACTTTTATTTTTAATTTTATTCCGCGTCTATTTTTATTCAATTTCCTATTTTATTTTTATTTTTATTGCATTTTTTTTCAATTTCCTTTTCCATTCAACTTCCATTTTTAATTTTATGCAACTTCCATTTTTATTTTTATTCCATTTTCTATTCAACTTCCTTTTTTATTTATGCAATTTCCTTTTCTATTCAACTTCCTTTTCTATTTATTCCATTTTTATTTTTATTCCTTTTTTATTTAATTTCCAAATAGAAACCACTATATCGTTAAGGTATAGTGGTTTCTTGAATGAACTTCCATTTTTATTTTTATGCAACTTCCATTTTTATTTTTATTCCGCTTCTATTTTTATTCAACTTCCTTTTCTATTCAACTATCTTTTTTAAATAATTTCCAAATAGATCTATAAAAATAAAAAGAAGAAACAACTATACCTTAACGAGTTCGTTTTAAAAATGGAAGTTCATTCAAGAAACCACTATACCTTAACGATCTATTTGAACTTCCTTTTTCAATTTCCTTTTCTATCCTTTTTTGTTTAATTTCTAAAAAAATAAAAATGGAAGTGGTTTCTTGAATGAACTTCCATTTTTAATTTTATGCAGCTTCCACTTGCATTTTAATTCAATTTCCTTAACGTTCTATTTTGGACATTAAATAGAAATGGAAGTTGAATAGAAATAGTGGTTGAATAAAAATGCAAGTGGAATAAAAATAAAAAATGGAAGTTGAATGAAGAAACCATTATACCTTAACGATCTATTTGGAAATTAAATAAAAAATGAAGTTGAATAGAAAAGGAAATTAAAAATGGAAGTTCATTTAAGAAATCACTATACCTGAACGATCTATTTGGAAATTAAATAAAAAAGAAAATTGAATAAAAATGAAAGTTCATTGAAGAAACCACTATACCTTAACGATCTATTTAGAAATTAAATAAAAAAGGAATTTGAATAGAAAAGAAAATTGAATAAAAAAGCACTATACTTTAACGATCTATTTCCAATTAGAAACGGAAGTTGAATGAAAAGGAAATTGAAAATGGAAGTTCATTCAAGAAACCACTATACCTTAACGATCTATTTGGACATTAAAGTGGAAGCTGTATAAATTAAAAATGGATTTCCATTTTTATTCAATTTCCAAATAGATCATTAAGGTATAATGGATTTTTGAATAAACTTCCATTTTTAATGAACTTGCACGATCATTCAAGAACTTCCATTTTTGAATTTCCAAATAGATCGTTCAAGTATAGTGGTCTCTTGAATGAACTTTCATTTTTATTTTTATGCAGCTTCCAACCACTATACCTTAGCGATCTATTTGGAAATTGAATAAAAATGGAAGTTGAATAGAAAAGGAAATTGAATAGAAAAGGAAGTTGAATAGAAAAGGAAGTTCAATTTCCTTTTATTTTTATTAAAAATAAAAGTTGCATAAAATTGAATAGAAAAGGAAGTTAAATGAAAATAAAATTGAATAAAAATAAAAATGGAAGTTGCATAAAATTAAAAATGCAAGTTCATTCAATAAACCACTATGCCTTAACGATCTATTTGGAAATTAAATAAAAAGAAAGTTGAATAGAAAAGGAAATTGAATAAAAATAAAAATGGAAGTTACATAAAATTAAAAATGCAAGTTCATTCAATAAACCACTATACCTTAACGATCTATTTGGAAATTAACTAAAAATAGAAGTGAAGATAAATAGTGGTTTCTTGAAAAGGAAGTTGAATAAAAATGCAAGTTGAATGGAAAATGGAAAATGAAATTAAATAAAAATAAAAAAGGAAGTGGAATAAAAAAGAAAATTGAAAAAAAATAAAAATGGAAGATAAAAATGGAACTTGAATAAAAATAAAAAATAACGATCTATTTGCAAATTAAATAAAAAAGGAAGTTAAATTTTCCTTTTATTTTTATTCAATTTCCTTTTGAATGAACTTTAATTTTTATTCAATTTCCAATTTTATACCTTAACGATCTATTTGGAAATCAAATAATGAACTTCCATTTTTAATTAAATTCCAAATGGATCGTTAAGGTATAGTGGTTTCTTGAATGAACTTTTTAATTTTATTTAATTTCCTTTTTTATAGTGGTATATGTAGACACCCCATTTTTGACCGACCTTAAGACTCAGACGTCATCAATTGAGCGCTTGGTGATGTTGCATATTGTGCTCGTTCTGAGGTTGCAGAGTCCCGGCTACGAGCCTTGCCTCCGGACTTCCGGACTCTTTTGTGCTTTGCCTCGGTTTGTGAACCAGGCTCGGTTTTCTCTGTTTTCTCTTTGAGAAGGGAGGGAGAGGTCTTGTAGATCATCTCTCAATGGCCGCAGGCTACATTTCGTGGCCGTAGGCCATTTTGCCCATTTCGGAGCCCGGTTCCCGATTTTCGGAGCCGTCAGGCCGTGTGCCTCGGTTCGGGACCGTCTAACCACCTCCGTTTGCCCCGGTTTTTGGCATACATCTTATTTGCTCCCTTTTGAGGGACACTGTGGTCCGAGAGACCAACTTCGTGGTCGAGCACCACTCCCGGTGCCTAACAGCCCACTTTCGGGGTCTCGAACTACGTGTTTTGACTCCCGAACCTTCGTTCTACATCTTTGGGTTCCGACCCGAACTTGAGATAGTCATATTTTGAGGTCCTTTTCATGTTTGATTAAGGACCTTTTACTGTTTGACATCTCCATTTGTCACTTGCCTTTTTTACCTCTTTTTGGGCCTTTTTGCACGGTATTTTAGGCGTACTTGTGGGCTGCGTTGGACTTGGTCGTAAACTACAAAGCGTCTTATTTTGAGCCCCTCTTCAACTTTGTTGAAGGACTCTCGGATGTTTGAAACCCGTAGCTGCCACTTTCCCTTTTGGCCATTTTTGGAGGGAAACTTGAAATGTTTCCCCCCCTTTTTTCCCCCCTCTTTTTCCCCCTCTTTTCTAAACGTTTTTGCCTATTAATACAGCCCTCCAGATCTGTTTTAAGGGTTAGAACAAAACCTTTGAGAGCTCTTATATTGTATCTCTCTCTCTATAATTCCAAGCTCCAAAACTCTCAAAAATCTTCCAAGTTTGGCACCATTTCTTCATCACCACCAAGCACCACCACCCCTATTCCATTTCCAGCGACTTGAGGGGCTTTCCAGCAGCTAGGAGGCACCATTTTCAGTCCTAGAAGCAGCCAAGGTTTTGGTCTACAAGGGTAAGCATTCATTTCCCCTTTTGAGCTTCATTTTTGTACCATTTTTCTACCCTCTTTGCTTGTTGTTTTAAGCTCCAACCAAAACTGAAAGTGACCATTTTTTGAGCTTATTTTCATCTTCCCTTGAGGGTTCTTACCTATTTGGGACTTGCTACTACCACTTGTTTCAATACCTCTTGGAATGCCATTATTTTGCATGCTATTGTTAGCTCATTTGTAATCTGTTTTTGAGCATGTAATAAACTGTAAGTAGGCTCATTTTGAGCCCTTCTTCAACATTTAAGAAGGGGTCAACCATGTTTGGTAACTCTATCTTGCACTTGCTTTGAAATCTCTCATATTTACCGTAAAATTGCATGATTTGTTTGATCTATCTAGCTTCTGTTTTCGGCCATCATCAGGCCTGAAAAAAGTCATATTTTGGTCTTCTTGACATATCTTATGAAGGGTCTTTGTTGGTTGGATGAATGTTTGGGGTACCTCATGTTATAGCCTTGTGTATCCCATTTCTTGCATGGCATTTTTAGCATATTTGCACACTGAGTTGGGGGATGTCATCTACTGTAGATGTGCATATTTTTGGTCCCTCTTCAATGTTGTATAACTGTATTTTTCAGTTTGAGCATTGCGTATGCCACTTGCTTCATTGTTTCCCTCTTTTCCCCCATTTTTGCATGCTATTTTTACCATACCTGCGCTTGCTGTTTGACCATGCTTTGTACTGTAAAAATTTTTGTCTCGGGGCTGTCTTGCTTCTGTATTCACACTTCGTGTGCAAATAATGCATGTATTGCATAGTTGTAGGCCATTTCATATGCCTAATCTTGAGTTTCGGGATGCGTCTCATGTATCGGGTGCCATATTGCCATGATTCGGGGCTGTTAAGCATCATATTTCAGTGATTGAAATTCATATGTTTGTATGCCATGATCCATGCCTTGCCATGCCTTGTTAGAGTGGCATTCGTGCCTTAGGTCCGGTCCTCGGTTTGCGTGCATACGTGCACGCATTTCGAGCGTCCCATTTTCACCTTATGGCCTCCTTGTATTGGTGTAAGCCCATCTTGCATTGTGTATGCCATGTTCAATGCGTTGTGCATGTTATGTTGTTAGCATCGTGTATGCCATGTAGTTGTATTGCATGTTTGCATGTTAGCTTGCATGCTTAGGTTGCATGTGCATTATTGTGCATTGCCTCACCTCTTGACTAATCATGATAGGGGTTGGGGTCCCTTTGATTTGTTTTGTGCATTGCATTCCATTTGATATCAAAGTTGCTAACTTGGCTTTCGGGCCATCATGCATTGAAATGTGTGATTGATGGCCCGGGGGTCGAGGGCCATGCTCCCTTGAGTCCATTACATGATAGGGAGTGTGTCCATGCATACATTTGCCTAGAAATCCTATGCCTTGCACTGCTGGTCTACTGTTGCTGTCAAAACTGTCTTCTGCAGGGATTTTGTGCCGACCGGCAGTATAGAGTGTCGACCGGCAATGTATTTAGTGCCGATAGCTTCATTTCCAGCCGGTGGACTTTATACACGGCCGGTGGATATTCTATCCAGCCGATGATGATCCTTAGGATGCAGGGAGCCTGTTCTGGGACTTTTACAGTCTTCCAAAGAAGTAGAACAGTAAAAGCAGAGCCAACAGTGATACGGTGCGGGTTTCCAGGCAAGTCGGATCGAGCATGCATTGTTCGCGCATCCCGAGGCAGGGCTGTGGCCCCCACTTTTTTATTCTGCACTTATTCTTTAACTAATTAGAATTTTGTAATAATTTATTTTGCATTCGGACTGTATTAGTTTGGACTGTATATTCTTTTGGTCCCTCCGTGCGAGGGCGTATTTGTAATAAGTGTGCGTGAGTGTGTGTATGTCTTCCAACCCCACGTCTTTCTTCCCTTTTATTTACCTGCTTATGATGGTAGATTAAGGCATATTTAAAATTAGCATACCTTATGCAATGCATGCGTGCATCCATACATTTGTTGACATGCATCGGGCTCGGCACATCATATAAACTGCATCGTACTTTCAATTCCAAATTGAATACGTGTTATTTTTAGCATTCCATATGCCATGTTTAGGATAGCCGAGCCTGCCTAGATTACATCTTTGCATGTGTTGCATTAGACATTTCAGTATGCTTAGGTCCATGCATGGATTTCTAATGAGCTTCTGTTTTGGCTTGGAGTACTAGGTGAGCTTTTATGCTTTAGCATATCGCACGTGTGTGAATGTTGCCATGATAGCATGCTTACCATGAGGCTAAGTGCTTATGTGATATAACTGCATGAATGCCTGTGGGTGGAGGTTGGATTGTTTGAGTTGGAATAACTCATTGAAATCCGTGTTTTAGCCTACTCGCGGGTAGCCAATTCAAACTGTTTTCAAAACAAACGGATATGCAATGCTTATTTCCAAATTAGACAATCTAGTCTATACTTGTTTGCTGTGCGCATAACATAGTAATTCTAGGCTAATAACCGGAATAAGAACACATAATGTTTTCAAAATTGGATATCATGGTTAGTAGAGGCCGGTCTTCGGACCGGGCGAGAGGGGGTGCTCATAGCTGACCTTCCCCGATCGTACCCAAGCTCCCGAGCCAAGATCACTTTGGTGATGACGGACACGTGGCCTTCGGCACCGAGTCAGGGTTTCCTAAATTTCCCATTTTAAAAACATTTAGGTGGCGACTCTGTAATCTGGCAAAGCAGTCCATGTTTGGCACTTCTTTTCAAAAAATCTGTTTTTCTCAAAACGATTTGCCAGAGTTGGACTCTTTGGTTCAAGATTAAGAACCGTGACATTTTGAGTCCTTTGAACTGTAGTGACCCAATATCGAACCAGAACCGGGGGGGGGGGACTCGCACTCCTCGCCCGGGATGCGTTCGGGGACGTCTACAGTATAGTGGTTACCACTTGCATTTTTATTCTTATTTTTTGAATGATCTATTGAATAGAAATGGAAGTTCATTCAAGAAATCCCTATACATTAACGATCTATTTGGAAATTAAATAAAAATGGAAGTTGAATAAAAATGGAAGTTCATTCAAGAAACCACTATACCTTAACGATCTATTTGAAAATTAAATAAAAATGGAAGTTGAATAGAAAAGGAATAAAAATAAAAATGCAAATTGCATAAAAAAGGAAGATGCATAAAATTAAAAATGGAAGTTCATTCAAGAAACCACCACTATACCTTAACGATCCATTTAGAAATTAAATAAAAAAGGAAATTGAATAAATTTAAAAATGGAAGTTCATTCAAGAAGTTGAATAAAAATAAATCGTTAAGGTATAGTGGTTTCCATTCAACTTCCTTTTTTATTCAATTTCCAAATAGATCGTTAAGGTATAGTGGTTTCTTGATTGTTAAGGCATAGTGGTTTTTTAGGAACTTCCACTTTGAATAGAAAAGGAAATTGAATAAAAAGGAAATTGAATAAAAATAAAAATGGAAGTTCATAAAGCGGAATAAAAAGAAAAGTGGAAGTTGCATAAAATTAAAAATGGAAGTTCATTCAAGACACCACTATACCTTAACGAAACTACTATACCTTAACGATCTATTTGGAAATTAAATAAAAAAGGAAATTGAATAAAAATGGAAGTTGCATAAAATTAGAAAAGGAAATTGAATTAAAATAAAAGTGGAATAAAAATAAAAATGGAAAAGGAAATCGAATAAAAATAAAAATGGAAGATGCATAAAATTAAAAATGGAAGTTCATTCAAGAAACCTTTTTTATTTGGAAGTTAATTAAAAATAAAAAAAGGTATAATGGTTTTGAATGACCCATTATACCTTTTTCATTCAACTTCCTTTAATTTCCAAATAGATCGTTAAGGTATAGCAGTTTCTTGAATGAACTTCCATTTTCATTTTATTCCACTTCTATTTTTATTCAATTTCATGGAAGTTGAATAAAAAATGAAAATAGAACGTCCTTGAATGGAAAATGAAGTTGAATAAAAAAGGAAGTTGAACTTGCATTAAATTTCCACTTCTTGAATGAACTTCCATTTTCTATTTTAATTCAATGAACTTCATTCAATAAACCACTATACCTTAATGATCCATTTAGAAATTAAATAAAAATTGAAATTGAATAAAAATAAAAATGAAAGTTGAATAAAAATAAAAATGGAAGTTCATTCAAGAAACCACTATACCTTAACGATCTATTTGGAAATTAAATAGAAAAGGAAATTGAATAGAAAAGGAAGTTGAGGAAAGGAATTTGCATAAAATTAAAAATGGTGATCTATTCAACTTCCTTTTTTATTTTTATTCCACTTGCATTTTTAATTTTTCCACTTCTATTTTTATGAATAAAAAGGAAGTTGAATAGAAAAGGAAACCACTATACCTTAACGATCTATTTGGAAATTAAATAAAAATGGAAGTTCATTCAATTTCCTTTTTCATTCAACTTCCACTTTTTATTTAATTTCCAAATAGATCGTTCAGGTATAGTGGTGTCTTGAATGAACTTCTATTTTTATTTTTATTTAATTTCCATTCAACTTCCTTTTTTATTTAATTTCAAAATAGATCGTTAAGGTATAGTGGTTTTTTGAATGAACTTCCATTTTTAATTTTATGCAACTTCCATTTTTATTCAACTTTCAAAAATAGAAGTCGAATAAAAATAAAAATGGAAAATGAATAGAAAAAGAAACCACTATACCATAACTTCTATTTTTGGAAATGAAATAAAAAAGGAAGTTGAATAGAAATGGAAATTGAATAGAAAATGAAGTTGAATAAAAATAAAAAAGGAAGTTGAATAGAAAAGGAAGATCTATTTGGAAATTAAATAAAAAAGGAAGTTGCATAAAATTAAAAATGGAAGATAATTCAAGAAACCACTATACCTTAACGATCTATTTGGAAATTAAATAAAAATGGAAGTTGAATTGATTATGGAAGTTCATTCAAGAAACCACTATACCTTAAATAAAAATGGATGTTGCATAAAAAAGAAAGTTGAATAAAAATAAAAAAGGAAGTTGAATAAAAAGGAAATTGAAAATGGCAGTTCATTCAAGAAACCACTATACCTTAACGATCTATTTGGACATTAAATAAAAAAGGAAGTTGAATAGAAATAGAAGTGGAATAAAAATAAAACTAAAAATAAAAATGCAAGTTGCATAAAAATATAAATAGAAGTGGCAAAAAATTAAAAATGGAAGTTTATTCAAAAAATCACTATACCTTAACGATCCATTTGGAAATTAAATAAAAAAGGAAGTTGAATAGAAAAGGAACCTTAACGATCTATTTGGAAATTAAATAAAAAAGGAAGTTGAATAGAAAATGAAGTTGAATAAAAATAAAAATAAAAATAAAATAAAAATGCAAGTGGAAAAAAAAAGGAAGTTGAACTTCCTTTCCTTTTCTATTCAACTTCCATTTTTAATTTTATGCAGCTTCCATTTTTACCTTAAAAATAGAAACCAGTATACCTTAATGTATAGATCGTTAAGGTATAGTGGTTTCTTGAATGAACTTCCATTTTTAATTTCCTTTTCTATTCAACTTCATTTTCCATGCAGCTTCCATTTTTATTATTATGCAACTTCCATTTTTGTTTTTATTCCTTTTCTATTTAACTTCTACTTGCATTTTTATTCAATTTCCTTTGCTATTCAACTTGCTTTTTATTTAAATAGAAGCGGAATAAAAATAAAAATAGAAGTTGCATAAAATTAAAAATGGAAGTTCATTCAATAAACCACCATACCTAAACGATCTATTTGGAAATTAAATAAAAAAGGAAGTTGAATAGAAAAGAAAATGAATAAAAATAGAAACCACTATACCTTAACGATCCATTTGGAAATTAAATAAAAAAGGAAGTTGAATAGAACAGGTTTTTATTCCACTTGCATTTTTATTCAATTTTCTATTTCATTCAAGAAACCACTATACCTTAACAATCCATTTGGAAATTAAACAAAAAAGGAAGTTGAATAGAAAAGGAAATTGAATAAAAATGCAAGTGGAAATGGAATAAAAATAAAAATGGAAGTTGCATAAAATTAAAAATGGAAGTTCATTCAAGAAACCACTATATCTTAGCGATCTATTTGGACATTAAAATTAAAAATGAAAGTTCATTCAAAAACCACTATACCTTAACGATCTATTTGGAAATTGAATAAAAATAGAAGTGGAATAAAAATAAAAATGGAAGTTGCATAAAATTAAAAATGGAAGTTCATTCAAGAAACCATTACACCTTAACGATCTATTTGGAAATTAAATAAAAGAGGAAGTTGAATAGAAAAGGAAATTGAATAAAATAGAAGTGGAATAAAAAAGTAAAAATGGAAGTGGTTTCTTGAATGAACTTCCATTTTTAATTTTGTGCAACTTCCATTTTTATTTTTATTCAAGAAACCACTATACTTTAACGATCTATTTGGAAATTAAATAAAAAAGGAAGTTGAATAAAAAAGAAAATTGTAACGCCCTCAAAATAATAACATTAAACCCATCAATAAAGACATGCATTGATATATAAAAGATCAACATCCTTCTATTCATCAGAGTAATTTACTACAAAAAGTATTACATGTTAACAACAAAAGCAAATGCCCTACGGGCTTACTGCTTTCCAAGTTAACACTTGGTTACAAAAAAAAAAAAGGGAGCGCTAACTCAATTACACATTAAGCCCTCGGCTTGAATCTACATGTAATACATCAAAAGAAAGTAAGACAACAAAAGTATGTCTGCCTCTAACCTCCCAAGCTATGTCCTTGGAGGTGGCATGCTACCTGTACCTGAAAATGATGTCCCATATAGGGTGAGCCACAGCCTAGTAAAAATACACTAAACCAACTATAAACATTGACTGAAATAGATAGCAATTGATAGGTGGTCATCACTGATACATCCACTTATATCACATTCCAGTTTCATGACATTAAGTCCATGTTACACTTCATTTCCATTTCTTTTTCAATTTTGAGTTTGAAAACACGGCTCAGAACCTGGCCAAATAACTTCATGAGATTTTAACTCATCTTTAAAACACTTTCTAGAATCATGATGGATACACATTGTGGTACTGTATTAATAACATATAAAATCACTTCCACATATCTCAAATAATACACATGGTAGTGCTGTATTAATGAAACAAAACACTTCCATACGTTTCAAATAATACACATTGTAGTGCTGTATTAATGAAACAAAACACTTCTATTTCGCAGCCTGATACACATGGTAGTGCTGTATCACTATCACACAAAATCCGATTTAGAGGTCCATCCCCTATCTTCCCCTAAACCGCGAAGTACATCCCCTATCTCCTCCCACACAACATAATGTATATAAATATAGATCATATACACAT
The DNA here is from genome assembly GCA_036172215.1 of Camellia granthamiana. Taxonomy (NCBI): domain Eukaryota; kingdom Viridiplantae; phylum Streptophyta; class Magnoliopsida; order Ericales; family Theaceae; genus Camellia; species Camellia granthamiana. Next base: position 1,571,641 of record JAXFYN010000018.1, on the reverse strand, counting down.
TCAATCAATACATAAAGTTGATGTATTATTCCAATCGCTATGTTCGATAGTACGTTCAACTGATTAGTTTTAGTTTGCCTAATCATCATGCAGTGTCTACAACAATCAAGACTATCCTCCACCGATAGCTCAAAGCAGTTATTTCTAAACAGAAAATAAATGCATTAAATGGATATATAATCAACATTTCAACTAGGTGAGCAATAATTAAATTCGACTACACTCTTTAACTCCATGCACCTTCAATTTCACATTCTCAGTTCAATTCTTCATTTCTCCAAATTAATTATACAAATTAATTTAACTATGTAATTAGGACGTTTCCCATAATTAACATAACGACCCTAAGGTTCCATTTTCTTCAATAGATCAATATTAATCTCATTTCTTTCTATGCCAAACATGCATATAGGTTTATATAAACAAAACCCCAACTTTTGTAAAATTACACAAAAGCCTCAAACTTTCACAAAATTACCAAACCAACCCCAACATATCAAAATGCTAAAATTTAAAGACAAAGCTCATAAAGAGGAGTAGGGTATCCCTACCTCGAAGTTTGAGCTCCAACGGAGAAGAAGACCAAAAACCCAACGTGCTCCAAATCCCAACTTTTTCAGATTAAAACGAAGCCCTCAACACCCTCTATCTTTTTAACAAAGGGCCTAGGGTAGATTCACACTCTAGCTAGATGATACCTTAGAGAGAAGGCAAGTTTAGAGAGAGAGAGTCTCGGATTCTAGGGTTTTCAAAACAAAGAAGATGAAAAAGTGAAGTTGAATATGCTGCTGTCTGCTAATATACACAGGCTCGCTCGAGCGAAGACTTGGTCGCTCGAGCGACCAGACACAAAAAACCCTCGCTCGAGCGAAGAAAGTCTCGCTCGAGCCAAAAACTTGAAGCTTCAGGTCTGCAAGCCAGAAGGTCGCTCGAGCGACAGAATACTCGCTCGAGCGAAGAACTCAAAAACATACACCTCGCTCGCTCAAGCGAAGGAAAGCTCGCTCGAGCGAAGAAACACAGCTCTCAGGTCCAGAACCAAACGCAGACGCTCGCTCGAGCGAAGGAACTCTGGCTCGAGCCACCAGACACAAAACTCAACTCTCGCACGAGCGAAGAAACCCTGGCTCGAGCGAAGGACCAAAAGCAAAGAGCTCGCTCGAGCGACGAACTGCTCGCTCGAGTGAAGGACCAAAATTCTGGGCATCAACCTTTTGTTCCCAAACACAACCAACCTGTACCAAACCTGCCTAACACATCCTATAACTCAAATACGAAGTATGAAATGATGTAAACAAGATTTATACAACTGCTAACAACCACGGAACCAAGTCCGGATCACTGTACAACAAGGGGAAAAACCCGGGATCGCTATAACCTCCCCCCCTTAAAGAATTTCGTCCTCGAAATTGAGCACAAGTTTTCAAAAACAAGTTTTTCTCCATTTAAACAATGTTACATTACAACATTCAATAACTCGACCCATTACCGGTCATCCCATCTCTTATCAAGAGGCATTTCACAATATGTAAACAACATATATATTTTAACATGCATTAACATTATGCATTTTCCTTCCAATTTCAACAATTTCATATCATAACTAGTGTTCATGATACATTTCTAATTCTACAATATATTCAACATATACAATGTTACATTCAACTTCCATATTGAGGCAAGTTCCAAAACATACTTCCATTAAACCAAAACATTTTCAATATTTTACAACTTAAGACATATATAATGCTCTTAAGTCCAACAATATTACAAAATCTAAATACAAGATTACATATCAACAAACATGTCCGGATATTTCTTACGGACTTCCAACTCACGTTCCCAAGTGGCTTCCTCCACTCCGTGATGCTTCCACAAAACTTTCACCAAAGGGATGGTCTTGCCTCGCAAGACTTGCTCCCGTCTATCCAAGACCCGAACCGGTCTCTCCTCATACGAGGCATCCTCATGTACCTCCAAGTCGGTCCAATCCAATACATGCGATGGATCCGGCTTATACTTCCGAAGCATACTCACATGAAACACGTCATGAACTCCGGACAACTGCGGCGGTAAAGCTAAACGATAGGCAACCTCGCCAATTCTCTCAAGGATCTCAAAAAGGCCAACAAACCGAGGGGATAACTTCCCTCTCTTCCCAAATCTCATCAATCCCCGCCTAGGTGATATCTTTAGAAAGACATGATCACCTATCTCAAACACCAAAGGTCTCATCCTACAGTCGGCATAAGATTTCTGACGACTCTGGGCTGTAACAAGTCTCCTATGGATAAGCTCAACTTTCTCCATTGTTTCCCTCACCAACTATAGCTCGGCTTTTTGCGCTCCCTTTCGGAAGAATGAAATAGCCCGTACAGTTCGGACTCCACTTGTGTGTTGGTTCTGATTCTGATTTCACAAGTGCAATGTGAAACAGTGGAAACACAAAAAGAGTCCAAATCCGGCAAATTCTTTTGGAAAATTGATGTTTGAATCAAATGCCAAAAATAGACTGCTTTTCCAGATTTCAGAGTCGCCACCTAAATATTTTTGGGAAATTTAGGAAACCCGTGACTCGTGCCAAAGGCCATTAGTCCGTCGTTACCAAAGTGTCTTGGTTCGGGAACTTAAGTATGAGAGGGGAAGGTCAATAATTGAACACCCCACTCACCCGATCAAAGATCGGCCTCTACTAATCATGATGTGGTTTTTATGTACAATATATGCTCTTGTTCTATATGTAACATACAAGTATAGACTAATTTCACGAAAAGTTGGAACGTTTAATTCCATGTTTGTTTTGAAAGAAATGTTTTGAATATGTATCACTGAAAATGGTGATCTCATATATACATGAATCAAAGTATCCCAATTCAGGTGATTAGCCTTCATCCACAGGCATTCAAACAGGTATGTCAAGTAAGCATTTAGCCTCATGGTAGTATGTTTGATTTGACAGCAATCACACTTATGCAATATGCTAAAGCATAAAAACTTACCTTATGTCCGAAGCGAAGGCGAGTCAAAAGAAAGTAAACAATTAGAAAAAAATACATGATCCTATTTAATGCGATATGGCTAATGCAACACATACAACGTGCAAGTAATAAGCTCGGCTACTAGCATGGCATGCGAGTCAATTCAAGGCATATGATAGAGCATGTATTCAAGTAAAGAGTTTGAATTTGACATTTGAATAATATGATGAGCCGAACTTTTATGCATGTAAACGAATGGATGCAAATCATGGAAAATGCTAATTTAAACATGATGTCCTTAATCTAACCATCATAAGCAGTGAAATAAAAGGGAGAAAGAATGGGGGTTGGAAGACATACAACTTATTACATATTTGTCCTCACGAAGGAGGGTCCGAATAAGCTACTGCGCGCTCACGCAGGAGGGTCCGAATGTCCAAGTGCCCGAATAAATAATTATTACAAAATCGAATGAATAATAAATGAAAGAGGCTGTCTAATTTATTACAATAATTGATGTAAGGCAAGCCTTGACACGATAAATTCGGTATAACGTCCGACCGAATTCAATTAATCATATTGGTTCTTTATGTCGGTTGTAATCCAATTTTAACCAATTTTATAGCCTTTTTTTATTACCTTTCCATTTCTTTATCTTTTCTCCCAAAAGTGATATTTACGTCCACTAAGTCCAAAATGCAATAAAGAGAAACAAGCATCAACTTAACCCGAGAAAATTTTCTTCGGGAAAAATTACAAAGGAAGAGTCAAACTTATTTACAGGCGATAAGGGATTCCAAGTCAATCTCAAGATGTGCAACAAGGACTAGTGAAACTCAAAAGAGTGATAATGACTTAGAAAAACCCAAACTTGAGTGATAATGACTTGAAATCCAAACTTGATAATAAGTGATAATGACATTTTCCTTAGTGATTTCCAAGGGTCAATTAGTCCCTTAAAAGTAAACACACTGATAAATAAAGAGAAATGAAAAATAAAAGATTGTGCTTTAGTATAAGAACATATATACAACATTTGGGGTAGTGAACCTCCAAAGAATTTAAACCGTATAAGTATAGAACGTTTTATGCTTTTAGTAGTAAATCCCCTAAGAGATTAAATCAGTAAGCATAGAACGTTGTATACTTTTGGTAATGAATCTCTTAAGCAATAAAACGTTTTATGCCGTTGATAGTGAATCTCCAAAGAGATTAAACCATTAAGCATAGAGCGTTTTATACTTTTTGGTAATGAATCTCTTAAGCATAAAACGTTTTTATGCCGTTGATAGTGAATCTCCAAAGAGATTAAACCATTAAGCATAGAGCGTTTTATACTTTTGATAATAAACCTCCGAAGAGATTGAACCATTAAGTATGGAAGAGTTCCTTTCTTATACTTGAATCACAATCTTAATTTTTCATAACTTTTTAATCGAAATAAGTAAAGAATGGAGGGAGGTTGCAGAGATGATTATGCGAAATTGATTAATTGGTTAGTACAAACAAACTTGATATTTAAAACATAAATAGTTGAAATAAATTAAACAGCCCCCTAAATAGCATATAATAGTGCTGAAATTAAGCTATAGAAAGCGAGCAAAATTAAATAGCCAGAGGTACTATTCACAGCCGGAGGTACTATTCATCGTCGGGATTACTATTTACCGCCGGAGGTTACTATTCACCACCGGGATAGATTATTTAAAGTAATAAATTACAACAATTTATATACAATATTTAAATTACAGCAGATATGTGGGTGGTGCAGCCATCCCATTAAAGCGATAAAAAAAAAAACAGTTATAAAAAGAAGTAAATGAAATATTTAAACAAATTATATCACATTTTTAAATTAAATAAAAATTTGCGAAAACACTACACTAATTAATTAACACCAATTAATTAATTAAATTCTAATTAACTAAACTAATTAGCTATTTAATTATACTAATTAATTCATTATAAAATTCTAATGAACTAACTATTCAACGAAAACTAATTAATTAATTGAACTAAACTAATTAATTAAACAAATTATATCACATTTTTAAATTAAATGAAAATTTGCGAAAACTCACCTTTTGGGGAAATGATGAATTTTCTGAGTTATAAACTTTCTTTTGATTACTCTCAAGTCTGTGGAATGTATTCTCAATTCTCAGTCCAAAATTTGGAATTATAACTTTAGTGGTTGTTTTTTGAATGATGTATTGATGAAATGAAAATAAAAATATCAAAGAAAATATCCTCTCTTTTCTTTTCTTCAGACTCTTTCTCTCCCCCTCTTTTATTTTCCTCCCTTCTGGCCTTCTCTTCTTTTCTCCCTTTTTTTCCTTCTTCAGAATGCCTCCCCTTTTCCTTTCATGCTCTCCCCCCTGATCAGCCTTTATATAGGCAAAGTAATAATATAATAATATAATAATATAATATAATAATAATATTAATAATATAATAATATATATATATATATAAAAGCACTCGGTTGAATTGATGTCGGCATGCCGACATCAATATATATATTTTTATTATTTTTATAATATAATATAATATAATATAATATATAATATCTAAAATATATAATTTATACCAAAATATTAAACATATAATATTCTAATATAATTTTATATAAAATACCAAACATATAATACAATAATTTTAAACACATAAGATAATTTGTTTTATTATTTTCTTTTATATAAAATACACTAAAAATATGAACAAACACATAAAATTATGAAAAATTACAAAAATACTAAACTAATTATATAATAATATAATAATAATAATAGTAATAATAATAATAATATAAATATATATACATAATCATGATGTTTGATGTCGATAGACCGACATCAAATGAATAATTATTATTATTATTTTATAATATATATAATATAATATATAAAATATATATAATATATAATTTGCATCATATAATATAATAATATAACTTTTTTTATTATTTTCTTTTATATATATAAAATACACCAAAAATATGAACAAACACATAAAATTATAAAAAAATTATAAAAAATACTAAACTAATGAAATATTTGGTATTTTAAAATAATTTGGTCATAATGGTGAAGGTTGGGATTAAAGTTCAAATTCCATTTCTTTTACTGAGAATTCTGTGAGAAACACATTCTAATTGTCATCATCGAGTAATCAAAAGAAAGCGCCCAAGTCTTAGGGCCGGTCAAAATGGGGTGTCTACACCAACTCCGGACCCAACAAAGGTGCATCACCCACCTCGGCCCAACAAACTGGAGACTTACACGGTCAGCCATACAAGGCCTCAAACGGTGCCATACCGATACTAGACTGAAAACTGTTGTTGTAGGCAAACTCCACCAATGGCAAGTGCCTCTCCCACGTCCCATTAAAGTCAAGGACACAACCCCAAAGCATATCCTCAAGGATCTGAATAGTACGCTTGGACTGCCCGTCAGTCTGAGGGTGATAAGCCGTACTAAAGGTCAACTTAGTGCCCAAGGCACTCTGCAAACTCTGCCACAACCTAGCAGAAAAACGAGGATCTCTATCTGAGACGATCGTCACTGGGACCCCGTGCAACCTCACTATGTCTTGGATATACAAGTCGGCAAGATGATCTACTGAATCTCTCACGCGCATAGGAATGAAGTGCGCCGACTTAGTCAACCGGTCTACCACCACCCAAATAGCATCACTACCCCGCTGAGTCCTCGGAAGACCTACAACGAAGTCCATAGTGACATGCTCCCACTTCAACTCGGCAATGGGCACGGGTTGTAACAAACCCGCTGGCCTCTGATGTTCGACCTTCACTTGCTGACAAGTAAGGCACTTAGACACGAAGACTGTCACATCTCTCTTCATACCCCGCCACCAAAACTGGCGACCCAAATCCTGATACATCTTAGTGCCTCCCAGATGCACCGCAAGGCGCGAATGATGAAACTCTCAGAGTACCTTCTTTTGGCAAGACTCTGGCACAAACAAACGGTCTCGGTATCTCACACTCAAGTCGGGATACACCGTCAAACCCTTCTCAACCTTCCCACTGGAGATCTTCTCTTGGAGGGACTCTACCTCAAGGTCACCTCTCTGTGCCTCTAACACTTGAGTCACAAGTCTAGACTGCGCAACAACAGAAAACCAGGCCGCAGCCTCAACGGATTCGCCCAGAAGCAATTCAAACTCGCCAAGTGCCCCCAATATCTCCCACTTCCGGATGGCTATACAAGCCACATCACTAATGGATTTTCTGCTAAGGGCATCGGCCACAACATTGGCCTTCCCCGGATGATAATGCAACTCGAAGTCATAATCCTCAATAAACTCCATCCACCTCCTCTGCCTCAAGTTCAAGTCTTTCTGTGTAAACAGATATTTCAGACTCTTATGATCCGAGAACACCTCGAATCTCTCACCATAAAGGTAGTGCCGCCAAATCTTCAAGGAAAAGATCACTACTGCTAACTCTAGGTCATGTGTAGGGTAATTCTTCTCGTCTATTTTCAACTGACGTGAGCTATAGGCTACCACTTTCCCCTCCTGCATCAACACACAACCCAACCCCTCTCGTGGGGCATCACAGTAAACTGCATAACCCAACCCTCTCTCCGGAATAATCAAAACCAGAGCGGTGGTCAATTTAACCTTCAACTCTTGGAACGACTTTTCACAAGTCTCACTCCATACAAATTTGACTCCCTTCTGAGTCAATCTAGTCAACGGCGAAGCTAGTCTGGAGAAATCCTTCACAAACCGGCGCTAATACCTAGCTAATCCCAGAAAACTGCGGATCTCAAACCACACTCTTAGGCTGTGCCCAATCTTGCATTGCCTCAGTCTTAGATGTATCAACAGACACCCCTTTTCCAGAAACCACATGGCCTAAGAACTTGACTTCCTCTAGCCAGAAATCACAGTTTCCAAACTTAGCATACGGCCTATGGGCTCTAAGTAACATCAAGCACCACTCTCAAATGTTCCTCGTGCTCCTCCTCTGAAGGTGAATAAATCAGGATGTCGTTCACGAAGACAACTACAAAACGATCTAAGAATTCCCGGAATATCCGGTTCATCAAATCTATAAACACTGCCGGTGCATTGGTGAGCCCAAATGGTATCACCAGAAACTCATAGTGGCCATACCGCGTACGGAATGCCGTCTTCGGAATATCCTCCTCTCAGACCCTCAACTGATGGTAACCTGATCTCAAGTCTATCTGAGAAAAACAACGGGAACCCTTCAACTGGTCAAACAAATCATCTATACGGGGCATAAGGTACTTATTCTTGACCGTAGCCCGATTCAACTTCCTGTAGTCGATGCACAATCTCAAGGCACCATCTTTCTTTTTAGCAAAGAGGGCCGGTGCTCCCCACGGTGAAACACTAGGGCGAATAAAGCCCTTATCCAGCAATTCCTAGAGCTGAACTTTCAACTCAACCAACTCTGCTGGGGCAAAACGATAAGGTGCCATAGAAATCGGCGCCGTGCCAAGCACTAAGTCAATGGAGAACTCGATCTCTCGGTGAGGTGGTAAGCTAACAAGATCCTCGGAAAAAACATCCGAATACTCACACATCACCCTCGGCAATATAATCTGGGTCTTATCACATTCACCACTCATAAAGCTAGCAAGTAGACCACTAAGCTCACTCCGCCCTCGCGGATCATACACCGGTGGCAAAACACTACCAACCCGGTCTCCCAAGAAATGGAAACACTCCCCGTTCAAGGTACAAACAGTGACCCTCTGGCGGTAGCAATCGATAACTGCCCGGTATGACGATAACCAGTCCATACCTAAAATAACATCAAAGCCCTTCATGGGCATAACCACAAATGGAAACAGAAGCCTACGATCGGCGAGCTCTATATCATAACCACTAACACCTTGTTTCAAGATCAATTCACCCCCAAGAGGTGACACTACACAAATAGGAGATGCTAACTGTGCCAACTCCAACTCCAAAATAGATGCAAATGCAGCAGATACAAAGGAATGAGATGCACCAGTATCAATCAATACATTAGCAACCGAGTTGCAAAACAAGAAGGTACCTCTCACAACTGATGGAGCAGGTACAAGATCCTGCGCGGTAACAGCATACATGCACCCAGTAGGTCCCTGATCCACCTGCTCACCCCTCGGAGCATACGACTGCTACGCAGACTGGGATGACGAAGCTTCCGGATTGGCCCTCGAGGCCTGCATAGACTAAGCTGGCTGAAAACTCTGCGTCTGTCTAGAACCAGACACCCTTGATGTGGCACCCAACTGCGGGCAAAACCTCTTCAGGTGCCCAGGTTGACCACACTGATAACAAGACAAGGACTGGCCTCTGCCCTAACTCTGGCTCTGTGGTCTAGCTGAAGAAGAAGCAGCTCTCTGACCTCCTCCCCTCTGTGGGCAAATTGAAGCTTTGTGGCCCAGCTGACCACACTTGTAACAGGTGAACTCTCCCTGATTGCCTCTCCCCGAGCCTGTACTCGGCACTGGAAAGGTCGATCTAGCAACACCACCCTGAGACTGCTGAGGGTTAGCACCCCTCTGTCTCCTACCATCACCCTGACCATCCTGGCTCCTCTTGGAGCCTCTCTGTCCAGCCTCCTCCTCCTGCATCATGATCTCCATATGGGTTGTAGCATCAACCAAGCGCCCATACTCTCGGATCATAGAACCCCTAACTCTCAACTTGAGGCCACGTCTCAACCTCATCTCAAACTCAATGCAACGGCGTTCCTCGGATGCCACAAGTTCTGGTGCAAACCTGGACAAGCTAGTGAAAGCAGCCTCAACTCGGCTACTGAAGAACTCAACTGAAAAAGATGGAGGAGCTGGTCTCTCAGCTTCTCCTCTGACTGCTGGGAGATAAGTTACTTCTCCTGAAAAGCCTCCACAAAAAGCCTCCCACGTGCCACCAATACGGGTCCTCATAAATTTCCACCACTGACCCGCATTCCCCCTTAGCTGGAAGGATGCCAAGGTCACTTTCAACGCTTCGTCCTCGATGCCAAGCATCTCGAACGTCTTACTCATCTGCTCTAACCACTCATCAGCCTTGAGTGGCTCCTTCAGATCACCGATAAACTCATCCGGGTTAGACCGGAAGAACTCCCTTTTCAAGAAGGAAGGACCCTGCATCAACAACCTGGGCCTGCACTGGAGCCTGAACTGGAACCTCAACTCTAAGAATACCCATAGAATCCCTCAAAAGCATCGGCTATCCCTCGGGCCAAGTCGCCCATAGCCTGCTGACCGCCTGGCTTGGCCACATTGGCCTGGCCAACTCCCTCCTGATGTGCCGGAAAATCATCCGGTAAAGGCATCCTCCTGCCTACCACGTCTACCTCCACGTCCTCTTCCTCGTCTTGACATCCTAATAAAGGTAACAAGGAACGTTAGCACATTCATAATGTCACACCCCAAACCTGCCCCTAAAAGTTTGGGCATGACCACTACAGAAACGGATCCCTTAACTCACTCTATATAAGATATGGGGCCTTAACGGAAGCATTAATATCATAAGAAACATAAATAATGTCCATTGAGCTACCGCTACTATGCCAGGATCACAAACGTGCAGGAGGGAAATGATCATACAATGACGTGCATCGGAGAACTTCACTATAGCCATACACTTCAGCCCTCGCCCTCCAGCTTGGGCGTATAACAAAAACATAAAATGTAAAAAGATTATACACTTTCTCTTAATACAGACAATCAAGGTACAAAATCAAAAGCTTAGCAAAACTCCTTAAAATGAGCTGCCTGCATTGAAGTGCCTGGACACCTTAGGGTTGACATAAGGGGATTGAATGCCACGGTTAAGACTGACCTCCAGGCTCAGTACCTACAGAATCAGACAAGATACAAAGTGAGACAATCTCAGTGCATAATAGTATATAGACAAAACGATGCTTAACGTGAAACGTAATATATCGGTGCGAATGAAAATGCAGGGTTCACATAGTTTATTTCTGCACTAACTTCATAACAGCCATATTAGTTCACAAATTCACAGATTGGACTTCGGCCTATTAGGTTCATAATATCACAAGTTGGCTCATGGCCTCATACATTACATTCCACAAGATGGCCTTCGGTCTCATAATTTCACAAGTTCATTATCTCATTTCTTATTAAACAGAACGGCCTTGGGCCCATATTAAACAGAACGGCCTCAGGCCCATATTAAACAGAACGGCCTCAGGCCCAAATATAACGAAACGGCCTCGGGCCCAAATATAACGGAATGGCCTCGGGCCCAAATATAACGGAACGGCCTCGGGCCCAAATATAACGGAACGGCCTCGGGCCCAAATATAACGGAACGGCCTCGGGCCCAAATATAACGGAACGGCCTCGGGCCCAAATATAACGGAGATATACAGAAAGGTGTATGGACTCAAGAGGTGGCTCGTACGGATTCTAGAGGTGGCTCCCACTAAAGTGTAGCACTTAGTTCCGTACAGCACTTTGCTCCATACCAGAAGTCAATAAGTCTCATTATATCATATCATAAGCGTAATTATCGTTCAGATGAGTTAGCATAAGTAGGTTACATATCACAAAGTGCCATAGCAACCATTAATTCCAAAGGTACTTAAATACTATAGTGTCATAATGTACCCACAATTCACTTGTTTAACATGAAACAATGCCACTAATTTGCGGATAACGGAATATGCCTTTTACCAACAGAATAGTTGTCTTGGAACTAACAGAAAATGATACCAGTTGCTTTCAGATAACAGAGGGTTAACATGTAATACAGATAGAACAGAATAATTCCATAGTCATACCGCTGTATGCAACTTTTCAACAGTCACACTGGTTTTCAATTGATACGCTAATGAATTTACCACGAGGAACAGAGCGTTAGTACCATAGTCATTAACAGAAGGTAAAATGTACATATAGCGTACTATTACTCACAGTGGTGTATTGGCGTTAGTTCCTTCTGGAGTGTGCCCTGCACACAACGTAACTAATACATTAGTATTCTTCCTTCTTAAAGCATTGGGTGTCATTCTCTGTCACTTCATATGAACTTATGACCACCGTAAACTCATCAGAAAAATATTCTAAAAAGACCAAAGAGTTAAGCACACAAAACTGAACAAACATATTTTTCACTCTGAAACAGGTCACCGCTCGAGCGCCACTTTGGCTGCTCGAGCGGACAGTGCAATTTCCCAAAAATACTGAAAGGTCGATTTTTGCGCTCGAGCGGCCATGACCTCCGCTCGAGCGGCCGTAGCCCAGAATTGGGGCAGCTCACTTCCATCTCAAAAATCCATCTCTTTCAACACAACCAAAGCCTCACAACCATCAAATTAAAGTGCCAAATCATACAATAGAGCCCTTATCATACATTTTAAACATAAATCCATAAGCAACTACTCATAATCTTTCCATAATTCCCATGTTTTGGGGTTTATACAAACATATGCATAGAGAACTATTTCAACTTCAATTTCAAACTCATAATTGCATACTTCTCATGAAATATCAAGGAAACAAAGAATAACTTCTTCTTCTTAACTCAATTTAAGTTATCAACATGAATATCCTCATAAATCCTCACATCTACCTTAACTTTTCAAAGAAAGAGAAGAGATTCCCAACCAAGCTCAAAAGAGAGGGGTTAGATCATGAAATCCCCATACCTTGAGTTTAATTTAATGATCTTCACTACTTTCCCCAAATTCCTCTTCTAGATTGCCCTTTTCTTCACTTCCCACGTTTTTGCCTCTTCTCAAAGACTCACAAGAGTTGATCTTAAGTCCCAAAAATATCTCAACATGGATATATATACTCATTGATTTATATCATAGGCTAATAAGACGAAATTTAATCGTTTAAGCATCCTAAATTGAAATTTTGCAGAAAATCCCATTAAAGCTTAAAAATCATGCAGGTTTCAGATATCAAATCAATTTCTGAAAATTAAGTCTCTAAGGTGTCCAATTTCAATTTTAGTAGTTAAATTGTAACAGATAGTGTTCTAAACCAACAGATAGGATGCCATATTCCAAGGTTTCAAATAATTCAATATAATACCACATAGGATTTCTAAAATAAAAGACTAATAAATACCAGAATCACGTACGAGGGTCGGGTTATTACACATAATGTGCCGAAGTTAAACACTCGCGTCCTAATGCATGGACAACTGTAATTCACTCCACGTAAGCACATAAACACATAGGGTATGTTTGGTTTGAATTTGGGAGATGAGTTTTAGAGATAAAAATTACGAAAAGTTGTTTGGTTTGGTTTTTTTCAAAAGATGTTTTGGAAAATTATTTTGAGAAAGAGTTTTGGAAAAAGTGATTGATTTGATGTGTATGAGAGAGAGATTTGTTTGGAAAACTTGTAAACCAAACAAGTTTTGGGAAATTTTTTTGGAAAAATTTGTTTAGTTTGATTACTTTTGAAAACTTATTTGTAGAGAATTTTTCCCAAAAATTTTTGGGAAACACAAACCAGACAAGGCCATAAGCACTTACGAACTTCATTTCTGGATAATGATAGTCCCGAGGCGTTACTAGAGTTCCGGTTAGAAACAGCATTGATCAAGTGCTTTTCCAACAAGACTCATAGAAACCCAAGGATCCAATCAACATCCCAGAAACTACATTCCATACCCACATAGTCACATAAGCATGTTATCACATAAACATATAATGTTACACATAAGTCTCTAACAAGCGAGACAAACCCATTGTGATACTAATCACTTCCCACGTACCCAAAGTATTCGAACCCGGTACGCTCTGATACCAAGTTGTAACACCCTCAAAATAATAACATTAAACCCATCAATAAAGACATGCATTGATATATAAAAGATCAACATCCTTCTATTCATCAGAGTAATTTACTACAAAAAGTATTACATGTTAACAACAAAAGCAAATGCTCTACGGGCTTACAGCTTTCCAAGTTAACACTTGGTTACAAAAAAAAAGGGAGTGCTAACTCAATTACATATTAAGCCCTCGGCTTGAATCTACATGTAATACATCAAAAGAAAGTAAGACAACAAAAGTCTGTCCGCCTCTAGCCTCCCAAGCTATGTCCTTGGAGGTGGCATGCTACCTGTACCTGAAAATGATGTTCCATATAGGGTGAGCCACAGCCCAGTAGAAATACACTAAACCAACTATGAACATTGACTAAAATAAATAGTAATTGATAGGTGGTCATCACTGATACATCCACTTATATCACATTCCAGTTTCATGACATTAAGTCCATGTTACACTTCATTTCCATTTCTTTTTCAATTTTGAGTTTGAAAACACGGCTCAGAACCTGGCCAAATAACTTCATGAGATTTTAACTCATCTTTAAAACACTTTCTAGAATAATGATGGATACACATTGTGGTGCTGTATCAATAACATATAAAATCACTTCCACATATATCAAATAATACACATGGTAGTGCTTTATTAATGAAACAAAACACTTCCATACGTTTCAAATAATACACATTGTAGTGCTGTATTAATGAAACAAAACACTTCTATTTCGCAGCCTGATACATATGGTAGTGCTGTATCACTGTCACACAAAATCCGATTTAGAGATCCATCCCCTATCTTCCCCTAAACCGCAGAGTACATCCCCTATCTCCTCCCACACAACATAATGTATATAAACATAGATCATATACACATTCAATCAATACATAAAGTTGATGTATTATTCCAATCGCTATGTTCGATAGCACGTTCAACTGATTAGTTTAGTTTGCCTAATCATCATCCAGTGTCTACAACAATGAAGACAATCCTCTACCGATAACCCAAAGTAGTTATTTCTAAATAGAAAATAAATGCATCAAATGGATATATAATCAACATTTCAACTAAGTGAGCAATAATTAAATTCGACTATACCCTTTAACTCCATACACCTTCAATTTCACATTCTCAGTTCAATTCTTCATTTCTCCAAATTAATTATACAAATTAATTTAACTGTGTAATTAGGACGTTTCCCATAATTAACATAACGACCCTAAGGTTCCATTTTCTTCAATAGATCAATATTAATCTCATTTCTTTCTATGCCAAACATGCATGTAGGTTTATATAAACAAAACCCCAACTTTTGTAAAATTACACAAAAGCCCCAAACTTTCACAAAATTACCAAACCAACCCCAACATATCAAAGAAACCACTATACCTTAACGATTTATTTGGAAATTAAACAAAACCACTATACCTTAACGATCTATTTGGAAATTAAATAAAAAAAGAAGTTGAATAGGAATAGAAGTGGAAGTTGCATAAAATTAATTTCCTTTTCTACTTGAATAAAATGGAAGTTTAATTAATTTTATGCAACTTTCATTTTTATTTTTATTTGATTTCCTTTTTTATTTAATGTCCAAATTGATCGTTTAAAAATGGAAGTTGAATAGAAAATGAAATTGAATAGAAAAGGAAATTAAATAAAAGGGAAATTAAGGTATAGTGGATTTTTAAAATTAAATAAAAAAGAAAATTGAATAAAATTAAAAATGAAAAAGGAAATTGAATAAAAATTAAAGTTGAATAAAAATAAAAATTAAACTTGCATAAAATTAAAAATGGAAGTTCATTCAAGAAACCACTATACTTTAACGATCTAGTGGAATAAGGTAATTTTATGCCAATTACCTTATTCCACTAGATCGTTAAGGCATAGTGGTTTCAACTTCTTTTTTTATTCAGAAGTGGAAGTTGCATAAAAACAAAAAATGAAGTTGAATAAAAATAAAAATAAAAGTGGAAGTTGCATAAAATTAAAAATAGAAGTTCATTCAAGAAACCACTATACCTGAACGATCTATTTGGAAATTAAATGAACTTCCATTTTCAATGAACTTCCATTTTTATTCATTCAAGAAACCACTATACCTTAACGATCCACAAAAAAGGAAGCTGCGTAAAATTAAAATGGAAGTTCATTCAATAAACCACTATACCTTAACGATCTATTTGGAAATTAAATAGAAAAGGAAGTTGAATAGAATAGAAAAGGAAGTTCAATTTCCATATTTAATTAAGGTATAGTGGTTTTCATATTTAATTTCAAAATAGATCGTTAAGGTATAGTGGTTTCTTGAATGAAGTTTCATTTTCAATTTTATTCCACTTTTATTTTTATTCAATTTCCAAATAGATCGTTAAGGTATAGTTTAAGGAACCACTATACCTTACCTGAACGATCTATTTGGAAATTAAATAAAAAAGGAAGTTGAATAAAAATAAAAATGCAAGTGCAATAAAAATGCAAATTCCAAGTTTATAAAAATGCAACTTCCTTTCTATTTAATTTTTAGTCAATTTCAACTTCCGTTTGGGAAGTTGAATAAAAAAGGAAGTTGAATAGAAAAGGAAATGGAAATTGAATAAAAGGAAATTGAATAAAAATGAAAGTTGAATGGAAAAGGAAATTGAATAAAAATGAACTTCATTCAAGAAATCACAATACGTTAAGGTATAGTGATTTTTTGAATGAACTTCCATTTTTATTTAAACTTCCATTTTTTATGCAACTTCCATTTGGAAATTAAATAGGAACCACTATACCTTAACGATCTATTTGGAAATTAAACAAAAAAAGGAAGTTGAATGGAAAAGGAAATTGAATGAACTTCCATTTTCAAATTAAATAAAAAAGGAAGTTGAATAGAAAAGGAAATTGAATGAAAATTCAAGCTGCATAAAATTAAAAATGGAAGTTTAAATAAAAATGGAAGTTCATTCAAGAAACCACTATACGTTAAGGTATAGTGGTTTCTTGAATGAAGTTCATTTTTATTCCACTATATGTAACGCCCTCTAAATAAACCCATTAGATAAATATCACTGACATGCAGTATTTAAAAGAAAACAATATATTATCCCATTCATCAGAGTATTACTAAATAAAAGCATTACATGTAACATCAAAGTAAATGCCCTACGGGCTTACATCTTTCCAAGCCAACACTTGGACACAAAAATATGAGTTCTAACTCAATTACAAATTAAGCCCTTGGCTTGAATGTTTACATGCAATCTTAAATAAAATAGATAAACTAAAGACAAGTCTTCGAGTCCAAATCCTTCCAAGCTAAGTCCTTGGAGGCAGCTTATCACCAGAACCTGAAAATGATGTTCCCTTATAGGGTGAGCCACAGCTCAGTAGAAATATACTAAACCACATATAAGCATTGAATAAAGTAATAGCATTCAATAGATGGTTAACCAAGATACTCTACTAAATCAATAAACAGTCCGATGACACTAATATCTAAGACTTGTTTCATTTTCCATTATTATCAATATGGCTCAGAACCTGGCCAAACATACAACAGTGAACTATATATCATATTCACATTACTTCCAATATCAACAATACAAATGAGCCTCAAGCTCATATCAAAACACTTCATACTTCCGTTTGATACACATTTTAGTGCTGTATCAAGAAAAACACTTCAATATAATTAAGCACACATAAAAGTGATGCTAATGGAGTCCATCCCCTATCTCCTCCCAAATAATAAAACACTTCAACATAATAAGCACACATAAAAGTGATGCTAATGGAGTCCATCCCCTATCTCCTCCCAAACAAAATCCGGTTTAGAGGTCCATCCCCTATCTTCCCCTAAACCGTGGAGTACATCCCCTATCTCCTCCCACACAATATGCATATGCAATACTCAACCATTACATGTATGTAAGCACATAACATATACAACAACAATCAATACACATAATGTCTGTGTTAATTCAACGGTCAAACTTAATGACTTAACCAATATGATTAGGTTTAGTTTTTCCTAATCCACATGCAATATCTACAACAATCATAGCTATCCTCCACCGATAGCCCAAAACAGTTATTTCTAAACAAGAAATAAATATATCAACAAATGTAAATTCAACATTCTCATAGGCAAGTATTTAAACTACCCAATTACATCGTTAAATCACTAATTTCCCCAATTTCATGAATTTACCCAATTTCACAGTCTTTCAACCCCTAGGGTTTCTACCAAAATTACCCAACCACCCCCAACATATCAAAATACTAAAACTTAGAACAAAACGTATAACATGGAGTAGGAAATCCCTACCTCGAAGCAAAGAATTCGAATGGAGAAGATAGAGATGATGATCAAAAATCCAAAGTGCTCCAAACCAAGAATTGTTCAGATTAAAACGAAGCCCTCGACTCACTCTATCTTTTTAATAAAGAATCTAGGTTAGAAACTCACTCTAAGTAGATCAAACCTAAGAGAGAAGGTGTGTAGGGAGAGAGAGAAAACGGTTTTAGGGTTTTAGAATCAAGAGGGAGATGAAAAATGGTCCAGAAAGTCGGATATCCTCCTTTTATAACAGTCGCCCCGCTCGAGCGGCCAAACCCCCGCTCGAGCGGCACTCACAGACCCCCGCTCGAGCGTCCAAAATCCCGCTCGAGCGTCGGATGCACACTCTCAGCATTTTCGCATACAGGCTCCCCGCTCGAGCGTCAAACTCCCCGCTCGAGCGGCACAAACAGACTCCCGCTCGAGCGGCCAATCCCCCGCTCGAGCGTCCAACACAACACAGGAAATACTGAAAGGTTGTATTCCCCGCTCGAGCGGCCAAACCCCCGCTCGAGCGGACAAGCAAAATTTTGGGCAACTGGGCTTGGTTCCTAAGCTCAACCAACCTGCTCCATACACGCTCAACACATCCTAAAACTCAATCAAATAGACCTACAGGATGACAACAACAAGGGAATCTACGGAACATAAGTCTGAAAACAATAATTAAATGGGAAAAGACCGGGGTCGCTATAACCTCCCCCCCTTAAAAGAATTTCGTCCCCGAAATTAAGCATAAGTTTGTAAAAACAAGTTTTTTTTTTTTTTTTTTTTTTTTTTTTTTTTTTTCAATGATATTATAAAACAATAATAAACAATTTGACCCAATACCGGTCACTTCATCTCTTATCAAGAGGCATCTCACAATATATATAAAACAACATATATTTCAACCTATATCAGTATTATGCATTTTCCTTCCAATTTTAACAATCTCAAAATACATGAGTCTCGTTTCCATATCATATTCAATTCCATGATATATATAACACATTAAATCTATAAATGTGACATTCCACTTCCATTATGAAGCAAATTTCAAACAACTATCATTAAACCAAAACATTCTCAATGTTTTACAACTTAAGACATATATAAAACTCTTAAGTCCAAAAATAGTACAGAATCTAAATACAAGATTACAAATCAATAAACATGTCCGGATATTTCTCACGGACTTCCAACTCACGTTCCCAAGTGGCTTCCTCCACCCCGTGATGTTTCCACAAAACCTTTACTAAAGGAATGGTCTTGCCTCGCAAAACTTGGTCCCGTCTATCCAAGACTCGAATTGGTCTCTCCTCATACGAGACATCCTCGTCAACCACTAAATCAGTCCAACCCAACACATGTGATGGATCCGGCTCATACTTCCGAAGCATACTCACATGAAACACATCATGTACTCCGGACAACTGCGGTGGCAAAGCTAAACGATAAGCAGCCTCGCCAACCCTCTCAAGGATCTCAAAAGGACCAATGAACCTAGGGGACAACTTTCCGCTCTTCCCAAACCTCATCAATCCCCGTCTAGGTGATATCTTCAGAAATACATGATCACCCACCTCAAACATTAAAGGTCTCCTCCTACGGTCGGCATAAGATTTCTGACGACTCTGGGCTGTAACAAGTCTCCTACGGATAAGCTCAACTTTCTCCGTCGTTTCCCTCACCAATTCCGGACCCAATAGAGGTGCATCACCCACCTCGGCCCAACAAACTGGAGATCTACACGGTCGGCCATACAAGGCCTCAAACGGTGCCATACCAATACTAGACTGGAAACTGTTATTGTAGGCAAACTCTACCAAAGGCAAGTGCCTCTCCCACGACCCACTGAAATCAAGAACACAACCCCGAAGAATATCCTCAAGGATCTGAATAGTACGCTCGGACTGCCCGTCAGTTTGAGGATGATAAGCCGTGCTAAAGGTCAACTTAGTGCCTAAGTCACTCTGCAAACTCTACCACAACCTAGCAGTAAAACGAGGGTCTTTATCTGAGACAATCGTCACTGGGACCCCGTGCAACCTCACTATGTCCCGAATGTACAGTTCGGCAAGATGATCTACCGAATCTCTCACGCGCATAGGAATGAAGTGCGCCGACTTAGTCAACCGATCTACAACCACCCAAATAGCATCACTACCCCACTGAGTCCTTGGAAGACCTACAACGAAGTCCATAGTGACATGCTCCCACTTCCACTCGGCAATAGGCAAGGGTTGCAACAAACCCGCTGGCCTCTGATGTTCGGCCTTCACTTGCTGACAAGTAAGGCACTTAGACACGAAAGCTGCCACATCTCTCTTCATACCCCGCCACCAAAATTGGCGACTCAAATCCCGATACATCTTAGTACCTCCTAGATGCACTGCAAGGCGCGAATGATGAAACTCTCGGAGTACTTCCTCCCGGCAAGACTCCGGCACAAACAGACGGTCTCGGTATCTCACACTCATGTCAGGATACACCGTCAAACCCTTCTCAACCTTCCCACCAGAAATCTTCTCACGGAGGGATTCTACCTCATGATCACCTCTCTGAGCCTCTAACACTCGAGTCACAAGTGTAGGCTGTGCAACAACAGAAAACAATGCCGCTGTCTCAACTGATTCACCCAGAAGCAAATCGAACTCTCCAAGTGCACCCAACATCTCCCATTCCCGGATGGCTATACTAGCAATGTCACTAACAGATTTCCTGCTAAGGGCATCGGCCACAACATTGGCCTTCCCCGGATGGTAATGTAACTCAAAGTCATAATCCTCCATAAACTCCATCCACCTCCTCTGTCTCAAGTTCAGTTCTTTCTGTGTAAACAGATATTTCAGACTCTTATGATCCGAGAATACCTCGAACTTCTCACCATAAAGATAATGCCTCCAAATCTTCAAGGCAAATATCACAGCTGCTAACTCTAGATCGTGTGTAGGGTAATTTTTCTCATGAATTTTCAACTGACGTGAACCATAGGCAACCACTTTCCCTTCTTGCATTAACACACAACCCAGACCCTCTCGTGAGGCATCACAATAGACTGCATAACCCAACCCTCTCTCCGGAATAATCAATACTGGGGCGGTGGTCAGTCTAACTTTCAACTCCTGAAACGACTTTTCACAAGTCTCACTCCATACAAATTTAACTCCCTTCCGAGTCAATCTAGTCAAAGGCGAAGCTAACCTGGAGAAATCTTTTACAAACCGGCGATAATACCCAACTAATCCCAGAAAACTACGGATCTCAAACACACTCTTAGGCTGTGCCCAGTCTTGCACTGCCTCCGTCTTAGATGTATCAACCGACACCCCTTCCCCAGAAACGACATGGCCTAAGAATTTCACCTCTTCTAACCAGAACTCACACTTCCCAAACTTAGCATAAAGCTTATGGGCTCTAAGTAACTCAAGCACCACTCTCAAGTGTTCCTCGTGCTCCTCCTCTGAAGGTGAATAAATAAGGATGTCGTCCACGAAGACGACTACAAAACGATCTAAAAATTCCCGGAATATCCGGTTCATCAAATCCATAAACACAGCTGGTGCATTGGTGAGCCCAAATGGCATCACCAGAAACTCATAGTGGCCATACCGCGTACGGAATGCCGTCTTCGGAATATCCTCCTCACTGACTCTCTCAACTGATGATAACCCGATCTCAAGTCTATCTTAGAGAAACAACGGGAACCTTTCAACTGGTCAAACAGATCATCTATACGAGGCATAGGGTACTTATTCTTAACCGTCACCCGATTTAACTTTCGGTAGTTTATACAAAGTCTCAAAGCACCACCTTTCTTTTTAACAAAAAGGGCTGGCGCTCCCCACGGTGAAACACTAGGACGGATATAGCCCTTATCTAACAACTCCTGGAGCTGAATCTTCAACTCAACTAACTCGGCTGGGGCAAAACGATAAGGTGTCATGGAAATTGGTGCCGTACCGGGCACTAAGTCAATAGAGAACTCAATCTCTCGATGCGGTGGCAAACCAACAAGATCTTCGGGAAAGACGTCCGGGTACTCACAAACCACCCTTGGCAACACAATCGTAACCTCATCAACCTCACTAATCGAAAGATTAGCAAGTAGACCACTAAGCTCACTCCGCCCTCGTGAAACATATTCCGATGGCAAAACATTACCAACCCGGTCCCCCAGAAAATGGAAACACTCACCGCTAACGGTACAACAAGTGACCCTCTGACGGTAGCAATCAATAACTGCCCGGTATGACGATAACCAGTCCATACCCAAAATAACATCAAAGCCTTTCATAGGCAAAACTACAAAAGAAAATGGGATTCTATGATCATCGACCTCTATATCACAACCCCTAACACCTTGTTTCAAGATCAATTCACCCCCAAGAGGTGACACTACACAAATAGGAGACGCTAACTGTGCTAATTCCAACTCCAAAACAGATGCAAATGCAGCAGACACAAAAGAATGAGATGCACCCGTATCAATCAAAACATTAGCAACCGAGTTGCAAAACAAGAAGGTACCTCTCACAACCGATGGAGCCGGTACTAGATCCTGCGCGGTAACAGCATACACGCGCCCAGATGACCGCTGATCAACCTGCTCACCCCTAGGAGCATACGACTGCTGCACAGATTGGGACGATGAAGCCCCCTGATTGGCCCTCGAGGCCTGACCCGACTGAGCTGGCAGCTGACCCTGAGTCTGCCTCAAACCTGATGCACTAGGTGTGCCACCCAACTGCGGGCAATACCTCTTCATGTGCCCTGCCTGACCGCACTGAAAACAAGTGAGCGGCTGGCCTCTACTCTGACTCTGGCTCTAAGATCGAGCCGAAGAAGATGCTACTCTCTGCCCTCCTCCCCTCTGAGGACAAACCGGAGACTTGTGGCCTAGCTGGCCACACTTGAAACAGGTAATGTCTCCCTGACTGCCTTTCCCCGAACTAGCACTCGGCACAGGAAAAGTGGATCTAGAAAAGCTACCCTGAGACTGTTGAGGAGTGAAACTTCTCTGCCTCTTGCCATCACCCTGGCCATCCTGACTCCTCTTGGAGCCTTTCTGCCCTTCCTCCTCTTCCTGCATCATAATCTCCGTATGGGCTGCAGCATCAACCAGACGCCCATAATCACGAACCATAGACCCAACAATTCTCAACTTGAGGCCGCGCCTCAACTTCTTTTCAAACTCAATGCAACGGCGTTCCTCAGACGCCACCAACTCAGGTGCAAACCTGGACAGACTAGTGAATGCAGCCTCAAACTCGGCTACTGAAGAACTCGACTGTTTAAGCTGACAGAACTGGTCTCTCAGCTTCTCCCTGACTGCTGGAGATAAGAACCTCTCCTGGAAAGCATTCACAAAAGCCTCCCATGTAGTTCCTATGCGACCCTTGGTGAACTTCCACCACTGACCCGCATCTCCCTTCAGCTGGAACGATGCCAAGGTCACTTTCAACCCCTCATCTTCGATGCCAAGCATCTCAAATGTCTTCGTTGTCTGTTCGAGCCATTCATCTGCCTTAAGCGGCTCTTTAGGATCTCCTAAAAATTCGTCCGGATTAGACCGGAAGAACTCCCTCTTCAGAAAAGAAGGTCCAGCATCTGCAACAACAACCTAGGCTGGGTTCGCAGCCCTCAGAATGCCAACTGATTCCCTGAATGCCCCTGCTATCTCTCGGGCTAAAGCGCCCATAGCCTGCTGGCCTACTGGCTCGGCCACATTGGCCTGACCAACACCCTCCTGCACTGCCGGAATCTCCTGTACTACTGGAATCTCCTCTGGCACAGGCACTTCCTGCCTACCCGGCCTACCACGCCTATCGCGTCCTGACATCCTAATACAAGAAACAAAGACGTTAGCACATTAATAAATGTGCCGAAGCTAAACACGCTAGTCCTAACGCATTGGACAACAATAATTCATTCCACGTAAGCACATAAGCACATAAGCACCTACGAATTTCATTCCCGGATAATGATAGTCCCAAAGTGTTACTATAGTTCCGGTTGGAAGCAGCAGTGATCAAGTGCCTTTCCAACAAGACTACTAGAAACACAAGGGTCCAATCAATATCCCAGAAACTACGTTCCATACCCACATAATCACATAAACATGTTATCAAACAAGCAAACAACAGTACACTAAGTCTCTATCAAACGAGACGAACCCAATGTGATACTAATCACTTCCCACGTACCCAAAGTATTCAAACCCGGTACGCTCTGATACCAAGTTGTAACGCCCTTCTAAATAAACCCATTAGATAAATATCACTGACATGCAGTATTTAAAAGAAAACAATATATTATCCCATTCATCAGAGTATTACTAAATAAAAGCATTACATGTAACATCAAAGTAAATGCCCTACGGGCTTACATCTTTCCAAGCCAACACTTGGACACAAAAATATGAGTTCTAACTCAATTACAAATTAAGCCCTTGGCTTGAATGTTTACATGCAATCTTAAATAAAATAGATAAACTAAAGACAAGTCTTCGAGTCCAAATCCTTCCAAGCTAAGTCCTCGGAGGCAGCTTATCACCAGAACCTGAAAATGATGTTCCCTTATAGGGTGAGCCACAGCTCAGTAGAAATATACTAAACCACATATAAGCATTGAATAAAGTAATAGCATTCAATAGATGGTTAACCAAGATACTCTACTAAATCAATAAACAGTCCGATGACACTAATATCTAAGACTTGTTTCATTTTCCATTATTATCAATATGGCTCAGAACCTGGCCAAACATACAACAGTGAACTATATATCATATTCACATTACTTCCAATATCAACAATACAAATGAGCCTCAAGCTCATATCAAAACACTTCATACTTCCGTTTGATACACATTTTAGTGCTGTATCAAGAAAAACACTTCAATATAATTAAGCACACATAAAAGTGATGCTAATGGAGTCCATCCCCTATCTCCTCCCAAATAATAAAACACTTCAATATAATAAGCACACATAAAAGTGATGCTAATGGAGTCCATCCCCTATCTCCTCCCAAACAAAATCCGGTTTAGAGGTCCATCCCCTATCTTCCCCTAAACCGTGGAGTACATCCCCTATCTCCTCCCACACAATATGCATATGCAATACTCAACCATTACATGTATGTAAGCACATAACATATACAACAACAATCAATACACATAATGTCTGTGTTAATTCAACGGTCAAACTTAATGACTTAACCAATATGATTAGGTTTAGTTTTTCCTAATCCACATGCAATATCTACAACAATCATAGCTATCCTCCACCGATAGCCCAAAACAGTTATTTCTAAACAAGAAATAAATATATCAACAAATGTAAATTCAACATTCTCATAGGCAAGTATTTAAACTACCCAATTACATCGTTAAATCACTAATTTCCCCAATTTCATGAATTTACCCAATTTCACAGTCTTTCAACCCCTAGGGTTTCTACCAAAATTACCCAACCACCCCCAACATATCAAAATACTAAAACTTAGAACAAAACGTATAACATGGAGTAGGAAATCCCTACCTCGAAGCAAAGAATTCGAATGGAGAAGATAGAGATGATGATCAAAAATCCAAAGTGCTCCAAACCAAGAATTGTTCAGATTAAAACGAAGCCCTCGACTCACTCTATCTTTTTAATAAAGAATCTAGGTTAGAAACTCACTCTAAGTAGATCAAACCTAAGAGAGAAGGTGTGTAGGGAGAGAGAGAAAACGGTTTTAGGGTTTTAGAATCAAGAGGGAGATGAAAAATGGTCCAGAAAGTCGGATATCCTCCTTTTATAACAGTCGCCCCGCTCGAGCGGCCAAACCCCCGCTCGAGCGGCACTCACAGACCCCCGCTCGAGCGTCCAAAATCCCGCTCGAGCGTCGGATGCACACTCTCAACATTTTCGCATACAGGCTCCCCGCTCGAGCGTCAAACTCCCCGCTCGAGCGGCCAATCCCCCGCTCGAGCGTCCAACACAACACAGGAAATACTGAAAGGTTGTATTCCCCGCTCGAGCGGCCAAACCCCCGCTCGAGCGGACAAGCAAAATTTTGGGCAACTGGGCTTGGTTCCTAAGCTCAACCAACCTGCTCCAAACACGCTCAACACATCCTAAAACTCAATCAAATAGACCTACAGGATGACAACAACAAGGGAATCTACGGAACATAAGTCCGAAAACAATAATTAAATGGGAAAAGGCCGGGGTCGCTATACTATACCTGAACGATCTATTTGGAAATTAAAAATGGAAGTGGTATAGTGGTTTTTTATTCAACGATCATTAAGGTATAGTTGAATAGAAATAAAAATGGAAGCTGCATAAAATAGGAAATTGAATAAAAATAGAAGTTGAATAAAAATAAAAATGGAAGTTCGTCAAGGTATAGTGGTTTCTTGAATGAACTTCCATTTTTAATTTTAATTTCCAAATGGATCATTATGGTTTCTTGAATAAAAATAGAAGTGAAATAAAAATAGGAAGTTGAATTGAATAAATAAAGGAAGTTGAATGAACTTTCATTTTTAATTTTATGCAACTTCCATTTTTATTTTTATTTTAATTTGCAAATAGATCGTTAAGGTATATTTGGAAATTAAACAAAAAAGGAAGTTGAATAAAAATAAAAGGAATAAAAATAAAATTAAAAATGGAAATTAAACAAAAAAGGAAGTTGAATAGAAAAGGAAATTGAATAAAAATGCAAGTGATCGTTAAGGTATAGTGGTTTCTTGAATGAACTTCCATTTTTACTTTTAATTTTATGGATTGAATAAAAATAAAAGGAAATTAAAAATGGAAGCTGCATAAAATTAAAAATGGAAGTTAAATAAAAAAGGAAGTTGAATAAAATAAAAATGGAAGTTGCATAAAAAAGGAAGCCACATAAAATTAAAAATGGAAGTTCATTCAAGAAACCACTATACCATAATGATCTATTTGGAAATTAAATAAAAATGGAAGTTGAATAGAAAAGGAAATTGAATAAAAATAAAAATGGAAACTGCATAAAATTAACTTTTTTAAAATAAAAAAAATGGATAGCGGTTTGATTTCAATTTTATGCAGCTTCCATTTTTAATGAACGATCCTTAACGATTTATTGAAAAGGAAGTTCATTTTCTATTCAATGGAAGTTGAATAAGAATGGAGCTTCCACTATACCATAACTTTTATTGTTATTCAATTTCCTTTTCTATTCAACTTCCAACTTCCTTTTTTATGCAACTTCCATGCATTTTTATTCCACTTCTATTTTATTCAATTTCCTTTTTTATTCCACTTTTATTTTTATTCAACTTCTATTTTTATTCCACTTCCTTTTCTATTCAACTTCCTATGGAAATTATTTAAAGTTAATTTTATGCAACTTCCATTTTTATTTTTATTCCACTTTTATTTTTATTCGATTTCCTTTTTTATTTAATTTCTATTTCAAAAACCACTATACCTTAACGATCTATTTGGAAATTAAACAAAAAACAAAGTTGAATAAATAAAAAAGGAAAGTAGAAATTAGAAAATGGAAGTTGCATAAAAAAGGAAGTTGAATAGAAATGGAAGTTGAATAAAAGTGGAAATTAGTTAAAAATGGAAGTTTATTCAAGAAACCATTTTTTATTTAATTTCCAAATGGAAATTAATAGATCGTTAAGGAAGTTCATTTTTATTTAAAATTAATTTTTTATTTAACTTCCTTTTTGAATGAACTTAAATAAAAATGGAAGCTGCATAAAATTGAAAATGGAAGTTGATTCAAATAACCACTATAATGGAAGTTCAATTTTTATTTTTATGCAACTTCTATTTTTATTCAACTTCCATTTTTATTCCACTTTTATTTCTATTCCACTTCCTTTTTTATTTAATTTCCAAATAGATCGTTAAGGTATAGTGGTTTCTTGAATGAACTTCCATTTTTATCTATTTGGAAATTAAATAAAAAAGGAAGTTGGAAGTTCATTCAAGAAACCATGGAAGTTGCCTAGAAAATGGATTTGAATAAAAATGGAAGTTCATCCTTTTCTATTCAACTTCCTTTTTTCCATTCAATAGATCGTTAACTTCATTTTTTAAAAAGGAAGTTGAATAGAAAAGGAAATCGAATAAAAATGCAAGTGGAATAAAAATAAAAAAGGAAGTTGAATAGATCGTTAAGGTATAGTGATTTTTTGAATGAACTTCCTTTTTTAATTTTATGCAACTTGCATTTTTATTCGATTTCCTTTTCAATTTTTATTCAATTTCCTTTTCCATTCAACTTCCTACGTTAAGGTATAGTGGTTTCTTGAATGAACTTCCGTTTTTATAGAAAAGGAAATTGCATAAAAATGAAAGTTCATTCAAGAAACCACTATACCTTAACGATCTATTTGAAAATTAAATAACAAAGGAAGTATACACTATACCTTAACGATCTATTCGGAAATTCAATTTTAATTTTCTATTCAACTTCCGTTTCTATTCAACTTCCTTTTTTATTTAATTTCCAAATTGATCGTTAAGGTGTAGTGGTATTTTTAATTTTATTCAACTTCCTTTTCTATTCAACTTCCTATTTAATTTCCAAATAGATCGTTAAGGTATAGTGGTTTCCTTTTTCCAAATTAAATAAATAAAAAAGGAAGTTGAATAGAAAAGGAAATTGAATAAAAATAGAAGTAGAATAAAAATAAAAATGGAAGTGGAAAAAAATTAAAAATGGAAGTTGAATTAAAAATGGAAGTTGAATAAAAATAGAAGTGGAATAAAAAATACTATACCTTAACGATCTATTTGCATAAAAATAAAAATGGAAGCTGCATAAAAATTAAAAATTAAAGTTCATTCAAGAAACCACTATACCGTAACGATCTATTTGGAAATTAAATAAAAAAGGAAGTTGTTATTCAACTTTTATTTTTATTCAATTTCCTTTTCTATACAACTTCCTTTTTTATTCAACAACTTCCATTTTTATTTAATTTTCAAATAAATAAAAAATAAAAATGGAAGTTGCAGAGAAAAGGAAATTGAAACCACTATACCTGAACGATCTATTTGGAAATTAAATAAAAATTGAAGCTGCATAAAATTAAAAATGGAAGTTAATTCAAGAAACCACTATACCTTAACGATCTATTTGGAAATTAAATAAAAAAGGAAGTTGAATAAAAATAAAAGTGGATGTTGCATAAAAATAAAAGTGGAAGTTGCATAAAATTAAAAATGGAAGTTCATGCAAGAAACCACTATACCTTAACGATCTATTTGGAAATTAAATAAAAAAAGGAAGTTGAATGGAAAAGGAAATCGAAATTAAATAAAAAAGGAAGTTAAATAGAAAATGAAATTGAATAAAAATAAAAATGGAACTTAAATAAAAAAGGAAGTTGAATAGAAAAGGAAATTGAATAAAAAAAAAATGGAAGTTGCATAAAATTAAAAATGGAAGTTCATTCAAGAAATCTTCTTGAATGAACTTTCATTTTCAATTTCCTTTTTAGATTCCTTTTCTATTCAACTTCCTTTTCTATTTAATTTCCTTTTCTATTCAACTTCCATTTTTAATTTCCAAATAGATCGTTAAGGTATAGTGGTTTCTTGAATAACCACTATACCTTAACGATCTATTTGGAAACAACTATACCTTAACGATCAATTTGGAAATTAAATAAAAAAGGAAATTGAATAGAAAATGAAAGTTGAATAAAAATAAAAATGAAAGTTCATTAAAGAAACCACTATACCTTAACGATCTATTTGGAAATGTTTAATTTCCAAATAGATCGTTAAGGTATAGTGGTTTCTTGAATGAACTTCCTTTTTTATTTAATTTCCAAAATGGATCGTTAAGGTATAGTGGTTTTTTGAATGAACTTTTTATTTGGAAATTAAATAAAAAAAGAAGTTGAATAGAAAAGGAAATTGAATAAAAAGGAAGTGCAATAAAAATTGCATAAAATTAAAAATGGAAGTTGAATAAAAATAAAAGTGGAAATTTAATTGAAAATGGAAGTTCATTCAAGAAACCACTATACCTTAACGATCTATTTTTATTTCTTTTCTATTTAATTTGCACCTTAACGATCTATTTGGAAATTTTATAAAAATGGCAGTTGAATAAAAATAAAAGTGAAATAAAGCCACTATACCTTTTTTTATTAAATTATAGTGGCTGAATAGAAAAAAAAGTTGAATAGAAAAGGAAATTGGAAGTTGAATAGAAAAGGAAATTGAATAAAAATAAAAGTTCATTCAACTTGCATTTTTATTCAACTTCCTTTTTTATTTAATTTCCAAATAGATCGCACTTTTATTTTTATTCCACTTCTATTTTTATTCCACTTCCTTTTTTATTTAATTTCTTGAATGAACTTCCATTTTTAATTTTTATTTCTATTCCACTTCTATTTTTATTCAACTTCCTTAATGATCCATTTGGAAATTAAATAAAAAATGAAGTTGAATAGAAAAGGCATCTTCCTTTTTTATTTGATTTCCTTTTCTATTCAACTTCATTTTTTATTTAATTTCCAAATGGACCATTAAGGTATGGTGGTGTCTTGAATGAACTTCCATTTTTAATTATATGCAACTTCCATTTTTATTTTTATTCCACTTCTATTTTATTCGATTTCGTTTTCTATTCAAACCTTTTTTATTCCATTTCCATTTTTTTTCAATTTCCTTTTCCATTCAACTTCCATTTTTATTTAATTTCCAAATAGATCGTTTTACGATCAAGAAACCACTATACCTTAACGATCTATTTGAAATAAAAATAGAAGTGGAATAAAAATAAAAACGCAAATAAATCGTTAAGGTATAGTTGAATAGAAAATGTATAGTGGTTTCTTGAATGAACTTCTATTTTAATTTTATGCAACTTGCATTTTTATTTTTATTCAATTTCCAAAAAGATCGTTAAGGTATAGTTGTTTCTTCAATGAACTTCCATTTTGAATAGAAAAGGAATCCAAATAGATCGTTAAGGTATAGTGGTTTCTTGAATGAATTTCTATTTCCATTTTTATTCAGCTTCCATTTTTATTTTTATTCCACTTCTATTCAACTTTCTTTTCTATTCAGCTTCCTTTTTTATTTAATTACCTTTTCTATTCAACTTCCTTTTTTGTTTAATTTCCTTTTTTATTCTGTATCTATTTTTATTCCACTTCTATTTTTATTCAATTTCCTTTTCTATTCAACTTCGTACTTTTATTCAATTTCATTTTCTATTCAATTTCCTTTTCTATTCAACTTCCATTTTCATTTTTAAATAAAAATTTCCTTTAATTTTATTCAACTTCCTTTTTCTATTTGAATAAAAATGGAAGCTGCATAAAATTAAAAATGGAAGTTCGTTCAAGAAACCACTATACCTGAACGATCTATTTGGAAATTCAATAAAGAAAGAAGTTCAATAGAAAAGGAAATTGAATAAAAATAGAAGTGGAATAAAAATAAAAGAAATCACTATACCTTAAAAAAGGAAATTAAATGGAAGTGGAGTAAAAATAAAAATGGAATAAAAATGGAAGTTCATTCAAGAAACAACTATACCTTAACGATCTATTTGGAAATTAAATAAAAATAGAAATTGAATAAAAATAAAAGTGGAAGCTGCAAGCGGAAAAAAAATGGAAGATGAATAAAAATAAAAATGGAAGTTTATTCAAGAAACCACTATATCTTAACGATCTATTTGGAAATTAAAAATGGAAGTTGCATAAAATAAAAAATGGAAGTTCATTCAAGAAACCAGTATACCTTAACGATCTATTTGGAAATTAAATAAAAATAGAAATTGAATAAAAATAAAAGTGGAAGCTACAAGCGGAAAAAAAATGGAAGATGAATAAAAATAAAAATGGAAGTTTATTCAAGAAACCACTATACCTTAACGATCTATTTGGAAATTAAAAATGGAAGTTGCATAAAATAAAAAATGGAAGTTCATTCAAGAAACCAGTATACCTTAACGATCTATTTGGAAATTAAATAAAAAATGAAGTTGAATTGGTATAAATAAAAAAAGAAGTTGAATAGAAAAGGAAGTTTAATAGGTATTGTGGTTTCTTGAATGAACTAATTATTGAAGCTGCATAAAATTAAAAATGAAAGTTTATTCAAGAAACCTTAACGATCTATTTGGAAATAAAATAAAAAAGGAAGTTGCATAAAATTAAAAATGGAAGTTCATTCAAGAAACCACTATACCTTAGCGAAAGGAAGTTGAATAGAAAATGAAATTGAATAAAAATTCAAGTGGAATAAAAATAAAAATGGAAGTTGCATAAAATTAAAAATGAACGATCTATTTAACTTCCTTTTTGGTTTAATTTCCCAATGGATCGCTAAGGTGTAGTGATTTTTTGAATAAACTTCCATTTTTAATTTTATGCAGCTTCCATTTTTATTTTTATTCAACTTCCTTTTCTATTCAACTTCTTTTTCTTATTTAATTTCCAAATAGATCGTTAAGGTATAGTGGTTTCCTAAATGAACTTCCACTTTTAATTTTATGCAGCTACCATTTTTATTTCCTTTTCTATTCAACTTCCTTTTTTATTTAATTTCCAAATAGATCGTTAAGGTATAGTGGTTTCTTGAATGGAAAACCATTTTTTAATTTTATGCAACTTCCATTTTTAATTTTATTCCACTTGCATTTTTATTCAATTTCCATTTCTATTCAACTTCCTTTTTTATGCAACTTCCTTTTTTAATTTTATGCAACTTCCAAATAGATTATTAAGGTATAGTGGTTTTCAATTATGAACTTCCATATTTAATTTTATGCAACTTCCATTTTTATTTTTATGCAACTTCTATTTTTATTCAATTTCCTTTTCTACTCGATTTTTAATTTTATGCAGCTTCCATTTTTATTTTTATTCAATTTCATTTTCTATTCAACTTCCTTTTTTAATTTTATGCAACTTTCATTTTTATTTTTATGCAAATAGACCGTTAAGGTATAGTGGTTAATTTCCAAAATAGATCGTTCAGGTATAGTGGTTTCTTGAATGAACTTAAAGAAACCACGATACCTTAACGATCTATTTGGAAATTAAATAAAAGAGGAAATTGAATAGAAATAGAAATGGAAGCTGCATAAAATTAAAAATGGAAGTTCATTCAAGAAACCACTATACCTTAAAATTAAATAAAAAAGGAAATTAAATAAAAATGGAAGTGGAATAAAAATAAAACTAGAAATGAATAAAAATAAAAAAGGAAGTTCATTCAAGAAACCACTATACCTTAACGATCTATTTGGAAATTAAATAAAAAAGGAAGTTGAATAGAAAAGAAAATTGCATAAAAATGCAAGTGGAATAAAAATAAAAATGGAAGTTGCATAAAATTAAAAATGGAAGTTCATTCAAGAAACCACTATGCCTTAACGATCTATTTGGAAATTAAATAAAAAAGGTTTCTTGAATGAACTTCCACATCTATTTTTTCTATTTGAAAATTAAATAAAAAAGGAAGTTGAATAGAAAGGAAATTGAAAATAAAAAAGAAAAAACCACTATACCTTAACGATCTATTTGGAAATTAAAATGAAAAATGAAGTTTAATAGAAAAGGAAATTGAATAAAAATGCAAGTGGAATAAAAATAAAAAAGGAAGTTGCATAAAATAAAAAATGTAAGTTCATTCAAGAAACCACTATACCTTAACGATCTATTTGGAAATTAAATAAAAAAGGAAGTTGAATAGAAAATGAAATTGAATAGATCGTTAAGGTATAGTGGTTTCTTGAATGAACTTCTATTTTTATTCAATTTCCTTAACGATCTATTTGGAAATTAAATAAAAAAGGAAGTTGAATAAAGAAGGAAATAAAATTAAGTAAAAATGGATGTTGCATAAAAAAGGAAATTGAATAAAAAATGAAATAAAAATATAAATGGAAGTGGCAAAAAATTAAAAATGGAAGTTCATTCAAGAAACCACTATGCCTTAACGATTTTTTATGAACTTCCTTTTTTTATAGTGGTTTCTTGAATGAACTTCCATTTTTAATTTTATGCAACTTCCTTTTTTATTCAATTTCCTTTTCTATTCAACTTCCTTTTCTTTTTAATTTCCAAATAGATCGTTAAGGCATAGTGGTTTCATGAATGAACTTGCATTTTTATTCGATTTCCTTTTCTATTCAACTTCTTTTTTATTTAATTTCCAAATAGATCGTTAAGGCATAGTGGTTTCTTGAATGAATTTCCATTTTTTATTTTATGCAATTTCTGTTTTTATTTTTATTCAATTTCCTTTTTTATTTAATTTCCAAATAGATCGTTAAGGTATAGTGGTTTCTTGAATGAACTTCCATTTTTAATTTTATTCATTTTCCTGTTCTATTCAAGTTCCTTTTTTATTTAATTTCTAAATAGATCGTTAAGGTATAGTGGTTTCTTGAATGAACTTCCGTATTTAATTTTATGCATCTTATATTTTTATTCAATTTCCTTTTCTATTCAACTTCCTTTTTTATTTAATTTCCTTTTCTATTCAACTTTCTTTTTTATTTAATTTCCAAATAAATCGTTAAGATATAGTGGTTTCTTGAATGAACTTCCATTTTTAATTTTATGCAGCTTCCATTTTTATTTTTATGGAACTTCCATTTTTATTTTTATTCCACTTGCGTTTTTATTCAATTTCTATTTTTATTCAACTTCCAAATAGATCGTTAAGGTATAGTGGTTTAAATAAAAATGGAAGTTCATTAACGATCCACTATACCTTAACGATCTATTTGGAAATTAAATAAAAAAGGAAGTTGAATAAAAATAGAAATTGAATAAAAATGCAAGTGGATTATTTGAATGAACTTCCTTTTTTAAATTTATGCAGCTTCCACTTTTATTTTTATTAAAATGGACGCCACGATAGATCGTTCAAGAAACCACTATACCTTAATGATCTATTTGGAAGTTAAATAAAAATGGAAGTTGAATAGAAAAGGAACTTCTTTTTTTATTCAACTTCCTTTTTTATTCATTTTATTTTTATTCAACTTCCTTTTCTATTCAACTTCCTTTTCTATTCAATTTTCTTTTCTATTCAACTTTCTTTTTTATTTAATTTCCAAATAGAATGTTAAGGTATAGTGGTTTCTTGAATAAAAATAAGAAAATTGAATAAAAATAAAAATGGAAGTTGAATGGAAAATGGAACTTCATTCAAGAAACCACTATACCTGAACGATCTATTTGGAAATTAAATAAAAAAGAAAGTTGAATAGAAGTGGAATAAAAATAAAAATGGAAGTTGAAGTGAAAAGGAATTTGAATAAAAATAGAAGTGGAATAAAAATAAAAATGGAAGTTGAATAGAAAATGAAAGTAAATAAAAATGCAAGTGGAATAAAAATAAAAATGGAAACTATTTGGACATTAAATAAAAAAGCATGTTGAATAGAAAGGAAATTCCAGAAAAATAAAAAAGGTAAAGGAAAAGGAAAAAAGGGAAATTAAAAGATCATTCAGGTATAGTGGTTTCTTGAATGAACCACTATACCTTAATGATCTATTTGAAAATTAAACTACTATACCTTAACAATCCACTATACCTTAAGGAAGTTGAATAGAAAAGGAAATTCATAAAATACCTTAGCGATCGTTATGCAACATCCACTTTTATTTTTATTCAACTTCCTTTTCTATTTGGAAATTCAATAAAAAAAGGAAGTTGAATAGAAAAGGAAATTGAATAAAAATGGTTTCTTGAATGAACTTCCATTTTTAATTTTATGCAACTTCCAAATGGATAGAAGCGGAAGTGCAATATAAATGGAAGTTCATTCAAGAAACCACTATACTTTAACGATCCACTATACCTTAAGGAAGTTTTCCTTTTCTATTCATCTTCCATTTTTATTTTTATTCCACTTGTATTTTTATTCAAATAGATCGTTAAGGTATAGTGGTTTCTTGAATGAAAATAAAACCACTAACGATCAACTTCTATTTTTATTTTTATTCCACTTTTATTCCTTTTATTTAATTTCTATTTGAATAAAAATAAAAATGAAGTTGCACAAAAATGGAAGTTCATTTTTTCTTGCACTTGCATTTGTTTTTATTCAACTTTTATTTTCCTTTTCTATTCAACTTCCATTTTTAATTTTTATGCAACTTCCATTTTTATTCAATTTCCTAATAGATCGTTAAGGTATATTGGTTTCTTGAATGAACTTGCATTTTTAAAATTAATTTTTATTCAATTTCCAAACAGAACTTCCATTTTTAACGGACCCATTTGGAAATTGAATAAAAATGCAAGTAGAATAAAAAATAGAAGTTCATTTAAAAATATTGGTTTCTTGACTGAACTTCCATTTTTATTTTTATTCCACTTTTATTCAATTTCATTTTCTATTCAACTTCCTTTTTTGTTCAAAAATAAAAATAGAAGTTGAATAGAAAAGGAAATTGAATAAAAATGGAAGTTGAATAGAAAAGGAAATCGAATAAAAATGCAACTTCCACAAGGAAGTTGAACCAACGATCTTTTTCAACCATTTTTTATTTTTATTTTTGGAACTTCCTTTTCTATTCAACTTCCATTTTTATTTTTATTCCGCTTGCATTTTTATTCAATTTCCTTTTCTATTCAACTTCATTTTCTATTCAATTTCCTTTTTCATTCAACTTCCTCTTTTATTTTTCTTGAATGAACTTCCATTTTTATTTTTATGCATCTTCCACTTTTATTTTATGCAAATTAAATAAAAGTGGAAGTTGCATATCAATTTCTTTTTCTATTCAACTTCCTTTCTTTTCTATTCAACTTTCATTTTTAATTTTATGCAACTTCCATTTTTATTTTTATTGCACTTGCATTTTTATTCAATTTCCTTTTCTATTCAATGATCTATTCTCGAATGAACTTCCATTTTTTTTTATTCCACTTGCATTTTCATTCAAGAAACCACTATACCTTAACGATCTATTTGGAAATTGAATAGAAAAGGAAATTGAATAAAAATAAAAGTGGAATAAAAATAAAAATAGAAGTGGAATAAAATTAAAAATGGAAGTTCATTCAAGAAACCACTATACCTTAACGATCTATTTGGAAATTAAATAGAAATAGGAAATTGAATAGAAAAAGCAAAGGAAGTTGCATAAAAATAAAAAAGGAAGTTGAATAGAAAAGGAAATTGAAAATGTGAAAGTTGAACAGAAATAGAAAAGGAAGTTGAATAAAAGTGGAAGTTGAATGACTTCCACTTTTTTATTTTAAAAATGGAAGTTCTAGTCTTTTTTATTTAATTTTATTCAACTTCCACTTTTGGAAATATGAACTTCCATTTTATGAAATTGGATGAACTTCTATTAAAAATACGATCTATTTGAAATTAAATAAAAGAGGCTCTTGAGTAGGAAAGAAAATAGATCGTTGAGGAAGTCGAATAGAAAAGGAAATTGAATAAAAATAGAAGTTGAATAAAAATATAAATGGAAGTGGTTTCTTGAATGAACTTGAATAAAAATGCAAGTGCAATAAAAAAAAAAAGGAAGTTGAAAATGGAAGTTCATTCAAAAAACCACTATACCTTAACAATCTATTTGGAAATTAAATAAAAAAGGAAGTTGAATAGAAAAGGAAATTGAATAAAATTAAAAATAAAAGTTCATTCAAGAAACTACTATACCTGAACTTCCTTTTTTATTTAACTTCCAAATAGATCGTTAAGGTATAGTGGTTTCTTGATCTATTTGGAAATAAAATAAACCACTATACCATAACGATCCATTTGGAAATAAAATAAAAAAGGAAGTTGAATAGAAAATAAAATTGAATAAAAATGCATAAAATTAAAAACGGAAGTTCATTAAAAAAACCACTATACCATAACGATCTATTTGGAAATTCATTTTCTATTCAACTTCTTTTTTATTTTTATTCAATTTCCTTTTCTATTCAACTTCCATTCATTTTTAATTTCCAAATAGATCGTTAAGGTATAGTGGTTTCTAAAATGAACTTCCATTTTTATTTTTATTCAATACATTTTCTGTTCAACTTCCTTCTTTATTTAATTTCCAAATAGATCGTTAAGGTATATTGGTTTCTTGAATGAACTTCCTTTTTCAATTTCCTTTTCTATTCAACTTCATTTTTTATTTAATTTCCTTTCTTTAATGAACTTCCATTTTCAACTTACTTTTTTATTTAATTTCCAAATAGATCGTTAAGGTATAGTGGTTTCTTGAATGAACTTCTTTTTTTATTCAACTTCCATTTTCAAGAAACCACTTCCTTTTTTATTCAATTTCCTTTTCTATTCAACTTCCTTTTCTATTCAACTTCCATTTTTATTTAATTTCCAAATAGATCGTTAAGGTATAGTGGTTTCAATTTTCTTTTCTATTCAACTTTCTTTTTTATTTAATTTCCAAATAGATCGTTCAGGTATAGTGGTTTCTTGAATGAACTTCCATTTTTATTTTTATTCAATTTGTTTTTTTATTTTTATTCGACTTTAATTTTTATTCAATTTCCTTTTCTATTCAACTTCTTTTTTATTTAATTTCAAAATAGATTATTCAATTTTTATTTCTATTCAATTTTCTTTTCTATTCAACTTCATTTTTTATTTAATTCCAAATAGATCATTCAATTTTTATTTTTATTCTATTTGGAAATTAAATAAAAAATGAAATTAAATAAAAAAGGAAGTTGAATAGAAAAGGAAGTTGAATAAAAATAAAAGTGGAAGCTGCATAAAATTAAAAATGGATGTTCATTCAAGAAACCACTATACCTTAACGATTTATTTTCTATTCAACTTCCTTTTTTATTTAATTTCCAAATAGATCGTTACGGTATAGTGGTTTCTTGAATGAACTTTCATTTTTAATTTTATGCATCTTCCATTTTTATTTTTATTCCACTTCTATTTTTTTTCAATTTCATTTCCTATTCAACTTCCTTTTTTATTTAATTTCCAAATAGATCGTTAAGGTATAGTGGAAATTGAATAAAAAAGGAAATTGAAGAAAAATAAAAGCAGAATAAAAATTAAAAATGGAAGTTGAATAGAAATAAAAATTAAAATGGAAGCTGCATAAAAATGAAAATGGAAGTTGAATAGAAAAAGGAAATTGAATAAAAAAGGAAATTGAACAAAAATAAAAGTGGAATGAAAATAAAAATGGAAGTTGAATAGAAAAGAAAATTGAATAAAAATAGAAGTGGAATAAAAATAAAAATGAAAGCGGAATAAAAATAAAAATGGAAGTTGTTAAGGTATAGTGGTTTCTTGAATGAACTTGCATTTTTAATTTTATGCAACTTCCATTTTTATTCAAGTTTATTCCACTTTTATTTTTCTTCCATTTCTATTTGGAAATTAAATAAAAAAGAAAGTTGAATAGAAAAGGAATTTGAAAATGGAAGTTGAATGGAAATTAAATAAAAAAGGAACTTCCATTTTTAATTTTATTTCCTTTTTTGTTTACTTTCCAAATAGATCGTTAAGGTATAGTGGTGTCTAAAGTTTAACTTCCATTTTTAATTTTATTCCACTTCCATTAAATAAAAATGTAAGGTCATTTCAAGAAACCACTATACCTTAACGATCTATTTGGAAATTAAATAAAAAAGGAAATTGAATAAAAATAGAAGTGGAATAAAAATAAAAAATTGAATAAAAATGAAAGTTGCATAAAAATAAAAATTTCACTTCCATTTTATTCAATTTCATTTTCTATTCAACTTCCTTTTTTATTCAATTTTTTTTTCCATTCAACTTCCTTTTAATTTCCACTATACCCTAACGATCTATTTGGAAGTTGCATAAAATAAAAATGGAAGTTCATTCAATAAACCACTATACCTGAACGATCTATTTGGAAATTGAATAAAAAAGAAAGTTGAATAGAAAAGGAAATTGAACAAAAAAGGAAGTTGAATAGAAATAAAAATGGAAATTGAATAAAAAAGGAAGTTGCATAAAATTAAAAATGGAAGTTGATTCAAGAAACCACTATACCTTAACGATCTATTTGGAAATTAAATAAAAACGGAACTTCTATTTATAAATAGATCGTTAAGGTATAGTGGTTTCAACTTCCTTTTTAATCTAATTTCCAAATAGATCGTTAAGGTATAGTGGTTTCAACTTCCTTTTTTATTTAATTTCCAAATAGATCGTTAAGGTATAGTGGTTTCAACTTGCATTTTTATTTCTATTTTTTATTTCTATTAAATAAAAATGGAATCCTTTTTTATTTAATTTCCAAATAGTTCGTTAAGGTATAGTGGTTTCAACTTCCTTTTTTATTTAATTTCCAAATAGATCGTTAAGGTATAGTGGTTTCTTGAATGAATTTCCATTTTTATTTTTATTCCACTTGCATTTTTATTCAATTTTCTTTTCTATTCAACTTCCTTTTTTATTTAATTTCCAAATAGATCGTTAAGGTATAGTGGTTTCCTTTTTCATTCAATTTCCGTTTCTATTCAACTTCCTTTTTTATTTAATTTCCAAATAGATCGTTAAGGCATAGTGGTTTCTTGAATAAACTTCCATTTTCAATTTCTTTTTCTATTCAACTTCATTTTTTATAAAAGTTTCAAATTGATCGTTAAGGTATAGTGGTTTCTTGAATGAACTTCCATTTTTAATTTTATGAGCTTTCATTTTTATTTTTATTCAATTTCCTTTTCTATTCAACTTCCTTTTTTTATTTAATTTCCAAATAGATCGTTAAGGTATAGTGGTTTTTTGAATTAACTTCCATTTTTAATTTTATGCAACTTCCATTTTTATTTTTATGGAACTTCCATTTTTATTTTTATTCCACTTGCATTTTTATTCAATTTTCTTTTCTATTGAACTTCCTTTTTTATTTAATTTCCAAGTAGATCGTTAAGGTATAGTGGTTTCTTGAATGAAGTTCAACTTCCTTTTTTACTCAATTTCCTTTTTTATTTAATTTCCTTTTCTATTCAACTTCCTTTTTTATTTATTTTCCAAATAGATCGTTCAGGTATAGCGGTTTCTCAAATGAATTTCCATTTATAATTTCCAAATAGATCGTTCAGGTATAATGGATAGCACAGTTGTTTATTGAATGAACTTTTATTTTTATTTTTATTCCACTTTTATTTTTGGCATAGTGGTTTCTTGAATGAACTTCCATTTTTAATTTTATGTATCTTCCATTTTTATTCAATTTTATGCAACTTCTACTTTTAATTTTATGCATCTTTCATTTTGTATTCAACTTCCTTTTTTATTCAATTTCATTTTCTATTCAACTTCTTTTTTTATTTAATTTCCAAATAGATCGTTATGGTATAGTGGTTTCTTGAATGAACTTCCATTTTCCTTTTCTATTCAACTTCCTTTTTTATTTAATTTCCAAATAGATCGTTAAGGTATAGTGGTTTCTTGAATGAACTTCCATTTTTAATTTTTTTCAGCTTCAATTTTTATTTTTATTCAACTTCTATTTTTATTCAATTTCCATTTCCATTCAACTTCCTTTTTTATTTCATTTCCAAATAGATCGTTAAGGTATAGTGGTTTCTTGAATGAACTTCCATTTTCAATTTCCAAATTGATCATTCAGGTATAGTGGTTTCTATTCATCTTCCATTTTTATTTAATTTCCAAATAGATCGTTAAGGTATAGTTGTTTCTTGAATGAACTTCCATTTTTAATTTTATGCAAATTCCATTTTTATTTTTATTCAACTTCCTTTTTTATTTAATTTCCAAATAGATCGTTAAGGTATAGTGGTGATCCTTAAGGAAATTCCTTTTCCATTTAATTTCCAAATGGATCGTTATGGTATAGTGGTTTCTTGAATGAACTTCCTTTTTTAATTTTATGCAACTTCCATTTTTATTTTTATTACCTTTGCTATTAAACTTCCTTTTTTATTTAATTTCCAAATAGATCGTTAAAGTATAGTGTATTTTTGAATGAACTTCCATTTTTATTTTTATTCCACTTCCATTTTTATTCAATTTCCTTAACGAACTATTTGGACATTAAATGCAAACAGATTTTTAATTTCCAAATAGATTTCCGAATTAAAAAGGAAGTTGAATAGAAGTGAAAGTATAGCGGTTTCTTAAATGAACTTCCATTTTTATTTTTATTCCACTTGCATTTTTATTCAATTTCCTTTTCTATTCAACTTCTTTTTTTATTCAATTTCCTTTTCTATTCAATTTCCTTTTCTATTCGACTTCCATTTTTATTCGATTTCCTTTTCTATTCAACTTCCTCTTTTATTTAATTTCCAAATGGATCGTTAAGGTATAGTGGTTCCTTGAATTTTTAAATGAACTTCAATTTTTAATTTTTTGCTACTTCCATTTATATTTTTATTCAACTTGCATTTGGAAAAGGAAGTTGAATAAAAATGCATGTGGAATAGAAAAGGAAGTACCACTATACTTTAACGATCAATTTGGAAATTAAACAAAAAAGGAAGTTGAATAGAAAATGAAAATTGAAAATAGAAGTTCATTCAAGAAACCACTATACGTTTGCGTTCTATTTGGAAATTAAATAAAAGTGGAAATTGAATAGAAAATGAAATTGAATAAAAATGCAAGTGCAATAAAAAAGGAAGTTGCAAAAAATTAAAAATGCAAATAGATCGTTAAGGTATAGTGGTTTCTTGAATTTGAAATTAAATAAAAAAGAAAGTTGAATGGAAAAGGAAATTGAATAAAAATAGAAGCGGAATAAAAATCCACCCTTTTCTATTCAACTTCCTTTTTTATTTAATTTCAAAATTGAAGGTTAAGGTATAGTGGTTTCTTGAATGAACTTCCATTTTTAATTTTATGCAACTTCCATTTTTATTTTTATTCAACATCCTTTTCTATTCAACTTCCTTTTTTAATTTTATTTAATTTCCAAATAAAAATTTTGAAATTAAATAAAAAAGGAAGTTGAATAAAAATAAAAATGGAAGATGCATAAAATTAAAAATGAAAGTTCATTCAAGAAACCACTATTCCTTAACGATCTATTTGGAAATTAAATAAAAAAGGAAGCTGAAAAGAAAAGGAAATCGAATAAAAATGAAGTTGAATAGAAAAGGAAATTGAATAATGGAAGTTGAACTTCCATTTTAAATAGAAAAGGAAATTTAATAAAAATGCAAGTGGAATAAAAATAAAAATGGAAATTGCATAAAATTAAAAATGGAAGTTCATTCAAGAAACCACTATACCTGAACGATCTATTTGGAAATTAAATAAAAAAGGGCTTTGAATAGAAAAGGAAGTTGCATAAAAATGTAAGTGGAATAAAAATAAAAATGGAAGACGCATAAAATAAAAAATGGAAGTTCATTCAAGAAACCACTATACCTTAATGACCTATTTGGAAATGCAAGTGCATTCAAGAAACCACTACACCTTAACGAAAGGAAATTGAATAAAATTAAAAATAAAAGTGGAATAAAAATAAAAATGGAAGTTGAATAGAAAAGGTGGAAGTTGCATAAAATTAAAAATGGAAGTTCATTCAAGAAACCACTATACCTTAACGATCTATTTGGAAATTAAATAAAAAAGGAAGTTGAATGAAAAAGGAAATTGAATAAAAGGGAAATTAGATCGTTAAGGTATAGTGGTTTCTTAAATGAACTTCTACTTTTAATTTTATGCAGCTTCCATTTTTATTTCCTTTTCTATTCAACTTCCTTTTTTATTTAATTTCCAAATAGATCGTTAACGTATAGTGGTTTCTTGAATGGAAAACCATTTTTAATTTTATGCAACTTCCATTTTTAATTT
Source organism: Camellia granthamiana (assembly GCA_036172215.1). Taxonomy (NCBI): domain Eukaryota; kingdom Viridiplantae; phylum Streptophyta; class Magnoliopsida; order Ericales; family Theaceae; genus Camellia; species Camellia granthamiana. The sequence continues at coordinate 1,527,753 of JAXFYN010000018.1, read as the reverse complement.
TATTCCACTTGTATTTTTATTCAATTTCCTTTTCTATTCAACTTCCTTTTTTAAGCAACTTCCTTTTTTAATTTTATGCAACTTCCAAATAGATCGTTAAGGTATAGTGGTTTTCAATTATGAACTTCCATATTTAATTTTATGTAACTTCCATTTTTATTTTTATGCAACTTCTATTTTTATTCAATTTCCTTTTCTACTCCATTTTTAATTTTATGCAGCTTCCATTTTTATTTTTATTCAATTTCATTTTCTATTTAACTTCTTTTTTAATTTTATGCAACTTCCATTTTTATTTTTATGCAAATTGACCGTTAAGGTATAGTGGTTAATTTCCAAATAGATCGTTCAGGTATAGTAGTTTCTTGAATGAACTTCAAGAAACCACTATACCTGAACGATCTATTTGGAAATTAAAACTATACTTAGCGATCTATTTAGAAATTAAATAAAAAAGGAAGTTGCATAAAATTAAAAATGGAACTTCATTCAAGAAACTACTATACCTTAACGATCTATTTGGAAATTAAATAAAAAAGGAAATTGAATAGAAATAGAAATGGAAGCTGCATAAAATTAAAAATGGAAGTTCATTCAAGAAACCACTGTACCTTAAAATTAAATAAAAAAGGAAATTAAATAAAAATGGAAGTGGAATAAAAATAAAAATAGAAATGAATAAAAATAAAAAAGGAAGTTCATTCAAGAAACCACTATACCTTAACGATCTATTTGGAAATTAAATAAAAAAGGAAGTTGAATAGAAAAGAAAATTGCATAAAAATGCAAGTGGAATAAAATTAAAAATGGAAGTTGCATAAAATTAAAAATGTAAGTTCATTCAAGAAACCACTATGCCTTAACGATCTATTTGGAAATTAAATAAAAAAGGTTTCTTGAATGAACTTCCATATCTATTTTTTCTATTTGGAAATTAAATAAAAAATGAAGTTGAATAGAAAAGAAAATTGAAAATAAAAAAGAAAAAACCACTATACCTTAACGATCTATTTGGAAATTAAAATAAAAAAGGAAGTTTAATAGAAAAGAAAATTGAATAAAAATGCAAGTGGAATAAAAATAAAAGAGGAAGTTGCATAAAATAAAAAATGCAAGTTCATTCAAGAAACCACTATACCTTAACGATCAATTTGGAAATTAAATAAAAAAGGAAGTTGAATAGAAAAAGAAATTGAATAGATCGTTAAGGTATAGTGGTTTCTTGAATGAACTTCTATTTTTATTCAATTTCCTTAACGATCTATTTGGAAATTAAATAAAAAAGGAAGTTGAATAAAGAAGGAAATAAAATTAAATAAAAATGGATGTTGCATAAAAAAGGAAATTGAATAAAAAATGAAATAAAAATATAAATGGAAGGGGCAAAAAATTAAAAATGGAAGTTCATTCAAGAAACCACTATGCCTTAACGATTTTTTATGAACTTCCTTTTTTTATAGTGGTTTCTTGAATGAACTTCCATTTTTAATTTTATGCAACTTCCTTTTTTATTCAATTTCTTTTTCTATTCAACTTTCTTTTCTTTTTAATTTCCAAATAGATCGTTAAGGCATAGTGGTTTCTTGAATGAACTTGCATTTTTATTCGATTTCCTTTTGTATTCAACTTCTTTTTTATTTAATTTCCAAATAGATCGTTAAGGCACAGTGGTTTCTTGAATGAACTTCCATTTTTTATTTTATGCAACTTCTATTTTTATTTTTATTCAATTTCCTTTTTTATTTAATTTCCAAATAGATCGTTAAGGTATAGTGGTTTCTTGAATGTACTTCCATTTTTAATTTCATTCATTTTTATTCATTTTCCTTTTCTATTCAACTTCCTTTTTTATTTAATTTTCAAATAGATCGTTAAGGTATAGTGGTTTCTTGAATGAACTCCATATTTAATTTTATGCATCTTATATTTTTATTCAATTTCCTTTTCTATTCAACTTCCTTTTTTATTTAATTTCCTTTTATATTCAACTTCCTTTTTTATTTAATTTCCAAATAAATCGTTAAGGTATAGTAGTTTCTTGAATGAACTTCCATTTTTATTTTTATTCCACTTGCGTTTTTATTCAATTTATATTTTTATTCAACTTCCAAATAGATCGTTAAGGTATAGTGGTTTAAATAAAAATGGAAGTTCATTAACGATCCACTATACCTTAACGATCTATTTGGAAATTAAATAAAAAAGGAAGTTGAATAAAAATAGAAATTGAATAAAAATGCAAGTGGATTATTTGAATGAACTTCCTTTTTTAAATTTATGCAGCTTCCACTTTTATTTTTATTAAAATGGACGCCACTATAGATCGTTCAAGAAACCACTATACCTTAATGATCTATTTGGAAATTAAATAAAAATGGAAGCTGAATAGAAAAGAAACTTCCTTTTCTATCAACTTCCTTTTCTATTCATTTTATTTTTATTCAACTTCCTTTTCCATTCAACTTCCTTTTCTATTCAATTTTCTTTTCTATTCAACTTCCTTTTTTATTTAATTTCTAAATAGAATGTTAAGGTATAGTGGTTTCTTGAATAAAAATAAGGAAATTGAATAAAAATAAAAATAGAAGTTGAATGGAAAATGGAACTTCATTCAAGAAACCACTATACCTGAACGATCTATTTGTAAATTAAATAAAAAAGAAAGTTGAATAGAAGTGGAATAAAAATAAAAATGGAAGTTGAAGTGAAATGGAATTTGAATAAAAATAGAAGTGGAATAAAAATAAAAATGGAAGTTGAATAGAAAAGGAAATTAAATAAAAATGCAAGTGGAATAAAAATAAAAATGGAAACTATTTGGACATTAAATAAAAAAGCAAGTTGAATAGAAAGGAAATTCCATAAAAATAAAAAAGGTAAAGGCAAAGGAAAAAAGGGAAATTAAAAGATCATTCAGGTATAGTGGTTTCTTGAATGAACCACTATACCTTAACGATCTATTTGGACATTAAACTACTATACCTTAACAATCCACTATACCTTAAGGAAGTTGAATAGAAAAGGAAATTCATAAAATACCTTAGCGATCGTTATGCAACATCCACTTTTATTTTTATTCAACTTCCTTTTCTATTTGGAAATTCAATAAAAAAGGAAGTTGAATAGAAAAGGAAATTGAATAAAAATGGTTTCTTGAATGAACTTCCATTTTTAATTTTATGCAACTTCCAAATGGATAGAAGTGGAAGTTCAATATAAATGGAAGTTCATTCAAGAAACCACTATACCTTAACGATCCACTATACCTTAAGGAAGTTTTCCTTTTCTATTCATCTTCCATTTTTATTTTTATTCCACTTGTATTTTTATTCAAATAGATCGTTAAGGTATAGTAGTTTCTTGAATGAAAATAAAACAACTAACAATCAACTTCTATTTTTATTTTTATTCCACTTTTATTCCTTTTATTTAATTTCTATTTGAATAAAAATAAAAATAAAGTTGCACAAAAATGGAAGTTCATTTTTTCTTGCACTTGCATTTATTTTTATTCAACTTTTATTTTCCTTTTCTATTCAACTTCCATTTTTAATTTTTATGCAACTTCCATTTTTATTCTATTTGGAAGTTCATTTTTTCTTGCACTTGCAGTTATTTTTATTCAACTTTTATTTTCCTTTTCTATTCAACTTCCATTTTTAATTTTTATGCAACTTCCATTTTTATTCAATTTCCAAATAGATCGTTAAGGTATAGTGGTTTCTTGAATGAACTTGCATTTTTAAAATTAATTTTTATTCAATTTTCAAACATAACTTCCATTTTTAACGGATCCATTTGGAAATTGAATAAAAATGCAAGTAGAATAAAAAATAGAAGTTCATTTAAAAATAGTGGTTTCTTGAATGAACTTCCATTTTTATTCTAATTCCACTTTTATTCAATTTCATTTTCTATTCAACTTCCTTTTTTGTTTAAAAATAAAAATAGAAGTTGAATAGAAAAGGAAATTGAATAAAAATAGAAGTTGAATAGAAAAGGAAATCGAATAAAAATGCAACTTCCACAAGGAAGTTGAACCAACGATCTTTTTCAACCATTTTTTATTTTTATTTTTGGAACTTCCTTTTCTATTCAACTTCTATTTTTATTTTTATTCCGCTTGCATTTTTATTCAATTTCCTTTTTTATTCAACTTCATTTTCTATTCAATTTCCTTTTTCATTCAACTTCCTCTTTTATTTTTCTTGAATGAACTTCCATTTTTATTTTTATGCATCTTCCACTTTCATTTTATGCAAATTAAATAAAAGTGGAAGTTGCATATCAATTTCTTTTTCTATTCAATTTCCTTTCTTTTCTATTCAACTTTCATTTTTAATTTTATGCAACTTCCATTTTTATTTTTATTGCACTTGCATTTTTATTCAATTTCCTTTTCTATTCAACGATCTATTCTTGAATGAACATCCATTTTTTTTTATTCCACTTGCATTTTCATTCAAGAAACCACTATACCTTAACGATCTATTTGGAAATTGAATAGAAAAGGAAATTGAATAAAAATAAAAGTGGAATAAAAATAAAACTAGAAGTGGAAAAAAATTAAAAATGGAAGTTCATTCAAGAAACCACTATACCTTAACGATCTATTTGGAAATTAAATAAAAATAGGAAGCTGAATAGAAAAAGCAAAGGAAGTTGCATAAAAATAAAAAAAGGAAGCATTTTGTTTGGAAATTAAATAAAAAAGGAAGTTGAATAGAAAAGGAAATTGAAAATGTGGAAGTTGAATAGAAATAGAAAAGGAAGTTGAATAAAAGTGGAAGTTGAATGACTTCCACTTTTTTATTTTAAAAATGGAAGTTCTAGTCTTTTTTATTTAATTTTATTCAACTTCTACTTTTGGAAATATGAACTTCCATTTTATGAAATTGGATGAACTTCTATTAAAAATACGATCTATTTGAAATTAAATAAAAAAGGCTCTTGAGTAGGAAACAAAATAGATCGTTAAGGAAGTTGAATAGAAAAGAAAATTTGAATAAAATGGAAGTTGAATAAAAATATAAATGGAAGTGGTTTCTTGAATGAACTTGAATAAAAATGCAAGTGCAATAAAAATAAAAAAGGAAGTTGAATAGAAAAGGAAGTTGAAAATGGAAGTTCATTCAAAAAACCACTATACCTTAACGATCTATTTAGAAATTAAAGAAAAAAGAAAGTTGAATAGAAAAGGAAATTGAATAAAATTAAAAACAAAAGTTCATTCAAGAAACTACTATACTTGAACTTCCTTTTTTATTTAACTTCCAAATAGATCGTTAAAGTGTAGTGGTTTCTTAATCTATTTGGAAATAAAATAAACCACTATACCATAACGATCCATTTGGAAATAAAATAAAAAAAGGAAGTTGAATAGAAAAGAAAATTGAATAAAAATGCATAGAATTAAAAACGGAAGTTCATTCAAAAAACCACTATACCATAACGATCTATTTGGAAATTCCTTTTCTATTCAACTTCCTTTTTATTTTTATTCAATTTCCTTTTCTATTCAACTTCCATTCATTTTTAATTTCCAAATAGATCGTTAAGGTATAGTGGTTTCTAAAATGAACTTCCATTTTTATTTTTATTCAATTTCATTTTCTATTCAACTTCCTTCTTTATTTAATTTCCAAATAGATCGTTAAGGTATAGTGGTTTCTTGAATGAACTTCCTTTTTCAATTTCCTTTTCTATTCAACTTCCTTTTTTATTTAATTTCCTTTCTTTAATGAACTTCCATTTTCAACTTACTTTTTTATTTAATTTCCAAATAGATCGTTAAGGTATAGTGGTTTCTTGAATGAACTTCCTTTTTTATTCAACTTCCATTTTCAAGAAACCACTTCCTTTTTTATTCAATTTCCTTTTCTGTTCAACTTCCTTTTCTATTCAACTTCCATTTTTATTTAATTTCCAAATAGATCGTTAAGGTATAGTGGTTTCAATTTTCTTTTCTATTCAACTTTCTTTTTTATTTAATTTCCAAATAGATCGTTCAGGTATAGTGGTTTCTTGAATGAACTTCCATTTTTATTTTTATTCCACTTGCATTTTATTTTTATTCAACTTTAATTTTTATTCAATTTCCTTTTCTATTCAACTTCCTTTTTTTATTTAATTTCCAAATAGATCATTCAATTTTTATTTCTATTCAATTTTCTTTTCTATTCAACTTCCTTTTTTATTTAATTCCAAATAGATCATTCAATTTTTATTTTTATTCTATTTGGAAATTAAATAAAAATAGAAATTAAAGAAAAAAGGAAGTTGAATTGAAAAGGAAGTTGAATAAAAATAAAAGTGGAAGCTGCATAAAATTAAAAATGAATGTTCATTCAAGAAACCACTATACCTTAACGATTTATTTTCTATTCAACTTCCTTTTTTATTTAATTTCCTTTTTTATTTAATTTTCAAATAGGTCGTTAAGTTATAGTGGTTTCTTGAATGAACTTTCATTTTTAATTTTATGCATCTTCCATTTTTATTTTTATTCCACTTCTATTTTTTTTCAATTTCAATTTATATTCAACTTCCTTTTTTATTTAATTTCCAAATAGATCGTTAAGGTATAGTGAAAATTGAATAAAAAAGGAAATTGAATAAAAATAAAAGCGGAATAAAAATTAAAAATGGAAGTTGAATAGAAATAAAAATTAAAATGGATGCTGCATAAAAATGAAAATGGAAGTTGAATAGAAAAGGAAGTTGAATAGAAAAGGAAATTGAATAAAAATAAAAGTGGAATGAAAATAAAAATGGAAGTTGAATAGAAAAGAAAATTGAATAAAAATAGAAGTGGAATAAAAATAAAAATGAAAGCGGAATAAAAATAAAAATGGAAGTTGTTAAGGTATAGTGGTTTCTTGAATGAACTTGCATTTTTAATTTTATGCAACTTCCATTTTTATTCAAGTTTATTCCACTTTTATTTTTCTTCCATTTCTATTTGGAAATTAAATAAAAAAAGGAAGTTGAATATAAAAGGAAATTGAAAATGGAAGTTGAATGGAAATTAAATAAAAAAGGAACTTCCATTTTTATTTTTATTTTTATTTCCTTTTTTTGTTTAATTTCCAAATAGATCGTTAAGGTATAGTGGTGTCTAAAGTTGAACTTCCATTTTTAATTTTATTCTACTTCCATTCAATAAAAATGGAAGGTCATTTCAAGAAACCACTATACCTTAACGATCTATTTGAAAATTAAATAAAAAAGGAAATTGAATAGAAAAGGAAATTGAATAAAAATAGAAGTGGAATAAAAATAAAAAATTGAATAAAAATGAAAGTTGCATAAAAATAAAAATTCCACTTCCATTTTATTTAATTTCATTTTCTATTCAACTTCCTTTTTTATTCAATTTTTTTTTTCCATTCAACTTCCTTTTAATTTCCACTATACCTTAACGATCTATTTGGAAGTTGCATAAAATAAAAATGGAAGTTCATTCAAGAAACCACTATGCCTGAACGATCTATTTGGAAATTGAAAGGAAGTTGAATAGAAAAGGAAATTGAACAAAAAAGGAAGTTGAATAGAAATAAAAATGGAAATTGAATAAAAAAGGAAGTTGCATAAAATTAAAAATGGAAGTTCATTCAAGAAACCACTATACCTTAACGATCTATTTGGAAATTAAATATAAAAGGAAGTGGTTTCTTGAATAGAAAGGGAAAATAAAAGTTGAATAAAAATAAAAAAGGAAGTTGAATAGAAAAGAAAATTGAATAAAAATAAAAAAGGAAGTTGAATACAAAAGGAAATTGAATAAAAATGCAAGTGGAATAAAATAGATCGTTAAGGCATAGTGGTTTCTTGAATGAACTTCCAATTTTAATTTCTTTTTCTATTCAACTTCCTTTTTTATAAAAGTTTCAAATTGATCGTTAAGGTATAGTGGTTTCTTGAATGAACTTCCATTTTTAATTTTATGAGCTTCTATTTTTATTTTTATTCAATTTCCTTTTCTATTCAACTTCCTTTTTTATTTAATTTCCAAATAGATCGTTAAGGTATAGTGGTTTTTTGAATTAACTTCCATTTTTAATTTTATGCAACTTCTATTTTTATTTTTATGGAACTTCCATTTTTATTTTTATTCCACTTGCATTTTTATTCAATTTTCTTTTCTATTGAACTTCCTTTTTTATTTAATTTCCAAGTAGATCGTTAAGGTATAGTGGTTTCTTGAAAGAAATTTAACTTCCTTTTTTATTCAATTTCCTTTTTTATTCAATTTCCTTTTCTATTCAACTTCCTTTTTTATTTAATTTCCAAATAGATCGTTCAGGTATAGCGGTTTCTTGAATGAATTTCCATTTTTAATTTCCAAATAGATCGTTCAGGTATAATGGATAGCACAGTGGTTTATTGAATGAACTTCCATTTTTATTTTTATTCCACTTTTATTTTTGGCATAGTGGTTTCTTGAATGAACTTCCATTTTTAATTTTATGCATCTTCCATTTTTATTCAATTTTATGCAACTTCCACTTTTAATTTTATGCATCTTTCATTTTCAATTCAACTTCCTTTTTTATTCAATTTCATTTTCTATTCAACTTTTGTTTTTATTTAATTTCCAAATAGATCGTTATGGTATAGTGGTTTCTTGAATGAACTTCCATTTTCCTTTTCTATTCAACTTCCTTTTTTATTTAATTTCCAAATAGATCGTTAAGGTATAGTGGTTTCTTGAATGCACTTCCATTTTTAATTTTTTGCAGCTTCAATTTTTATTTTTATTCAACTTCTATTTTTATTCAATTTCCTTTTCCATTTAACTTCCTTTTTTATTTAATTTCCAAATAGATCGTTAAGGTATAGTGGTTTCTTGAATGAACTTCCATTTTCAATTTCCAAATAAATCGTTCAGGTATAGTGGTTTCTATTCATCTTCCATTTTTATTTAATTTTCAAATAAATCGTTAAGGTATAGTTGTTTCTTGAATGAACTTCCATTTTTAATTTTATGCAACTTCCATTTTTATTTTTATTCAACTTCCTTTTTTATTTAATTTCCAAATAGATCGTTAAGGTATAGTGGTGATCGCCAAGGAAATTCCTTTTCCATTTAATTTCCAAATGGATCGTTATGGTACAGTGGTTTCTTGAATGAACTTCCATTTTTAATTTTATGCAACTTCCATTTTTATTTTTGTTCAATTTTTATTTTTGTTACCTTTGCTATTAAACTTCATTTTTTATTTAATTCCCAAATAGATCGTTAAGGTATAGTGGTTTTTTGAATGAACTTCCATTTTTATTTTTATTCCACTTCCATTTTTATTCAATTTCCTTAACGAACTATTTGGACATCAAATGCAAACAGATTTTTAATTTCCAAATAGATTTCCAAATTAAAAAGGAAGTTGAATAGAAGTGAAAGTATAGCGGTTTCTTGAATGAACTTCCATTTTTATTTTTATTCCACTTGCATTTTTTTTCAATTTCCTTTTCTATTCAACTTCCATTTCTATTCGATTTCCTTTTCTATTCAACTTTCTCTTTTATTTAATTTCCAAATGGATCGTTAAGGTATATTGGTTTCTTGAATTTTTAAATGAACTTCAATTTTTAATTTTTTGCCACTTCCATTTATATTTTTATTCAACTTGCATTTGGAAAAGGAAGTTGAATAAAAATGCATGTGGAATAGAAAAGGAAGTACCACTATACCTTAACGATCAATTTGTATAACGCCCTCAAAATTTAACCCATAACATATACTATTAACATGCAACGTTATGAGAAAGCAAAACATTATTTCATTCATCAGAGTAATCTTATTAAAAGAGATTACATGTAATAACGAAAGTAAATGCCCTACGGGCTTACATCTTTCCAAGCCAACACTTGGACACAAAAATATGAGTACTAACTCATTTACACATTAAGCCCTAGGCTTGAGTTTACATGTAACATCAAAATAAAACAAAATAGACAACTAATCTAAACAGAGTCTTCAACTCCAAATCCATCCAAGCTAAGTCCTTGGAGGTAGCACATCACCTGAACCTGAAAATGATGTTTTCGTATAGGGTAAGCCACAGCCCAATAGAAATATACTAAACCAAATATAAGCATTGAATAAAGCAATAGCATTCAATAGATGGAGTACCCAAAATAATCAATAACATCATCATTCAGTTCCATGACACTAATGTCTATGACACGTTTCACTTTCCATTTATACAAATATGGCTCAGAACCTGGCCAAATAACTCAACAGAGATTACATCTCTTATTAACAATATTTCCAATTTAGCTGGGATAACAAATCAAGTTAAACCTTTCTTATATCATAATGGATACACATGTCCGTGTTGTATCAACCTCAACCAAAATTCACTTCCATACTTCCCAATTGATACACATTTTAGTGATGTATCAATAACATGTAAAAACACTTCCATAAATCAATAAGCACATATATTAGTGGTGCTAATGGAGTCCATCTCCTCTCGAAGAGATTCCACCTCAAGGTCACCTCTCTGTGCCTCTAACACTCGAGTCATAAGTGTAGGCTGTGCAACAACAGAAAACAAGGCCGTAGCCTCAACGGATTCGCCCAGAAGCAAATCAAACTCCCCAAGTGCACCCAACAACTCCCATTCCCGGATGGCTATGCTAGCTATGTCACCAACAGATTTCCTGCTAAGGGCATCGGCCACCACATTGGCCTTCCCTGGATGATAATGCAACTCGAAGTCATAATCCTCAATGAACTCCATCCACCTCCTTTGCCTCAAGTTCAAGTCTTTTTGTGTGAACAGATATTTCAGACTCTTATGATCCGAGAATACCTCGAATCTCTCACCATAAAGGTAATGCCTCCAAATCTTCAAGGCAAAGATCACAGCTGCTAACTCTAGGTCATGGGTAAGGTAATTCTTCTCGTGTAATTTCAACTGACGTGAGCCATAGGCTACCACTTTCCCCTCTTGCATCAACACACAACCCAAACCCTCTCGTGAAGCATCACAATAAACAGCATAACCCAACCCTCTCTCTGGAATAATCAAGACTGCAGCGGTGGTCAATCTAACTTTCAACTCCTGAAACGACTTTTCACAAGTCTCACCCCATACAAATTTGATTCCCTTCCGAGTCAATCTAGTCAACGGTGAAGCTAACCTGGAGAAATTCTTCACGAACCGTCGGTAGTACCCAGCTAATCCCAGAAAACTGCGGATCGCAAACACACTCTTAGGCTGTGCCCAATCTTGCACTGCCTCTATCTTGGATGTATCAACAGACACCCATTCTCTGGAAACCACATGGCCTAAGAACTTCACCCCCTCTAGCCAGAACTCACATTTCTGAAACTTAGCATAAAGCTTATGGGCTCTAAGTAACTCAAGCATTACTCTTAAGTGCTCCTCGTGCTCCTCCTCCGAAGGTAAATAGATAAGAATATCGTCTACAAAGACTACTACAAAACGATCCAAGAATTCCCGAAATATCCGGTTCATCAAGTCCATAAAGACTGCAGGTGCATTGGTGAGCCCAAATGGCATTACCAGAAACTCATAGTGGCCATACCGCGTACGGAATGCCGTCTTCGGAATATCCTCCTCCCTAACTCTCAACTGATGATAACCCGATCTCAAGTCTATCTTAGAGAAACAACGGGAACCCTTCAACTGATCGAACAGATCATCAATACGAGGCATAGGGTACTTATTCTTGACCGTAGCCCGATTCAATTTCCGGTAATCGATACATAGTCTCAAAGCACCACCTTTCTTCTTAGCAAAGAGGGCCGGTGCTCCCCACGGTGAAACACTAGGACGTATATAGCCCTTATCTAGCAACTCCTGGAGTTGGATCTTCAACTCAACTAACTCAGCTGGGGCAAAACGATAAGGTGCCATAGAAATCGGCGCTGTGCCGGGCACTAAATCAATGGAGAACTCAATCTCTCTGTGAGGTGGCAAACTAACAAGATCCTCGGGAAAGACGTCCGAGTACTCACAAACCACTCTTGGCAACACAGTCTGGGTCTCATCACACTCACCACTCTCAAAGCTAGCAAGTAGACCACTAAGCCCACTCTGCCCTCGCAGATCATACCTCGGTGGCAAAACACTACCAACTCGGTCCCCCAAGAAATGGAAACACTCCCCGCTCACGGTACAACAAGTGACCCTCTGGCGGTAGCAATCAATAACTGCCCGGTATGACGATAACCAGTCGATACCCAAAATAACGTCAAAGCCCTTCATGGGCATAACTACAAAAGGAAACGGAAGCCTATGATCGGTGACCTCTATATCACAACCCCTAACACCTTGTTTCAAGATCAATTCACCCCCAAGGGGTGACACTACACAAATAGGAGATGCTAACTGTGCTAACTCCAACTCCAAAACAGATGCAAATGCAGCAGACACAAAGGAATGAGATGCACCCGTATCAATCAATACACTAGCAACCGAATTGCAAAACAAGAAGGTACCTCTCACAACTGATGGAGCCGGTACAAGATCCTGCGCGGTAACAGCATACACGTGCCCAGATGACCTCTGATCAACCTGCTCACCTCTAGGAGCATAAGACCGCTGCACAGACTGGGACGATGAAGCCCCCTGATTGGCCCTCGAGGCCTGAACTGACTGAGCTGACTGATGACTCTGAGTCTACCTCAAACCAGATGCACCAGATGTGCCACTCAACTGCGGGCAAAACCTCTTCATGTGCCCTACCTGACCACAATGAAAACAAGAGAGTGGCTGGCCTCTACCCTGACTCTGGCTCTGAGATCGAGCTGAAGATGACGCTGCTCTCTGTCCTCCTCCCTTCTGCGGGCAAGTTGGAGACTTGTGGCCCAGCTGACCACACTTGAAACAGGTAATGTCTCCCTGGCTGCCTTTCCCAGAACTAGCACTCGGTACAAGAAAAGTCGATCTAGAAAAGCTACCCTGAGACTGCTGAGGGTTAAAACCCTTCTATCTCCTACCATCACTCTGTCCATCCTGACTCCTCTTGGAGCCTTTCTGTCCTTCCTCCTTTCCCTGCATCATGATCTCAGTATGGGCTGCAGCATCAACCAGACGCCCATAATCTCGAATCATAGTCCCTACAACTCTCAACTTGAGGCCACGCCTCAACTTCTTCTCAAACTCAATACAACGGCATTCCTCAGACGCCACCAACTCAGGTGCAAACCTGGACAAGCTAGTAAATGCGGCCTCAAACTCGGCCACTGAAGAACTGTTCTGCTTAAGCTAGCAGAACTGATCTCTCAACGTCTCCTTAACAGCTGGAGACAGGAACTTCTCCTGGAAAGCGTCAACAAAAGCCTTCCAAGTCCCTCCTATACGACTCTTAGTGAACTTCCACCACTGACCCGCATCTCCCTTAAGCTGGAAAGATGTCAAGGTCACCTTCAGTACCTCGTCTTCAATGCCTAGCATCTCAAACGTCTTCGTTGTCTGTTCGAGCCATTCATCTGCCTTAAGTGGCTCTTTAGGATCACCTAAAAATTTATCCGGGTTAGACCGGAAGAACTCCCTCTTCAGAAAAGAAGGCCCTGCATCCGCCACATGAACTTGAGCCTGATTCTCAGCTCTGAGAATGCCTACTGACTCCCTGAATGCCCCTGCTAAAGCGTCCATAGCCTGCTATCCTACCGGCTCGGCCACATTGGCTTGGCCAACTCCCTCCTGTACTGCCGGAATCTCCTCCGGTATAGGCATCTCCTGCCCACCACGCCTACCACGCCTAACACGTCCTCGTCCTCGTCCTCGTCCTGACATCCTAATAAAGGTAACAAAGACGTTAGCACATTAATAAGTGTGCCAAAACTATAACACTTGCGTCCTAATGCATTGGACAACAATAATTCACTCCACGTAAGCACATAATCACATAAGCACCTACGAATTTCATTCCTGGATAATGATAGTCCCGAGGCGTCACTAAAGTTTCGGTTGGAAACAACATTGATCAAGTGCCTTTCCAACAAGACTTTCAGAAACTCAAGGGTCCAATCAACATCCTAGAAACTACATTCCATACCCACATAGTCACATAAACATGTTATCATATAAGCATATAACAGTACATCTAAGTCTCTATCAAGCGAGACGAACCCATTGTGATACTAATCACTTCCCGCGTACCCAAAGTATTCGAACCTGGTACGCTCTGATACCAAGTTGTAACGCCCTCAAAATTTAACCCATAACATAGACTATTAACATGCAACGTTATAAGAAAGCAAAACATTATTTCATTCATCAGAGTAATCTTATTAAAAGACATTACATGTAATAACGAAAGTAAATGCCCTACGGGCTTACAGCTTTCCAAGTCAACACTTGGACACAAAAATATGAGTACTAACTCATTTACACATTAAGCCCTAGGCTTGAGTTTACATGTAACATCAAAATAAAACAAAATAGACAACTAATCTAAACAGAGTTTTCAACTCCAAATCCATCCAAGCTAAGTCCTTGGAGGTAGCACATCACCTAAACCTGAAAATGATGTTCCCATATAGGGTGAGCCACATCCCAGTAGAAATATACTAAACCAAATATAAGCATTGAATAAAGCAATAGCATTCAATAGATGGAGTACCCAAAATAATCAATTACATCATCATTCAGTTCCATGACACTAATGTCTATGACACGTTTCACTTTCCATTTATACAAATATGGCTCAGAACCTGGCCAAATAACTCAACAGAGATTACATCTCTTATTAACAATATTTCCAATTTAGCTGGGATAACAAATCAAGTTAAACCTTTCTTATATCATAATGGATACACATGTCCGTGTTGTATCAACCTCAACCAAAATTCACTTCCATACTTCCCAATTGATACACATTTTAGTGACGTATCAATAACATGTAAAAATACTTCCATAAATCAATAAGCACACATATTAGTGGTGCTAATGGAGTCCATTCCCTATCTCCTCCCAAACAATATCCGGTTTAGGAGTCCATCCCCTATCTCCTCCCAAACCGTAGAGTACATCCCCTATCTCTTCCCAAACAATATGCAAATACAATGTATTAAACACTTGTAATATACAATACTCAATCAATACATGTATTTTCTATATTAATTCAACTGTCAAAATTAATGACTTAACCAATGTGATTAGTTTCAGTTTTCCCTAATCCACATGCAATGCCTACAACAATCACGACTATCCTCCACCGATAGCCCAAAACAGTTATTTCTAAACAGGAAATAAATATAATAACAAATATAAATTCAACAATTCAACAGGCGAGTGATTAAATTATCCAACTACACCATTTAAGCTTACAATTCCCCAATTCTATGAGTTCAACTAAATTCCTCAATTTCCTTAAATTAATTATACAAATTAATTAAAACAACTAGGTTTTTCCCAAAATTACCAAACAACCCCCAACCTATCAAAATACCAAGACTTAGAACAAAACCTATAATAAGGAGTAGGAAATCCCTACCTTGAAGTAAATAACCCGAATGGAGAAGATGGAGATGATGACCCAAAATCCAAAGTGCTCCAAACCGCCAAACGCTCAGATTGAAACGAAGCTCTCGACTCACTCTATCTTTTTAACAAAGAGCCTAGGGTAGAAAGACCCTAAAACTAGATGATACCTAAGAGAGAAGGTGTGTAGAGGGAGAGAGAAGTCAGACCTAGGGTTTTGGAATAAAAAAGAGAATGAAAAACTGTTTTAAAACCCGCTGCTGCGTATTTAAATAAAACAGGCTCGCTCGAGCGTAGACTTGGTCGCTCGAGCGACCAGACACAAGGAAGCCTCGCTCGAGCGAAGAAAAGCTCGCTCGAGCCAAGAATGCAATGCTTCAGGTCTGCAACCCAGAAGCACGCTTGAGCGACAGAATGCTCGCTCGAGCGAAGAACTCGAAAACATACACCTCGCTCGCTCGAGCGAAGAAACACAACTCTCAGGTCTAAACCAGACGCAATCGCTCGCTCGAGCTAAGAAACCCTGGCACGAGCCACCAGACACAAAACTCCACTCTCGCTCGAGTGACCAAACCCTGGCTCGAGCAAAGGACCAAAAACAAAAGCTCGCTTGAGCGACCAAAACCTCGCTCGAGCGAAGGTCCAAAATTTTGGACAGCAACACTTGGTTTCTAAACCCAGTCAACTTGAAACAAACCTGCCCAACACATCTTATAACTCCAAACGAGAAATTAAAGGACGACAACAACAATTACATAGTGATAGAATCCATGGAACCTAAGTCCGGATACAATAACCAAATGGGAAAAGACCGGGGTCGCTATAATTTGAAAATTAAACAAAAAAGGAAGTTGAATAGAAAATGAAAATTGAAAATGGAAGTTCATTCAAGAAACCACTATACGTTAGCGTTCTATTTGGAAATTAAATAAAAGTGGAAATTGAATAGAAAATGAAATTGAATAAAAATGCAAGTGCAATAAAAAAGGAAGTTGCATAAAATTAAAAATGCAAATAGATCGTTAAGGTATAGTGGTTTCTTGAATTTGAAATTAAATAAAAAAGGAAGTTGAATGGAAAAGGAAATTGAATAAAAATAGAAGCGGAATAAAAATCCACCCTTTTCTATTCAACTTCCTTTTTTATTTAATTTAAAAATTGATGGTTAAGGTATAGTGGTTTCTTGAATGAACTTCCATTTTCAATTTTATGCAAATGGAAGTTCATTCAAGAAACCACTATACCTTAACGAACTATTTGGAAATTAAATAAAAAAGGAAGTTGAATAGAAAAGGAAATTGAAAAACCACTATACCTCAACGATCCATTTGGAAATTAAATAAAAAAGGAAGTTGAATAGAAAAGGAAATTAAATAAAAAAGGAAGTTGAATGGAAAAGGAAGTTGAAGAAAAATAAAAATGGAAGTTGAATAAAATTAAAAATGGAAGCTGCATAAAATTAAAAATGGAAGTTCATTCAAGAAATTTTATTCCACTTGCATTTTTATTCAATTTCCTTTTGTATTCAACTTCCTTTTTTATTTTTATTCAATTTTCTTTTCTATTCAACTTCCATTTTTATTTTTATTCAACTTTTATTTTCCCTTTGTATTCAAGAAACCACTTCCTTTTTTATTTAATTTCCAAATAGATCGTTAAGGTATAGTGGTTTCTTGAATGAACTTCCATTTTTAATTTTATGCAACTTCCATTTTTATTTTTATTCCATTTCTATTTTTATTCAATTTCCTTTTCTATTCAATTTCATTTTTTATTTAATTTCCTTTTTTATTCAAGAAACCACTATACCTTAACGATCTATTTGGAAATTAAATAAAAGTGGAAGTTGAATGGAAATTAAATAAAAAAGGAAGTTGAATAAAAATAAAAATTAAAAACGGAAGTTCATTCAAGAAACCACTATACCTTAACGAACAATTTGGAAATTAAATAAAAAAGGAAGTTGGATAGAAATAAAAGTGGAATAAAAATGGAAGTTGAATCAAGAAACCACTATACCTTAAATAAAAATGGAACTTGAAAATGGAAGTTCATTCAAGAAACTACTATACCTTAAATAAAAATGGAACTGGAAAATGGAAGTTCATTCAAGAAACCACTATACCTTAACGATCTATTTGGAAATTAAATAAAAAAGAAAGTTGAATAAAAAATGAAATTGAATAAAAATAAAAGTGGAAGTTGCATAAAATAAAAATGGAAGTTGAATAGAAAAGGAAGTTGAATAAAAATAAAAATGGAAGTTGCATAAAATTAAAAATGGAAGTTCATTCAAGAAACCACTATACCTTAACAGACTATTTGGAAATTAAATAAAAAAGGAAGTTGAATAGAAAAGGAAGTTGAATAAAACAGGAAGTTGAATAAAAAATGAAATTGAATAAAAATAAAAATGGAATTTTCATAAAATTGAAAATAGAAGTTTATTAAAGAAACCACTATACCTTAACGATCTATTTGGAAACTACATAAAATTAAAAATGGAAGTTCATTCAAAAAACTACTATACCTTAACGATCTATTTGGAAATAAATAAAAAAGGAAGTTGAATAGAAAAGGAACCACTATTCCTTAACGATCAATTTGGAAATTAAATAAAAAAGGAAGTTGAATCGAAAAGGAAATTGAATAAAAATGCAAGTTCATTCAACTTCCTTTTTTATTTAATTTCCAAATAATGAACTTGCATTTTTATTCAATTTCCTTTTCTATTCAACTTCCTTTTTTATTTTTATTCCGTTTCTATTTTTATTCGATTTCCTTTTTTATTCAGCTTCCTTTTTTATTTAATTTCCAAATAGATCGTTAAGGTATAGTGGTTTCTTGAATGAACTTCCACTTTTAATTTTTTGCAACTTCCATTTTTATTTTTATTCAACTTCTATTTTTATTCAATTTCCTTTTCTATTCAACTTCCATTTTTGTTTAATTTCGAAATAGATCGTTAAGGTATAGTGGTTTCTTGAATGAATAAACTTCCATTTTTAATTTAATGTCCAAATAGATCGTTCAATTTAATTTTCTATTCAACTTCCTTTTTATTTAATTTCCAAATAGATCGTTACGGTATTCCACTTGCATTTTTATTCAATTTAATTTTCTATTCAACTTCATTTTTTAACGATCTATTTGGAAATTAAATAAAAAAAGGAAGTTGAATATACCTTAACGATCTGTTTGGAAATTAAATAGAAAAGGAAATTAAATAAAAATGAAAGTTGAAATTCAAAAAACCACTATACCTTAATGATCTATTTGGAAATTGAATAAAAATAAAAATGCAAGTGGAATAAAATTAAAAATGGAAGTTCATTCAAGAAACCACTATACCTTAACGATTTATTTGGAAATTAAATAAAATAAAAAAGGAAGTTGAACAGAAAAGGAAATTGAATAAAAATAGAAGTGGAATAAAAATAAAAAATGGAAGAAACCACTATACCTTAACGAGTTCATTTTAAAAATGGAAGTTCATTCAAGAAACCACTATACCTTAACGATCCATTTGGAAATTAAAATTGAAAATGGAAATTAAAAATGGAAGTTTATTTATGAAACCACCATTTGGAAATTAAATAAAAATGGAAGTTGAATAGCAAAGGTAATAAAAATAAAAATAGAAGTTCATTCAAGAAACTACTATACCTTAACCACTATACCTTAATGCAAGCAGAATAAAAATGTGGAAGCTGCATAAAATTAAAAATGGAAGTTCATTTAAGAAACCAGTATACCTTAACGATCTATTTGGAAGTTGAATAGTAAAGGAAATTGAATAAAAATAGAAGATGCGTAAAATTAAAAATGAAAGTTCATTTAAGAAACCACTATACCTTAACGATCAAAATGGAAGTTGAATGGAAAATGAAAAAGGAAGTTGAATAAAAAAGGAAGTTGAATAGAAAATGAAATTGAAAATAAAAATGGAAGCTGCATAAAATTAAAAATGGAAGTTCATTCAATTTCCTTTTTTTATTTAATTTCCAAATAGATTGTTAAGGTATAGTGGTTTCTTGAATGAACTTCTATTTTTAATTTTATGCAGCTTCTATATTTTTATTCCGCTTGCATTAAGGTATAGTGGTTTCTTGAATGAACTACCATTTTTATTCAACTTCATTTTTATTTAATTTCTAAATAGATCGTTAAGGTATAGTGGCTTCTGGAATGAACTACCATTTTTAATTTTATGAACTTCCATATTTAATTTTATGCATCTTCCATTTTTATTTTTATTCAACTTTAATTTTTTATTTAAAATTAAATAAAAAAGGAAGTTGAGTTGAATAGAAAAAAGGAAAATTAAATTGAATAAAAATAAAAATGGAAGCTCATTCAAGAAACCACTATACCTGAATGATCTTTTTGTTTAATTTCCAAATAGATCGTTCAGGTATAGTGGTTTATTTTTATTCCACTTTTATTTTTATTTTTATTCCACTTGCATTTTTATTCAACTTCCTTTTCTATTCAACTACCAAATAGATCGTTAAGGTATAGTGGTTTATTGAATGAACTTTCATTTTTAATTTTATGCCACTTCCATTTTTATTTTTATTCCACTTGCATTTGTATTTAATTTTCTTTTCTATTCAACTTCCTTTTTTATTTAATTTCCAAATAGATCGTTCAGGTATAGTGGTTTCTTGAATGAACCTCCATTTTTAATTTTATGCATCTTCTATTTTTATTTTTATTCCATTTCTATTTTTATTTAATTTCCAAATAGACCGTTAAGGTATAGTGGTTTCTTGAGTGAACTTCCATTTTTAATTTTATGCAATATTCCACTTGCATTTTTAATTTTATGCAACTTCCACTTTCTATTCAACTTCCTTTTCCAAATAAAAATTAAAAAAGGAAGCTGAATAGACCACTATACCTGAACGATCTATTTGGAAATTAAATAAAAATGAAAGTTGAATAAAAATGGAAGGTGCATAAAATTAAAAATGGAAGTTCATTCAAGAAACCACTATACCTGAACGATCTATTTGGAAATTAAACAAAAAAGGACGTTCCATAGAAAAGGAAATTGAATAAAAATGGAAGTGGAAGCTGCATAAAATTAAAAATGGAAGTTCATTCAATAAACCACTATACCTGAACGATCTATTTGGAAATTGAATAAAAATACGAAGTTGAATAAAAAAGAAAATTGCATAAAAATGGAAGTTGAAATAGTGGAAGTTTCCTTTTTTATTCGACTTCCTTTTCTATTCAATTTCCTTTGGAAATTAAATAAAAAAAGGAAGTTGAATAGAAAGCTTCTATTTGGAAATTAAATAAAAAAGGAAGTTGAACAAAAATAGAAATTCATTCAAGAAACAACTATACCTGAACGGTCGTTTTTTGAATGAACTTGCATTTTTAATTTTATGCAACTTCCATTTTTATTTTTATTCCACTTCTATTTTATTTAATTTCCAAATAGATCGTTAAGGTATATTGGTTTCTAAAATGAACTTTCATTTTTAATTTTATGCAGCTTCCATTTCTATTCAACTTCTTTTTTTTATTTAATTTCCAAATAGATCGTTAAGGTATAGTGGTTTCTTGAATGAACTTCCATTTTTAATTTTGTTCTACTTCTATTTTTATTCAATTTCCTTTTCTATTTTTATTCGATTTCCTTTTCTATTCAAGTTCCTTTTTTATTTAATTTCCAAATAAAAATGGAAGTTCTTTTAATTTTATGCAGCTTCCATCTATATTTTTGGTTTCTTGAATGAACTTTTACTTTTATTTTTATTCCACTTCTATTTTTATTCAACTTCCTTTTCCATTCAACTTCCTTTTTTATTTAATTTCCAAATAGATCGTTAAAAGTGGAAGCGGTTTCTTGAATGAACTTCCATATTTAATTTGTAAATAGATCGTTAAGGTTTCCAAATGGATCGTTAAGGTATAGTGGTTTCTTGAATGAACTTCCATTTTTATTTTTATGCAACTTCCATTTTTATTTTATTTAATTTGTAAATAGATCGTTAAGGTATAGTGGTTTCTTGAATGAACTTAAACAAAAAAGGAAGTTGAATAGAAAAGGAAACCACTATACCTTAGCGTTCTGTTTGGAAATTGAATAAAAATTAAAGTGGAATAAAAATAAAAATGGAAGTTCATTCAAGAAACCACTATACCTTAACGATCTATTTGGAAATTAAACAAAAAAGGAAGTTGAATAGAAAATGAAATTGAATAAAAATGCAAGCGGAATAAAAATAAAATGGAAGTTACATAAAATTAAAAATGAAAGTTGAATGGAAAAGGAAATTGAATAAAAATGCAATAAAAATAAAAATAAAAATGAAAGTTGCATAAAATTAAAAATGGAATTTCATTCAAGAAACCACTATACCTTAACGATCCATTTTGAAATTAAATAGAAAAGGAAGTTGAATGGAACTTCCATTTTTAATTTTGTTGCAAGTGGAATAAAAATAAAAATGGAAGTTCATAAAATTAAAAATGGAAGTTCCTTTAAATAAAAAAGGAAGTTGAATAGAAAAGGAAATTGAATAAGGAAGTTCATTCAAGACACCACTATACCTTAACGATCTATTTGGACATTAATTTCCTTTTCTATTCAACTTCCATTTTTATTTAATTTCCAAATAGATCGTTCAATTTCCAAATAGATCGTTATGGTATAGTGGTTTCTTGAATGAACTTCCATTTTTAATTTTATGCAGCTTCAATTTTTATTTTTATTCCGCTTCTATTTTTATTCAATTTCCCTTTTTTATTTAATTATTCCACTTCTATTCAATTTCCATTTTTCTAATTTTTACTTTTTTTAATGAACTTCCATATTTAATTTTATGCAACTTCCATTTTTATTTAATTTTCATTTTTATTTAATTTCCATTTGTCTATTCAATTTCCTTCCATGCAACTTCCATTTTTATTTTTATTCAACTTTTATTTTTATTCAATTTTCTTTTCTATTCAACTTGTATTTTTATTTAATTTCCAAATGGATCGTTAAGACATAGTTGTTTCTTGAATGAACTTTCATTTTTAATGGAAGTGGTTTCAACTTCATTTTTAATTTTACAAAAATGGATGATCAGGTATAGTGGAAGAAACCACTATACCTTAACGATCCATTTAGAAGTTGAATAGAAAAGAAAGGAAGTTGAATAGAAAAGGAAGATGCACTAAACCTATTCAAGAAACCACTATACCTTAGGAAGTTTAATTTAAAAATGGAAGTAGAAAAGGAAGTTTATTCAATTTTTAATTAAATACCTTTTCCAAATGAAAATAAAAATGAACTTCCTTTTCTATTTTGGAATAAAAAAGGAAGGAAGTTGAAATTAAAGGAAATCACTTGAATTTCATTCAATCATTTGGAAATTTCCTTTTCTATTCAACTTCCTTTTTTTCAAATTGATCGTTCAGGTATAGCGGTTTCTTGAATGAAGAAAATTGGTTTCTTGAATTACCTTACATTTTTATTTCTATTCCACTTCTATTTAAGATATAGAAGTGGAATAGAAATAAATCACTATACCTGAACGATCTATTTGGAAATTAAACAAAAAAAGAAGTTGAATAGAAAAGAAAATTGAATAAAAATAAACACCACTATACCTTAATGATCTATTTGGAAATGAAAAAAAAAATGGAAGTTGAATAGAAAAGGAAGTTGATTAAAAATAAAAATTCAATTTGGAAATAGAAAATGGAAAAGGAAGTTGAATAAAAATAAAAAAGGAAGTTGCATAAAAATAAAAAAGAAAGTTGCATAAAAATAAAAGTGGAAGTTAAATAGAAAATGAAATTGAATAAAAATAAAAATGGAAGTGGCAAAAAATAAAAATGGAATAAAAATAAAAATGAAAGTTGCATAAAATTAAAAATGGAAGTTCATTTAAGAAAAGGAAATTAAATAAAATACCTTAACGATCTATTTGGAAATGAAAAAAAAAAATGGAAGTTGAATAGAAAAGGAAGCTGATTAAAAATAAAAATTCAATTTGGAAATAGAAAATGGAAAAGGAAGTTGAATAAAAATAAAAAAGGAAGTTGCATAAAAATAAAAAAAAAGGAAGTTGCATAAAAATAAAAGTGGAAGTTAAATAGAAAATGAAATTGAATAAAAATAAAAATAGAAGTGGCAAAAAATAAAAATGGAATAAAAATAAAAATGAAAGTTGCATAAAATTAAAAATGGAAGTTCATTCAAGAAAAGGAAATTAAATAAAATGGAAGTTCATTCAGGAAACCACTATACCTTAACGATCTATTTGGATAAAAATAAAAAGGGAAGTTGAATAGAAAATGAAATTGAATAAAAATAAAAGTGGAAGATGCATAAAATTAAAAATGGAAGTTCATTCAAGAAACTACTATACCTTAACGATCTATTTGAATGAACTTAAATAAAAAAAGGAAGCAGAATAGAAAAGAAAGTTGAATAAAAATAAAAATGGGAGTGGAATAAAAATGGAAGTTGAATAAAAATAATTCAACTTCCTTTTCTATTCCACTATTTTTATTTAATTTCCTTTTTTATTCAACTTCCTTGGAAATTAAATAAAAGGAAGTTGAATATAAAAGGAAATTAAATAAAAAAGGAAGTTGAATAGAAATGGAAAAGGACGTTGAATAGAAAAGGAAATTGAATAAAAATAGAAGTTGAATAGAAATAAAAATGGGAGGTGCATAAAATTAAATAATGGAAGTTCATTCAAGAAACCACTATACCTTAACGATATTGAATAGAAAAGGAAATTTTATCAAGGTAAAGTTCATTTCTTGAATGAACTTGCATTTTTAATTTTATGCGGCTTCATTTTTTATTTAATTTCCAAATAGATCGTTAAGGTATAATGGTTTCTTGAATAAAAATAGAAGTGGAATAAAAATAAAAAAGGAACTTGGAAGTTGAATAGAAAAGGAAATTGAAAATGGAAGTTGCATAAAAATGCAAGAAACCACTATACCTTAACGATTAAAAAAAATTAAAGTTGAATAAAAATAGAATAAAAAAATAGAAATAAAAATGGAAGTTCCTTTTCTATTCAACTTCCTTTTTTATTTTATTATGCAACTTCCTTTTTATTCAATTTTCTTTTTTCTTGAATGAACTTCCATTTTTATAAAAAAAGAAATCGAATAAAAATAGAAGCGGAATAAAAATAAAAATGGAAGTTCATTCAAGAAACCACTATATCATAACGTTGGAACTAAAAATGGAACTTCCTTATAATTTTATGCAACTTATGTAATTTCCAAATAGATCGTTATGGTATAAACTTTAACGAACTATTTGGAAATTTATTCCAAATAGTTCATTCAAGAAAAGGAATGAACTTCCATTTAATATTTAAGATATAGTGGTTCAACTTCCTTTTTTATTTAATTTCCAAATAGATCGTTAAGGTATAGTGGTTTCTTGAATGAACTTCCTTTTTTATTTTTATGCAATTTTCTTTTCTATTCAACTTCTTTTTTTATTCAATTTCCTTTTCTATTCAGCTTTCTTTTTTATTTAATTTCCAAATAGATCGTTAAGGTATAGTGGTTTCTTGAATGAACTTCCATTTCAATTTTTATTTTCCAAATAGATCATTAAGGTATAGTGGTTTTTTGAATGAACTTCCATTTTTAATTTTATGTACCTTTCATTTTTATGCAACTTCCATTTTTAATTCAACTTCCTTTTTTAATTAATTTCCAAATGGATCGTTAAGGTATAGTGGTTTCTTGAATGAACTTCCATTTTTAATTTTATGGATCTTCCTTTTTTATTTTTATTCCGCTTCTATTCAGCTTCCATTTCTATTCAACTTCATTTTTTATTTAATTTTCAAATAGAACCATTTTCCTTTTCTATTAAATAGGAATTTGAATAGAAAAGGAAAATGAATGAAATAGAAAAGGAAATCCATTTTTAAAAAAGGAAATTGAATAAAAATGGAAGTTCATTCAAAAATTCACTATACCTTAACGATCTATTTGGACATTAAACCTTAACTTCCATTTTTTATTTTTTGCAACTTCATTTTTTATTTTTATTCAACTTCCTTTTCTATTCATAAAAATAAAAAAGGATCTATTTGGAAATTAAATAAAAAAGGAAGTTGAATAGAAAAGGAAATTGAATAAACATAGAAGCGAAATAAAATTAAAAATGGAAGTTGCATATAATTAAAAATGGAAATTCATTCAAGAAACCACTATACCTTAAATGGAAGTTGAATAGAAAAGAAAATTGAATAGAAAATGAAATTAAATAAAAATGGAAGTTGCATAAAATTAAAAAAGGAAGTTCATTCAAGAAATTAGTTCATTCAAGAAACCACCTTAACGATCTATTTGGAAATTAAATAAAAAAGGAAATTAAATAAAAAAGGAAGTTGAATAGAAAATGAAATTGAATAAAAATAAAAGTGGTTTCTTGAATAGAAAAGGAAGTTGAATAAAAATTAGAAGTGGTTTCTTGAATGAACTTTCATTTCCAAATTAAAAATGGATCGTTGAATAGAAAAGGAATAAAAATGGAAAAGGAAGTTGAATAGAAAAGGAAATTGAAAATGGATCGTTAAGGTATAGTGGTTTCTTGAATGAACTTCTATTTTTAATTTCGTTTTCCATGGAAAAGGAAACCTTAACGATCTATTCATGAAATTAAATAAAAAAAGAAGTTGAATAGAAAAGGAAGTTGAATAAAAATGCAAGTGGAATAAAAAAGGAAGTTGAATAAAAATTAAATAAAAACTTTAACGATCTATTTGGAAATTAAATAAAAAAGGATCCATTTTTATTCCCTTTTCTATTCAACTTCCTTTTTTATTCCACTTTTATTTTTATTCAATTTCATTTTCTATTCAACTTCCTTTTCTGTTTAATTTCCAAATAGAAAAGAAAATTGAATAAAAATAAAAATGGAAGTTCATCCACTATACCTGAACGATGAACTTCCATTTTTATTTTTATTCCACTTGCATTTTTATTCAATTTCCTTTTCTATTAAACTTCCTTTTTTATTTAATTTCCAAATAGATCGTTCAGGTATAGTGGTTCATCTTCCATTTTTATTGCACTTGTATTTTTATTTTTATTCAATTTCCTTTTCTATTTAACTTCCTTTTCTATTCAACTTCCTTTTTTTTATTTAATTTCCAAATAGATCGTTAAGGTATAGTGGTTTCTATTCAACTTCCATTTTCTCGAATGAACTTCCATTTCAATTTCCTTTTCTATTCAACTTCCATTATTATTTAATTTCTAAATAGATCGTTTAGGTATAGTGGTTTCTTGAATGAACTTCCATTTTTATTTTTATTTCACTTGCATTTTTATGCAATTTCCTTTTCTATTCAACTTCTTTTTTTATTTAATTTCCAACTTCCTTTTTTATTCAATTTCCAAATAGATCATTAAGGTATAGTGGTTTCTTGAATGAACTTCCATTTTTATTCCACTTGCATTTTTATTCAATTTCATTTTTTATTTAATTTTCCAGAAATAAAAAAGGAAGTTCATTCAAGGAACCACTATACCTGAACGATCTATTTGGTTTCAATTTCCTTTTCTATTCAGCTTCCTTTTTTATTCAACTTCCTTTTTTATTTAATTTCCAAATAGCTCGTTAAGGTATAGTGGTTTTCTTGAATGAACTTCCAGCCTCAATTTTTCTATTTATTCAACTTCCATTTTTATTTTTATTCCGCTTCCTTTTCTATTCAAACTTCAATTTTTATTCAATTTCCTTTTTTATTTAATTTCCGAATAGATCGTTAAGGTATAGTAGTTTCTTGAATGAACTTCCATTTTTAACGATCCATTTTTAATTTGAATAAAAAAGGAAGTTGAATATTCAATTTAATGCAACTTCCATTTTTATTTAATTTTCAATTTAAAAATAGACCATTTGGAAATGGAAGTTGAATAGAAAAGGAAGTTGAATAAAAATAGAAGCGGAATAAAAAAGGAAGTTGAATAGAAAGTTGAATAGATTAAATAAAAGGAAGTTTATTTGGTACGATCTATTTGGAAATTAAATAAAAATGGAAGTTGAATAGAAATAAAAGCCTTAACGATCTATTTGAAAATTAAGCATAAAATTAAAAATGGAAGTTCATTTTCTATTCAACTTTTTTTATTCAAAATAAAAATGGAAGATGCATAAAAAAAATTAAATAGAAAAGGAAGTTGAATAGAAAAGGAAATTGAATAAAAATAGAAGTGGAATAAAAATAAAAATGGAAGTTGCATTTTTATTCCACTTGCATTTTTATTCAATTTCCTTTTTTCATTTTTATTCAACTTCCATATTAAGAAAGTTGAATAGAAAAGGAAATTGCATAAAAATAAAAATGGAAGTGGTTTCTTGAATGAACTTCCATTTTTATTTTTATTCAATTTCCTTTTCTATTCAACTTTCCCTTTTATATTCAATTTGGTTTTTTGATCGCTAAGGTATTTAATTTCCAAATTAATCGTTAAGGTATAGTGGTTTCCTTTTCTATTCAACTGCCATTTCTTTTCCGTTTATTTTTTTCACCTTCATTTTGATTTTTATTCCACTTCTATTTTTATTCAACTTCCTTTTTTATTTAATTTTCAAATGGATCGTTAAGGTATAGCGGTTTCTTGAATGAACTTCCATTTTTAATTTTATTCAATTTCCATTTTTTTTTAATTTTCAAAATAGAGACGATCTATTTGGAAATTAAACACCTTCAACTTCCTTTTTATTTAATTTCAACTTCTTTTTTTATTCAATTTCCTTTTCCATTCAACTTCTTTTTTTATTGAATTTCCAAATAGATCGTTAAGGTATAGTAGAAGTTGCATAAAATTTAATAAAAATAAAAAAGGAAGTTGAATAGAAAAGGAAAAGGAAATTAAATAAAAATGCAAGTGGAAGTTGCATAGAAAAGGAAATTGAATAAAAAATGCAAGTGGAATAAAAATAAAAATGAAAGTTCATCCAAGAAACCACTATACCTTAACTTCCTTTTTGTGGCTTCTTGAATGAACTTCCACTATACCTTAACGATCTATTTGGACATTAAATAAAAAAGGAAATTGAATAAAAAACGAAGTTGAATGAACTTCCTTTTTTAATTTTATGCAACTTCCATTTTTATTTTTATGGAAGTTCATTCAAGAAACCACTATACATTTTCTATACCTTAACGATCTATTTAGAAATTAAAATTAAAAGTGGTTTATTTAATTTCCAAATAGATTGTTCAGATATAGTGATTTCTTGAATGAATTTCCATAAAAAAGGAAGTTGAATAGAAAAGGAAATTGAATAAAAATAAAACTGGATCTGTTAAGGTATTTTTATTCCACTTTTATTTTTATTCAACTTATTTTTTTATTCAATTTCCAAATAGATCATTAAGGTATTTTTATTCCACTTCTATTTTTATTCAACTTCCTTTTTCATTCAATTTCCTTTTTTGTTTAATTTCCAAATAGATCGTTAAGGCATAGTGGTTTCTTGAATGAACTTCCATTTTTATTTAATTTCCAAATGGATCGTTAAGGTATACTAGTTTTTATAGTGGTTTCTTGAATGAACTTCCATTTTTAATTTTATGCAGCTTCCATTTTTGTTTTTAAATAGAAAAGGAAATTGAATACAAATAGAAGTTGAATAGAAAAGGAAGTTGAATAAAAATAAAAATAAAAATAGAAATTGAATAAAAATAAAAGTGGAATAAAAATAAAAAAGTAAGTTGAGTAAAAAATGAAATTGAATAAAAATGAATCGTTAAGGCATAGTGGTCAACTTCAATTTCCTTTTCTACTCAACTTCCATTTTTAATTTTATGCAACTTCCATTTTTAATTTTATTCCGCATATCTTTTCCACGCAACTTCCACTTTTAACGATCTATTTGGACACCATTTTTATTTAATTTCCAAATAGATCGTTCAGGTATAGTGGTTTTGTAATAACCCACATTCATATCTTAGTTATGTTCATGTGCATTTGCATGATTTCATCTTGTTAAGCTTGCATTTGTAGACTTAGACTTGTTTTGCCTAGGTAAAGGTTCTTGTCTTGTCTTGATGCTATCATGTTTTGCCTAAGTGTTGTATGCATGCTTTGTTCCTTCCTTGCTGTCTCAAGCCTAGGTCATGCCAAGCCTAGGTCATGCCAAGCCTAGGTCATGTTAAGCCTAGGTCATGCCAAGCCTAGGTCATGTTAAGCCTAGGTCATGCCAAGCCTAGGTCATGTCAAACCTAGGTCATGCCAAGCCTAGGTCATCTTAAGCCTAGGTCATGTCAAGCCTAGGTCATGCCAAACCTAGGTCATGTCAAGCCTAGGTCATGTTAAGCCTAGGTCATGTCAAGCCTAGGTCATGCCAAGCCGAGGTCATCTTAAGCCTAGGACCATCTTGGAACCACCTTGGTTGACCTCCACCATCACCTAGGCATATTGGCCGAGATGTTATCACCTAGGCGTCCGAGATCCTTAATCCTTGCACCTGGTGATCTTGTTCTGGGACTAGAATGACCTAGACCGAGGTGTGGCACATCTAGACCGAGGTGTGGCACAGCTTGGCCAAGTGTTATCCTTCCTAGCCGAGGTCATTGAGACCCTACATGCCGAAGCCTATGTCCTAAGCCGAGATCATTACTTGCCGGAGTGCCTTGCTGTGAAGCTTGTTAGATACGCTTTGTCTTACACATGTCTTGTCAATCTATCACCTTTTTGAGGAGAACCAACCAGCCGTTGCCACGTGTCTGAGCTGAGTGTTAAATCAGCCGGCAGAGAGAGAAACCTATCATTTGTTATATCTTTGTTCTAAGGAGGAGAGAGAAGCTCTAGGAGAGGAAGAGGAGTTCTTGAGGGAGAGTAGATTTCCAAGCTTGATTCCAAGAGATCGAACCGTTAGATCCGTGTTCTAAGGTTAGATTCTTGATCCGCTCAAGTTGTTCTTTATGATCATGTTATTGCATTGCACGATTGAATATGATTTGTAAGCCATGCATTGCTTTGAAGTTCGATTTTAGAAAAGGAATATGATATTCATGTGTTCTTGAGGAAAAACCATGTTTTGAACCGAAAGTTTGTATCAAGATGCATGTTTTCGTGTTTGTTTTCATATGATCTTCAAGAATGGGTACCCAGGTCCATGTTTTCGAACTCATGCCATGAAATCCCATATTTTGTAACAAAGAAGTTATGATTTTAGCATTCATGTTCTTCATGTTCTTCATGTTCATGTCCTTCATGTTCTTTAAGGAGGAAACCCAGATTTCCAGACTTCTTTTCCCTAGGTGTGATCACCGAGACCACTCTTGCCTAGATCACACACCTAGGCCAAGCATCGTATCTCACCTTGGCCTACCTTGCATGATCACTTGAACCTTAATCTATCTTGCATGCACACCTAGGCTAACCACTGCACACCTAAGCCGACATGGTACATCCTTGCCGGCACCTTGTAACACCTCGGCAGGCAGCTGCACACTGAAGCCTAGGTAACCACACCTCGGCCAAGAGGTGTGGGACCTCGGCCAAGACCTCCTGAGTTCACTCAGCTAGGTCACTTTTGCCTAGATCATTTCTGTGCATCCATTCCAGGACCTGGTTGGTACCCAGCATGTTTTCCCTAGGTCATTTGCAGCATGTTTTCCCTAGGTCATTTCCAGCATGTTTTCCCTAGATCATTTGCATGCATGTAAAGCTTGTTTTGAGAATGTGATTGCCATGTGATTGTAGGTCCTTGATCTTCGCTTTGAGCCTACACCCGAGAAGAACTATGTGAGTGGTATTTTTAATAAAGCTATGTTATAACGTTTTGTTAAAGCTTCGCTTTGCTTGTTTTGAAAAGTATTGTTGAACATGAATGATGATCCCTATTTTGAATATCAAGTATTATCTCGTTTTGATGACATTTCTGGAAGTCCGTACGTGCCAGGGGACTTTAAGCATTTGTGGCACTAGTCCGTACGTGCTAAGGGACTATAAGCATTTGTAGCACATCAAGTTAAGTCCGTACGTGCTAAGGGACTATAAGCATTTGTAGCACATCAAGTTAAGTCCGTACGTGCTAAGGGACTATAAGCATTTGTAGCACATCAAGTTAAGTCCGTACGTGCTAAGGGACTTTAAGCTTTTGTAGCACACATGTTTTGGAAAACCAAGATTGATGTACAAGCTATGTTATGTATTGTTTTGATAAAGATCTCGGATGTCATTCATTTAAACCTTTATTACTTGTACCATTCACTGAGTATCCAAGCTCACCCTCTCCTTATATATATGTAGGTGGCAAGCAAGAAGGCGGTGACGCCTAAGATGTTATGTGCAAGATGTTTGATTCATGTTTTGTATCGTCTTGTAGATTATGTTTCTTAGTTGTAATTCATGTCTTTTGTATACTTCGGCTTGAGAAGCCTTTTGATCAAGATGTAACATATACTTTATTTTATTTGTATCCAAGTTGTAAACTATATTAAGATGTATGTCATTTCATTTGATCTATGCACAGCTCTTATGGACTAATTAGATTTATATATATTGCTTCCGCACATGCTAGCCCCATATATAATACTCTGATTGTGTGTGATTTTTGAAAGTTGGCCTTCGGTAATCTCGGATTACTGGCCATCATAGCACCATCCTACTAGGGGCGGGTTGGGGTCGTGACAGAATGGTATCAGAGCACAAGTTCCTTATAGTACGTTATTCACACACTTCGAGTCCTAAAGAGCATAGGATGTCCCTTAGAATGATGTTAGGATTGCATCATGTTGCTTGCTACTTGACAAGGTGTGCATCATCTCGGCATGATCATTTATTACTTGCATGCATGTTTACTTGCTCATTTTGTTTAATAGTCACATTTTTGCATACCTCTAGCATCATGAGAAGGGGTAGACCTCCAGTTAGTCGAGATCAATCCGAGGACAGATTGGACAGATTAGAAAGGATGGTAGAAGGCTTAGCCCATGAGTTAAGGCAAGCAAGGCAGCAGAACACCGGTACCACTTCCACTCAGGCCGAGCAGACAGATAGCCGACATGCAGTTCCGCCTCCACCTCCTCCAGTACCACAAGTGCAGCCGCAACCAGCTTTGTATGGAGACGACACCTTGACCTTGATCAAAGAATTTAAGAAGATGAACCCGCCGAAGTTCCAAGGAGGTATAGAGCCGATGAAGGCAGAAGCGTGGGTTCTTGAGATGGAGAAGTTGTTCGAGGTTTTTCCCAGCACCGACGCTCAGAAGGTGTCATTGGTAGCATTCACAATGGAAGACGACGCCCGTAGGTGGTGGATGATGATCCGAGAAGGTAATCCAGACTTGACTTGGGCCAGATTTCTGGAGTTATTTTATGACAAGCACTTTCCCCTTAGTGTCCGAGATCGCAAGACCACAGAATTTCAGATGTTAACACAGGGCAGCAAAACAGTGGCCGAATATGATCGTGCTTTCACCGAGTTAGCAAGGTATGCACCGCACATGGTCGACGACGAATACAGAAAAGCTAGGAAGTTTGAGAGTGGACTTCGGGGACCAATACAAGATCGGGTGAATTTGCTCAACATGCCGACGTATGCTGGAGTGCTAGATAAAGCCATCCTGGCAGAAGCCAACCTGAACAGAAGTCAGAGTTTAGGGGAGAAGCAGAAAAAGAGGCAGACATATGACGATCGCCAGGACCCGTGTGATGCCGAGAAAAAGACGAATGTGGACAGTTCCAACAACACGAATCAGGAAAGTTACACTAGGCCGACATGTACAAGTTGCGGGATGCGACATTTTGGAGTTTGTCATCGGGCATCTGGAGCATGTTTTGAATGCGGTGAGATGGGTCATCATATTAAGGATTGTCCCAAGGTAAAGGCTAGAGATGGTAAGAAGGGATGAGAATCCAACATTCGGAATTGTTTTGGGGACAAGGTAAGTTAAGTTTGGGGACCAAACTTCTTTAAGGGGGGAAGGATGTAATAACCCACATTCATATCTTAGTCATGTTCATGTGCATTTGCATGATTTCATCTTGTTAAGCTTGCATTTGTAGACTTAGACTTGTTTTGCCTAGGTAAAGGTTCTTGTCTTGTCTTGATGCTATCATGTTTTGCCTAAGTGTTGTATGCATGCTTTGTTCCTTCCTTGCTGTCTCAAGCCTAGGTCATGCCAAGCCTAGGTCATGTTAAGCCTAGGTCATGCCAAGCCTAGGTCATGTTAAGCCTAGGTCATGCCAAGCCTACGTCATGTCAAACCTAGGTCACGCCAAGCCTAGGTCATCTTAAGCCTAGGTCATGTCAAGCCTAGGTCATGCCAAACCTAGGTCATGTCAAGCCTAGGTCATGTGAAGCCTAGGTCATGTCAAGCCTAGGTCATGTTAAGCCTAAGTCATGCCAAGCCGAGGTCATCTTAAGCCTAGGACCATCTTGGAACCACCTTGGTTAACCTCCACCATCACCTAGGCATATTGGCCGAGATGTTATCACCTAGGCGTCCGAGATCCTTAATCCTTGCACCTGGTGATCTTGTTCTGGGACTAGAATGACCTAGACCGAGGTGTGGCACATCTAGACCGAGGTGTGGCACAGCTTGGCCAAGTGTTATCCTTCCTAGCCGAGGTCATTGAGACCCTACATGCCGAAGCCTATGTCCTAAGCCGAGATCATTACTTGCCGGAGTGCCTTGCTGTGAAGCTTGTTAGATACGCTTTGTCTTACACATGTCTTGTCAATCTATCACCTTTTTGAGGAGAACCAACCAGCCGTTGCCACGTGTCTGAGCTGAGTGTTAAATCAGCCGGCAGAGAGAGAAACCTATCATTTGTTATATCTTTGTTCTAAGGAGGAGAGAGAAGCTCTAGGAGAGGAAGAGGAGTTCTTGAGGGAGAGTAGATTTCCAAGCTTGATTCCAAGAGATCGAACCGTTAGATCCGTGTTCTAAGGTTAGATTCTTGATCCGCTCAAGTTGTTCTTTATGATCATGTTATTGCATTGCACGATTGAATATGATTTGTAAGCCATGCATTGCTTTGAAGTTCGATTTTAGAAAAGGAATATGATATTCATGTGTTCTTGAGGAAAAACCATGTTTTGAACCGAAAGTTTGTATCAAGATGCATGTTTTCGTGTTTGTTTTCATATGATCTTCAAGAATGGGTACCCAGGTCCATGTTTTCGAACTCATGCCATGAAATCCCATATTTTGTAACAAAGAAGTTATGATTTTAGCATTCATGTTCTTCATGTTCTTCATGTTCATGTCCTTCATGTTCTTTAAGGAGGAAACCCAGATTTCCAGACTTCTTTTCCCTAGGTGTGATCACCGAGACCACTCTTGCCTAGATCACACACCTAGGCCAAGCATCGTATCTCACCTTGGCCTACCTTGCATGATCACTTGAACCTTAATCTATCTTGCATGCACACCTAGGCTAACCACTGCACACCTAAGCCGACATGGTACATCCTTGCCGGCACCTTGTAACACCTCGGCAGGCAGCTGCACACTGAAGCCTAGGTAACCACACCTCGGCCAAGAGGTGTGGGACCTCGGCCAAGACCTCCTGAGTTCACTCAGCTAGGTCACTTTTGCCTAGATCATTTCTGTGCATCCATTCCAGGACCTGGTTGGTACCCAGCATGTTTTCCCTAGGTCATTTGCAGCATGTTTTCCCTAGGTCATTTCCAGCATGTTTTCCCTAGATCATTTGCATGCATGTAAAGCTTGTTTTGAGAATGTGATTGCCATGTGATTGTAGGTCCTTGATCTTCGCTTTGAGCCTACACCCGAGAAGAACTATGTGAGTGGTATTTTTAATAAAGCTATGTTATAACGTTTTGTTAAAGCTTCGCTTTGCTTGTTTTGAAAAGTATTGTTGAACATGAATGATGATCCCTATTTTGAATATCAAGTATTATCTCGTTTTGATGACATTTCTGGAAGTCCGTACGTGCCAGGGGACTTTAAGCATTTGTGGCACTAGTCCGTACGTGCTAAGGGACTATAAGCATTTGTAGCACATCAAGTTAAGTCCGTACGTGCTAAGGGACTATAAGCATTTGTAGCACATCAAGTTAAGTCCGTACGTGCTAAGGGACTTTAAGCTTTTGTAGCACACATGTTTTGGAAAACCAAGATTGATGTACAAGCTATGTTATGTATTGTTTTGATAAAGATCTCGGATGTCATTCATTTAAACCTTTATTACTTGTACCATTCACTGAGTATCCAAGCTCACCCTCTCCTTATATATATGTAGGTGGCAAGCAAGAAGGCGGTGACGCCTAAGATGTTATGTGCAAGTTGTTTGATTCATGTTTTGTATCGTCTTGAAGATTATGTTTCTTAGTTGTAATTCCTGTCTTTTGTATACTTCGGCTTGAGAAGCCTTTTGATCAAGATGTAACATATACTTTATTTTATTTGTATCCAAGTTGTAAACTATATTAAGATGTATGTCATTTCATTTGATCTATGCACAGCTCTTATGGACTAATTAGATTTATATATATTGCTTCCGCACATGCTAGCCCCATATATAATACTCTGATTGTGTGTGAATTTTGAAAGTTGGCCTTCGGTAATCTCGGATTACTAGCCATCATGGCACCATCCTACTAGGGGCGGGTTGGGGTCGTGACAGGTTTCTTGAATGTACTTCCATTTTTAATTTTATGCAACTTCCATCTTTATTTTTATTCAATTTCCAGTTCTATTCAACTTTCTTTTCTATTCAGCTTCCATTTTTAATTTTATGAACTTCCATTTTTTATTTTTATTCAACTTCCTTTTCTATTCAACTTCCTTTTCCATTCAACTTTCTTTTTTATTTAATTTCCAAATAGATCGTTAAGGTATAGTGGTGGATCTATTTGAAAATTAAATAAAAATGGATGTTGAATAGATCATTAAGGTATAGTGGTTTCTTGAAGGAACTTCCATTTTTAATTTTATGCAGCTTCCATTTTTATTTTTATTCAACTTCCTTTTTTATTTTATGCAACTTCCATTTTTATTTTTATTCAACTTCCTTTTCTATTCAACTTCCTTTTTTGTTTAATTTCCAAATAGATCGTTCAGGTATAGTGGTTTCTTGAATGAACTTCCTTTTTTCAATTTCATTATAGATCGTTAAGGTATAGTGGTTTCATTGAAATCATTATGCCTTAACGATCTATTTGGAAATTAAATAAAAAAAGAAGTTGAATAGAAAAGGAAAATGAATAAAAATAGATCGTTAAGGAAGTTGAATAAACCACTATACCATAACGATCTATTTCCTTTTCTATTCAACTTCATTTTCTATTCAATTTCCATTTTTATTTAATTTTCAAATAGATCGTTAAGATATAGTGGAAATTAAATAAAAAAGGAAGTTGAATAAAAGGAAGTTCCTTTTCTATTCAACTTCATTTTTTATTCAACTTCTTTTTTTATTTTTATTCCACTTCTATTTTTATTCCACTTCCATTTTTAATTCAATGAACTTCCAAATAGTTCTATTTGGAAACCACTTCAAAAGTTCATTCAATAAACCACTATACCTTAACGATCTATTTGGAAATTAAATAAAAATGGAAGTTGAATAGAAAAGGAAATTGATCGTTAAGGTATAATGGTTTCTTGAATGAACTTCCATTTTTAATTTTATGCAGCTTTCATTTTTATTCAATTTCCCTTTCTATTCAACTTCCTTTTTTATTTAATTTCCAAATAGATCATTTAGGTATAGAAAAGGAACTTCCATAAAAGTGGAAGTTGCATAAAATTAAAAATGGAAGTTCATTCAATAAACCACTATACTTTAGCGTTCTTTTTGGAAATTAAATAAAA
Source organism: Camellia granthamiana (assembly GCA_036172215.1). Taxonomy (NCBI): domain Eukaryota; kingdom Viridiplantae; phylum Streptophyta; class Magnoliopsida; order Ericales; family Theaceae; genus Camellia; species Camellia granthamiana. The sequence goes on along the minus strand of JAXFYN010000018.1, from coordinate 1,490,481 downwards.
AAAGGAAGTTCATTCAAGAAACCACTATACCTTAACGATCTATTTGGAAATTGAATAAAAAAGGAAGTTGAATGGAAATAAAAATGGAAGTTCATTCAAGAAACCACAAAATTAAAAATGGAAATGGAATAAAATCAAAAATGGAAGTTCATTGAAGGAAGTTGCATTTTCCATTCAACTTTCTTTTCTATTCAACTTCCTTTTTTATTTAATTTCCAAATTGATTGTTAAGGTATAGTGGTTTCTTGAATGAACTTCAATTTTTAATTTTATTCAATTTTCTTTTCTATTCAACTTCCTTTTTTATTTAATTTCCATTTTCAAATTCCTTTTTTATTTTTATGCAGCTTCTATGTCCATTTTTATTCCACTTCTATTTTTATTTAATTTCCAAGTGGATCGTTAAGGTATAATGGTTTCTTGAATGAACTTCTATTTTTATTCCACTTCCACTTTTATTTTTATTCAACTTCCTTTGCTATTCAGCTTCCTTTTTTATTTAATTTCCAAATAGATCGTTAAGGTATAGTGGTTTCTTGAATGAACTTCCATTTTTAATTTTATGCATCTTCCATTTTTATTCAATTTCCTTTTCTTTTCCTTCTTTTTTATTTAATTTTCAAATAGATCATTAAGGTATAGTGGTTTCTTGAATGAACTTCCGTTTCTATTTTTATGCAACTTCCTTTTTTATTCTTTTTTTATTTTATGCATCTTCCATTTTTATTTTTATTCCACATTAATTTTTATTCAATTTCCAAACAGAACGCTAAGGTATAGTGGTTTCCTTTTCTATTCAACTTCCTTTTTTATTGAATTTGTAAATAGATCGTTAAGGTTATTAAAGTTCCAAATAGATCATTAACTTCTATTTGGAAATTAAATAGAAAATGAAGTTGAATAGAAAAGGAAATTGAATAAAAACGAAAATATATAAGTGGAAATTGAATAAAAAGATCGTTCAGGTATAGTGGTTTATTGAATGAAAATGGAATAATTTTATGCAACTTCCATTTTTATTTTTATTCCATTTTTATTTTTATTCAATTTCATTTTCTATTAAAGTTCTATTTTTAATGAATAGAAAAGGAAGTTCATTCAAGAAACCACTATACCTTAACGATCCATTTGGCAATTAAATAAAAATGGAAGTTCATTTCTATTCAACTTCCACTTTTAAAAAAGGAAGTTAAATAGAAAAGGAACTTGAAAGTTCATTCAAGAAACCACTATACCTTAACGATCTATTTGGAAATTAAATAAAAAAGGAACTTTAATAAAAAAGGAATTTGAATTAAAAAAGGAAGTTCCTTCCATTTTATGAACTTCCATTTTTAATTTTATGCAACTTCCACTTCTATTTTTATTCAATTTCCTTTTCTATTCAACTTCCTTTTTTATTTAATTTCCAAATAGAAGTTAACGATCTATTTGGAACTTTAATAACCTTAACGATCTATTTGGAAATTAAATAAAAATGGAAGTTGAATAGAAAAGGAAACCACTATACCTTAGTATTTTGTTTGGAAATTGAATAAAAATTAAAGTGGAATAAAAATAAAAATGGAAGTTCATAAAAATAAAAATGGAAGTTGAATAGATTTGGAAATTAAATAAAAAAGAAAGTTGAATGAAAAGGAAAAGGAAGTTGAATAGAAAAGAAAGTTGAATAAAAAAGGAAGTTGAATTTGAATAGATCGTTAAGGTATAGTTGTTTCTTGATTGAGCCTCCATTTTTAATTTTATGCAGTTTCCATTTCCTTTTCTATTCAACTTCATTTTCTATTCAATTTCCTTTTTTATTCAACTTCCTTTTTTTATTCAACATCCTTTTCTATTCAACTTCCATTTTTAATTTTATGCAAATTCTATTTTTATTCAATTTCCTTTTTTATTCCACTTCCATTTTTATTCCAGTATAGTGTTTTCCTTTTTTATTCCATTTTTAATTTTTTGCCACTTCAACTTCTATTTTTATTCAATTTTCTTTTCTATTCAACTTCCTTTTTTATTTAATTTCCAAATAGATCGTTAAGGTATAGTGGTTTCTTGAATGAACTTCAATTTTTAATTTTTTGCCACTTCCTTTTTTATTTAATTTCCAAATAGATCGTTAAGGTATAGTGGTTTCTTGAATGAACTTCCATTTTTAATTCCTTTTTTATTTAATTTCCAAATAGATCGTTCAGGTACTTGAATGGACTTCCTTTTATTTTTTCTTTCCTATTCAACTTCCTTTTCTATTCAATTTCCTTTTCTATTCAATAAACCACTATACCTTAACAATCTATTTGAAAATTAAATTAAAAATGGAAGTGGAATAAAAATAAAAGTGGAAGTTGCATAAAAGTAAAAATAGAAGTTTATTCAAGAAACCACCATACTTGAACGATCTATTTGGAAATTAAATAAAAATAGAAGTGAAATAAAAATAAAAAATGGAAGTTCATTCAAGAAACCACTCTACCATAACGTTCTATTTCAGCATACCTTAACGATCTATTTGGAAATTAAATAAAAAAGGAAGTTGAATAAAAATGCAAGTGGTTTCTATTTGGAAATTAAATAAAAAAGGAACTTCCATTTTCTATTTTTGATCAATTTCCTTTTCCATTCAACTTCCTTTTTTATTTCTATTCAATTTCCTTTTTTATTCAATTTCGTTTTCTATTCAACTTCCTTTTTTATTTAATGTCCAAATAGATCGTTAAGGTATACTGGTTTTGCAAATTAAATAAAATAAAAATAGAAGTTCAATATTTCCTTTTCTATTCAACTTCCATTTTTAATTTTAATAGAAGTTCATCCAATTTCATAAAATTAAAAGGAAACCATTTGGAAATTAATTTTGTATTCCTTTTCTATTCAACATCCTTTTCTATTCAACTTCCTTTTCCATTTAATTTCCAAATAGATCGTTAAGGTATACTGGTTTTTAATTTTATGCAACTTCCATGTTTATATTTTTATTTCCTTTTTTATTCCACTTCCTGTTCTATTCAACTTGCATTTTTATTTAATTTCCAAATAGATCGTCAAGGTATAGTGTTTTCTTGAATGAACTTCCATTTTTAATTTTATGCAACTTCAATTTTTATTTTTATTCCGCTTCCATTTTTCTATTCATTATACCTTAACGTTCAATTTCCTTTTCTATTCAATTTATTCAATTTTCTTTTCTATTCAACTTCCTTTTTTTTTAATTTCCTTTTTTTAATTTCCAAATGGATCGTTAAGGTATAGTTAATTTTTAAAATGGAAGTGGAACAAAATTAAAAATGGAAGTTCTATTCAACTTCCTTCTTTATTCAACTTCCTTTTCTATAGTGGTTTCTTGAATGAACTTCCATTTTTATTTTTCTTCCACTTTTATTTTTATTCAAGAAACCACTATGCCTTAACGATCTATTTGGAAATTAAAATGGAACTTCCATTTTTGTTCAATTTCCTTTTTTATTCAACTTCTTTTTTTATTTAATTTCCAAATAAATCATTAAGGTATAGTGGTTTCTTGAATGAACTTCCATTTTTAATTTTATACAATTTCTATTTTTTATTCAACTTCCTTTTTTATGCAGCTTCCATTTTTATTGCACTTGCATTTTTATTCAACTTCCTTTTCCATTCAACTTCTTTTTTTTATTTAATTTCCTTTTCTATTCAACTTCCTTTTTTTATTAAAGTTCCAAATAGATGGAAGTTCATTCAAGAAACCTTTTCAATTTCCTTTTCTATTCATTATTTTCAATTTTCTTTTCTATTCAACTTCCATTTTTATTCAACTTCATTTTTTTTTTAATTTCCAAATAGATCGCTAAGGTATAGTGGTTTCTTGAAATGGAATAAAAATAGAAGTTGGTTTCTTGAATGAACTTCTATTTTTAATTTTATGCAACTTTCATTTTTATTTTTATTCCACTTCTATTTTTATTCAATTTTCCTTTTTATTTTTCTTCCACTTGCATTTTTATTCGTTAAGGTATAGTGGTTTCTTAAATGAACTTCCATTTTTAATTTTATGAAACATCCATTTTTATTTTTATTCAATTTCATTTTCCATTTAATTTCCAAATAGATTGTTAAGGTATAGTGGTGGTTTCTTGAATAGAAGTTCATTCAAGAAAATGGAAGTTGCATAAAATTAAATATGGAAGTTCATTTTAGAAACCACTATACCTTAACGATCTATTTAGAAATTAAATAAAAAATGAAGTTGAATACAAAAGGAAATTGAATGAGTTTCCATTTTTAATTTTATGCAACTTCCAATGTCACGCCCTAAAAAAATAACATTAAACCCATCAATTTAGACATGTATTGATATAAAGACAAACACCATTCTATTCATCAGAGTAATTCTTTACAGAAAATATTACATGTTAACAACAAAAGTAAATGCCCTACGGGCTTACAGCTTTCCAAGCTAACACTTGGTTACAAAGAGGAGAGTACTAACTCAATACACATTTAGCCCTTGGCTTGAAATTACAAGTAATACAACATGAAATAACAAAATCACAAACGTCTGCTTGCCTCTAGCCTCCCAAGCTATGTCCTTGAAGGTGGCATGCTACCTGCACCTGAAAATGATGTTCCCATATAGGGTGAGCCAAAGCCCAGTAGAAATATACTAAACCAACTATGAACATTGACTAAGAGATTGGCAACTGATAGATGGTCAACACTTACACTTCCATTTACATTTTATCACAATTCCATGACGGTCAAATCTATGTTACAATTCACTTTCCATTTCTTATTCAACCTTGAGTTTGAAATTGAGGCTCAGTACTCTGGCCAAGACATTTGATGAGGTTATAGTTCATCACTAGAACACTTTCGAAATTCAAGGTGGACACACATTTTGGTGTTGTGTCAATAACACACAAACTACTTCCATACTTCACAACGATGATGATATACATTTTAGTACTATATCAAATCAAACAAACCTTTCAATAGATAAGCATATGAGCTATATCACTACTACCACAGATAAGCATATGAGCTATATCAACATTCCAATAGATAAGCATATGAGCTATATCATCACTACAATGGGAGAGCATATGAGCTGCATCCCTGGGTCCATCCCCCATTTTCCCTTAACCATTAACCGGTTTAGAGGTACATCCCCCATCTTCCCCTAAACCGTGGAGTACATCCCCCATCTCCTCCCATACACAAGCAATGCATATAAACATAGAATCATATACGCAATCAATCAATACATAAAGTTAATGTATTCAACCAACCGTCTACACGTAATGCATATAAACACATTGGTCATATGCACAATAATCAATACATAAAGTTAATGTATTCTATCAACCGTTATACTCTATGACACATCCAATTGATTAGTTTTAGTTTGCCTAGTCATCATGCATTGTCTACAACAATCAACACTTCCCTCCACCGGTAGCCCAAAGCAATTATTTCTAAACAGGAAATAAATGCACAACTGAATAATATATCAACATTTCAACTAGGTGAGCAAATAAAGATTCAACTACACCCTTTAGTCCCATACATTCCCAATTTCAACATTCTCAATTCAATTCCTCATTTTCTTTAATTAATTATATACATTAATTAATTAAACCAATTAGGGCAAATTCTCATAATTCACAAACAACCCTAAGATTCCATTTCCATCAATGTCCCAACATTAATCTCGTTTCTCTATGCCTAACATGCATATAGGTTTACATATTTAAAACCCCAACTTTTTGTAAAATTTCACAAAGACCCAAACTTTCTCAAAATTACCCAACAACCCCCAACATATCAAAATGCTAAAACTCAAAGACAAAACTCATAAGATGGAGTAGGTTATCCCTACCTCGAAGTTAGAGCTCAAACCAAGAAGTGACCAAAACCAAAATGCTCCAAATCCCAACTTTTTTTCAGATTAAAACGAAGCCCTCGACGATCAACACAACTTTTACAAAGGCCGAAAGGAAGGAAGACACTCTAACTAGATCAAACCCTAGAGAGAAGGGAGTTTCTAGAGAGAGAGGCTCTCAAAATATCATTTTGGAAAGTAAGAGAGAGAGAGAGAGAGAGAGAGAGAAAGCAAAAAGTGATTTGAAAATGCCCAATTGCTCACTGATATACGACATTTCCGCTCGAGCGTAAAACACACCGCTCGAGCGTAAAGAACAAAAATCTGGGTTCGCTCGAGCGCGATAAGGCCCGCTCGAGCGCCAAGACACAGACACAAAGCACATCCGCTCGAGCGTGAAAAACCAGTCCGCTCGAGCGTGTATCTTCCCCTCCCATAACTCTCACCAAAAAAGTACTGGCTGCTCGAGCGCCACTAATCCCGCTCGAGCGCGACCCGCTTGAGCGGAAGAAACCCGCTCGAGCGTGAATAACGCACCTGCAGTAGTTTTGCAGGGCTCAAAATACTGGGAGTATGCAATCTCCGCTCGAGCGCTCCAAGACCCGCTCGAGCGGAACAACCAAAAATTTAACAATCAAGAATTTAGACCAAGGCTCAATCCACCCACTCGAAACAAGACCAACACATCCTAAAACTCAAATAAATGGGATTAAAGGATGACCACAAGATAGACACAACTACTAACTCCACGGAACCGAGTCCGGAATATAACTGAACAGTAAAGGGAATACCGGGATCGCTATAACCTCCCCCCCTTAAAGAATTTCGTCCCCAAAATTAAGGAGACGCCTAAACACAAGGCCAACAGATCACGGAGCACTCAACACCCGAGCCCCAAGGAAAGAAGTTACTTTCACAACGAACCTCGCTTCACTCTTACCAAGGAAGGGACTAACCAAGGGAACATGTTCTAAACGACAACACTTTAGGCACGAACGTCACAACAAAACCAAACCTCCCCCGAAACAATTCACCAACAACCAACTAGCACCCCAAGCTAAGTCACTACTCAACATGCATAATTCCAAATAGAACAATCAACACAATTCTTTTGTATACAATTATGAGAAATTATTTTCTGATTCATGAGGCATTTCTTGAAAGTAATCAAGTTTTCAACGTTGACATTTTGAAACAAATTTTGCATTTTTCAAGCGTAACTCAAAAGTTTTGTAAACATTTTTCATACACACAGTGTTACTCACAACACCTAACCATTCTCATAACGATTAAATTGAATCAATTTCTCCACAATACACAATTTAGTACACACCAACCTGACCCATTACCGGTCACCTCACCTCTATTCTAGAGACAATTTACAATATATGCTATAACATGCAATATTAACATGCATTTCTTTCAAATCTAGAAATTTCTGATAAACATGATTCACAATTTCATATCATAATTAAAGTTCATGATATACTTCTAGTTCCACAATGCATCCTACACATGCAATATTACGTTAAACTTCCATTTCAGGGTAAGTTTCAAAATACTTCCATCAACCAAAACATATGCAATGTTCCACAATTTAAGACATGTTTAATGCTCTTAAATTTTTAACAACACAACAAAAATACAACATAAGACATCTACAACGTCTCGACTGCCGTCAATACCCAAACTAGTATTTAGTACTTACCACCCCAACATAGGGAACATAAAATAACCGCCCACAAGGCTTCCAGTCAACTCTCACAAAACAGTATGTAAGACATTTCTACCCCATAAATTCATGGTCTTTGAACAAAATCGTCCTAGTTTACGAAGAGTACCCAATGACCCTAAGAGAATCACCACATAGCCATCCCACACAACCCGTCATAATCACAGTGATGACGCAATACCCAAAACAGAACCTTCAAGAAAGGGACTCCTAAAGATTTCAAGTTCCCAATAACGCAACGACCCAAAGGATAACATTGCACACCCTCGTGCCTTACAACGCCCAACAAGGACTGAACGAGTCAAAATGATTCCAACCGAAAGCCTCACTCACTCTTCACAACCTTACCACCTCACCTGTGTTACCACCATCCAAACTGGACGACGGACACTTATAACCAAGTGACCTGACTTAACCAAACATCCAACCTCTCGATTCCAATCAGAAACCACACTACTGCCTCATCAAGGTACCCACCTGGGATTCTTCTAAGACTGATCCCCTTTCTACCCATCGTCTAATAACAACATACGAACCACACACTAACACGTATCGCACTGTGCAAAACTCCCTCATTTAGAGATTTCACTCACCACCTCGACTAAAGCCCGAAGTAATAAAATTTGCATACCCCTTCCCTCGTACTGAGTTAACTGACAGGGTCTACTACACCGTGATATTCAACACTGCCAAGTAACCGTTCATACCGAACACAAGCCAATGTAGTACCTTCATCCGCCAACGACCTATAGGGTCCACTCTTCATCCCAATCCTTATTTGTCACTCACCCCGCAAGTGCAATCAAGACACCCAGCCTCTGTGCCAAACTACTAGCCAATGCTACCGCTAGACAACCACCGTGAACCAAACACCCAACACCCTCGCATGTTGCCGACAAGGTTCTCAAAGATTCACCATTCTAACTTTCCAGGGGGGCAAAAGTCCTCAACCTTCTCATTATCAACCCAAACTTATCCTCACAAGGACCATACCACAGTGACTCCACTCACGGGTCACATTTAAACCATGGTTTATACACCCAACCAATCCTACCGCCTATAACACCTGGCCTACCCGGCATTAAGGTACAAACCTGTCATATTCTACCATCAAAAGGAGTCAGGAAACTTAAGAAATACCCATTACACCATCGCTTAGGATATAACACTAGCTGCTTACCACCCACTACTTCCCGATACCAACAACCACTATCTTATATAGGGTCTCACACTCCCCCTAATAAAACTACTAATCAACATACATGCAAATTTGGCGACGTTACCTACCACGAAGGTACAAGTCTATTCCTGACAAATTAACACACCATGCCCCCGCAGAATGCTATGTTAAACACATACTTCACCTAGTATTAATCGTACACTTCACATCCTCTCGAGGAGTTCTCCCAACAAACGACCAAAATTTCTACCAAACACATGAGACTAAACGGGTAGCACCCAAGAAGTTCCGCACATCTGGCAAGTATAACTGTTCTCGCCCCCTAGTAATCCTGATTAGGATACACATCCCTCGATGATTCTTCTAAATTTGAAAACATGGCTTATTAGCCCTCATTTCTCTCAAACCAAGTCACACGCATATACATGCATTGTTACCAAAAATTTTATGGTTACACAACTCATTACATTAATAAAACTTTAGCATTACAACTTGCTCCAATCCACCCAATCCAGGGATGTTAACAAACAAAGCATATATATATATAGACAAACACACAATATAGATGTTTCAACATTCCCAAAACACATTGGTTACACAACAGGACCTAATGATTACAAACGATAATTCACCAATTACAAAACGGACTAGTCAAAACAAAACCACCCCCTTGGTATTACCACAACTACCGTCCCTCACTGGACCTCAAAAGTTAGTCATTCTCTGACCCAAGATATTCTATGAGCTTACAAGCCACAAACAAGGACTACTGACGTGCCCCAACCGGCTACACTTGCAATAATTGCGAATTTCCTCCAACTGGGGCTTGGGAACTCGACTTCACTGAGGCCCTCGAAATCTGGCCTATTTGTCCCCCAAAACGATACTGCCCCTCCCCAATCGAATAAGGCTGGACCCGACTAGGTTGTAAAACCCCTAAAGAAGTCCCCGACTGGGTACAGAAACGTTGGATATGACCTGGCTGATTACACCTCCAACAGGTAAACGGCTCCCGAGTACGAGCCTGGTCCAAAGTCCGAGCTAATGAAGGCCCCAACGACTGCCTTCCCACCAAACTTTCGATCGGCCCAAAACCTGGCTGGCTAGAAGGTCCTGGTGGTGCAACTACTGGTTGAACTACTAACCCTGCCCCCTTCCTCTGTGGGCAAACCGAAACCTTGTTACCCAGCAAACCACATTTGAAACAAATGATACCCCTCTGTTTACTTTCTCTCGAACCCAAATCCGACATTGGAAGGGTAGCTTTAGCCCGACCTCCCTGTTGCAGGCTTAAACCCCTCTGCCTCTTAAAAGGCCTACCAACACCCTGAGTTATAGGAGTTGCCGAAATGGCCTCCTCCCTATTCTGACCCATAGCCAGCACCGCTGCCTCCACATGAGTCGCAGCCCTAACAAGCACACTGTAACTCCTAGACCAAGACCCCGCAATCCTTTCACAGATGTCGTCACGCAGCTTACTCTCAAACTCGAAACAACACAACTCCTCCGTCTCCACCAATTCTGGAGCAAACCTCGACAGGTTAGCAAACCATCTTTCAAACCGCACCAAAGGTGTAGTACCTTGGCGTAACTCCACAAACTGTTTCCGTAACTCTTCCCGAGCGGAAGGAGGGAAATCACAAATTCCTCGCCTAAGCATCCTAGTAAAAGTAACAAAGGATATTAGCACATTCATAAATGTGCCGAAACTAAACACTCACGTCCCAATACATGGATAACTGTAATTCATTCCACGTAAGCACATAATCACATAAGCACTTACGAATTTCATTTCTGGATAATGATATTCCCGAGGCGCTGCTAGAGTTCTGGTTAGAAACAGCATTGATCAGGTGCCTTTCCAACAGGACTCCCAGAAACCCAAGGATCCAATCAACATCCAAGAAACTACATTCCATACCCAAATAATCACAAAAACATGTTCTCACGTAAGTACATAACATTATATCTAGGTCTCTAACAAGCGAGACAAACCCATTGTGATACTAATCACTTCCCACGTACCAAAAGTATTCGAACCCGGTACGCTTTGATACCAAGTTGTCACGCCCTAAAAAAATAACATTAAACCCATCAGTTTAGACATGCATTGATATAAAGACAAACACCATTCTATTCATCAGACTAATTCTTTACAGAAAATATTACATGTTAACAAAAAAAGTAAATGCCCTACGGGCTTACAGCTTTCCAAGCTAACACTTGGTTACAAAGAGGAGAGTGCTAACTCAATACACATTTAGCCCTTGGCTTGAAATTACAAGTAATACAACATGAAATAACAAAACCACAAACGTCTGCCTACCTCTAGCCTCCCAAGCTATGTCCTTGGAGGTGGCATGCTACCTGCACCTGAAAATGATGTTCACATGTAGGGTGAGCCACAGCCCAGTAGAAATATACTAAACCAACTATGAACATTGACTAAGAGATTGGCAACTGATAGATGGTCAACACTTACACTTCCATTTACATTTTATCACAATTCCATGATAGTCAAATCTATGTTACAATTCACTTTCCATTTCTTATTCAACCTTGAGTTTGAAAACGAGGCTCAGTACTCTGGCCAAGACATTTGATGAGGTTATAGTTCATCACTAGAACACTTTCGAAATTCAAGGTGGACACACATTTTGGTGTTGTGTCAATAACACATAAACTACTTCCATACTTCACAACGATGATGATATACATTTTAGTGCTATATCAAATCAAACAAACCTTTCAATAGATAAGCATATGAGCTATATCACTACAACCACAGATAAGCATATGAGCTATATCACTACTACCACAGATAAGCATATGAGCTATATCAACATTCCAATAGATAAGCATATGAGCAATATCAATACTTCAACAGATAAGCATATGAACTGTATCATCACTACAATGGGAGAGCATATGAGCTGCATCCTTGGGTCCATCCCCCATTTTCCCTTAACCATTAACCGGTTTAGAGGTACATCCCCCATCTTCCCCTAAACCGTGGAGTACATCCCCCATCTCCTCCCATACACAAGCAATGCATATAAACATAGAATCATATACGCAATCAATCAATATATAAAGTTAATGTATTCAACCAACCGTCTACACGTAATGCATATGCACATATTGGTCATATGCACAATCAATCAATACATAAAGTTAATGTATTCTATCAACCGTCATACTCTATGACACATCCAATTAATTAGTTTTAGTTTGCCTAGTCATCATGCATTGTCTACAACAATCAACACTACCCTCCACCGGTAGCCCAAAGCAATTATTTCTAAACAGGAAATAAATGCACAAATGAATAATATATCAACATTTCAACTAGGTGAGCAAATAAAGATTCAATTACACCCTTTAGTCCCATACATTCCCAATTTCAACATTCTCAATTCAATTCCTCATTTTCTTTAATTAATTATATACATTAATTAATTAAACCAATTAGGGCAAATTCTCATAATTCACAAACAACCCTAAGGTTCAATTTCCATCAATGTCCCAACATTAATCTCATTTCTCTATGCCTAACATGCATATAGGTTTACATATTTAAAACCCCAACTTTTTGTAAAATTTCACAAAGACCCAAACTTTCTCAAAATTACCCAACAACCCCCAACATATCAAAATGCTAAAACTCAAAGACAAAACTCATAAGATGGAGTAGGTTATCCCTACCTCGAAGTTAGAGCTCAAACCGAGAAAAATGCTCCAAATCGCAACTTTTTTCAGATTAAAACGAAGCCCTCGACGATCAACACAACTTTTACAAAGGCCGAAGGGAAGGAAGACACTCTAACTAGATCAAACCCTAGAGAGAAGGGAGTTTCTAGAGAGAGAGGCTCTCAAAATATCTTTTTGGAAAGTAAGAGAGAGAGAGAAAGCAAAAAGTGATTTGAAAATGCCCAACTGCTCACTGATATATGATATTTCCGCTCGAGCGTAAAACACACCGCTCGAGCGTAAAGAACAAAAATTTGGATCCGCTCGAGCGCGATAAGGCCCGCTCGAGTGCCAAGACACAGACACAAAGCACATCCGCTCGAGCGTGAAAAACCAGTCCGCTCGAGCGTGTATCTTCCCCTCCCAGAACTCTCACCAAAAAAGTACTGGCCGCTCGAGCGCCACCATTCCCGCTCGAGCGTAAGAAACCCGCTCGAGCGTGAATAACGCACCTACAGAAGTTTTGCAGGGCTCAAAATACTGGGAGTATGTAATCTCCGCTCGAGTGGAACGGCCAAAAATTTAACAATCAAGAATTTAGACCAAGGCTCAATCCACCCACTCGAAGCAAGACCAACACATCCTAAAACTCAAATAAATGGGATTAAAGGATGACCACAAGATAGACACAACTACTAACTCCACGGAACCGAGTCCGGAATACAACTGAACAGTAAAGGGAATACCGGGATCGCTATATCCAACTTCCTTTTTAATTAAATTTCCAAATGGATCGTTAAGGATTTGGAAATTAAATAAAAAATGAAGTTGAATAGAAAAGGAAGTGGAATAAAAATAGAAGTGGAATAAAAATAAAAGAAACCACTATACCTTAACGATCTATTTGGAAATTGAATAAAAAGGAAGTTGAATAGAAAAGGAAATTGAATAAAAATGGAAGTTGCATAAAAATAAAAATGGAAGTTGCATAAAAATAAAAGTGAAAGTTGCATAAAATTAAAAATGGAAAGTTCATTCAAGAAACCACTATACCTGAACGATCCATTTGGAAATTAAATGGAAAAGGAAGTTGAATTGGAAAAGGAAATTGAATAGAAAATGAAATTGAATAGAAAAGGAAACTGAATAAAAATTAAAGTTGAATAAAAATGGAAGTTCATTCAACGATCTATTTGGAAATTAAACAAAAAAGGAAGTTGAATAGAAAAGGAAATTGAATAAAAATGAAACCACTATACCTTAACGATCTATTTGAAAATTAAATAAAAAAGGAAGTTGAATGGAAAATGAAATTGAATGAACTTGAATAAAAATTAAACAAAAAAGGAAAGGAAAAATGGAAGTTGAATAAAAAAGGAAAGTTTAACTTCCATTTTTATTTTTATGCAACTTCCTTTTTTCTTTAATTTCCAAATAGATCGTTAAGGAATTTCCTTTTATTTAATTTCCAAATAAAAAAGTGGGTATAGTGATTTCTTGATTGAACTTCCATTTTTTTAAATTCAATTTCCTTTTCTATTTATTTAAAAAGGAAGTTGAATAGAACTATACCCATTTTAAATAAAAGGAAGTTGAATAAAAAGGAAGTTGAATAGAAAAGGAAACTACTATACCTTAACGATCTATTTGGAAATTAAATAAAAATGGAAATTGAATAAAAAATGAAATTAAATAGAAAAGGAAGCTGCATAAAATAAATAGAAGTGGAATTCCATTTTTAATTTTATGCAACTTGCATTTTTATTTTTATTCCATTTTTAATTTTATTCAATTTCTATTTAATTTCCAAATAGATCGTTAACGTATGGTTTTATTCCTTTTCTATTCAACTTCCTTTTTTTTTTATTTTTTCCTTTTCTATTCAACTTCCCTTTTTATTTAATTTCCAAATAGATCGTTAAGGTATAGTGGTTTCTTGAATGATCATTCCATTTTTATTTTTATTCAACTTCCTTTTCCATTCAACTTTCTAACGATCTATTTGGAAATTAAATAAAAAAGGAAGTTGAATAAAAAATAGATCGTTATGGTATAGTGGTTTCTTGAATGAACTTCCATTTTTAAATTTCATTATAGATCGTTAAGGTATAGTGGTTTCTTGAATGAAATTCCTATTCTATTCAACTTCCTTTTTTATTTAATTTCCAAATAGATCATTAAGGTATAGTGGTTTCTTGAATGAACTTCCATTTTTAATTTTATGCAACTTCCATTTTTATTTTATTTAATTTCCAAATAGATCGTTAAGGTATAGTGGTTTCTTGAATGAACTTCCATTTTTAATTTTATTCCACTTGTAACGCCCTCAAATAATACATCAAACCCACCAATATAGACATGCTTTGATACATAAAAGATCTACATCCTTCCATTCATCAGAGTTTCATTACAAAAAGTATTACATGTTAATAATAAAAGCAAATGCCCTAAGGGCTTACAGCTTTCCAAGTTAACACTTAGTTACAAAAAGTAGAGTGCTAACTCATTTACACATTAAGCACTTGGCTTGAAATTTACATGTAATACATCAAAAAAAGAAAGACAACAAAAGTCTGCCCGCCTCTAGCCTCCCAAGCTATGTCCTTGGAGGTGACATGCTACATGTACCTGAAAATGATGTTCCCATATAGGGTGAGCCACAGCTCAGTAGAAATACACTAAACCAACTATGAACAATGACTAAAAGATTTGCAGTTGATAGGTGGCCAACACTAATACATCCATTTATATCACCTTACAGTTTCATGACATACAAGTCCATGTTACTTTTCATTTTCCATTTCCTTACAATTCTCACTTCATAACTATGGCTCAGAACCTGGCCAACAACTTATATGAGACAGTAACTCATATTAAACATTTTCCCATTTCATAATAGATAAGCATACTAGCTATATCAACACTTCCATAGACATGCATAAGAGCAATATCACACTTCCAAAGACAAGCATATGAGCTGTGTCAACACATCACTAGATAAGCATATAAGCTATATCTATGGAGTCCATCCCCTATCTCCTCCCAAACAACATCCAGTTTAGAGGTCCATCCCCTATCATCTCCTAAACCGTGGAGTACATCCCCTATCTTCTCAAACACCACACAATGCATATAAACAATAATTATACACATCACCAATCAATACATAAATTTAATGTATTCTTTCAACTGTCATACTCAATGACACATTCCAGTGATTAGTTTTAGTTTGCCCAATCATCATGCATTGTCTACAACAATCAAGATTATCCTCCACCGATGCCCAAAGCAGTTATTTCTATACAGAAAATAAATGCATAAAATGGATAATACATCAACATTTCAATTCGGTGAGTAATAAGTAATTCAACTACACCCTTTTATCCCATATACTTCCAATCTCAACATTTCCACTTCAATTCCTCATTTCTCACAATTAATTATACCAATTAATTAATCAATGTAATTAGGGCATTTTCCATAATTAACATTACAACCCTTAAGGTTCCATTTTCATCAATGTCTTAACATAAATTCCATTTCTCTAGACCAAACATACCTTTAGGTTCGTTATAAATAAAACCCCAACTTTTGTAAAATTACACAAAGGCCCAAAGTTTTCTCAAAATTACATAACAACTCCCAACACATCAAAATGCTAAAATTTAAAGACAAAGTCCATAAAGAGGAGTAGGATATCCCTACCTCAAAGTTTGAGCTCAAAAGGAGAAGAAGACCCAACGACCAACGTGCTCCAAATCCAAAGATTTTCAGATTAAATCGAAGCCCAAGTCACCATCTATCTTTTTAACAAAGCACTTAGGGTAGATTCACACTAGAAGGAGATGATTTCATAGAGAGAAGACAAGTCTAGAGAGAGAGGGTCTCGAATTTAGGGTTTGAAGATGAAAAGGTTTTGAAAAAGTGATGTTCTCCATGGCTGCTGCTAACTGATATAAACAGGCTCGCTCGAGCGAAGACTTGGTCGCTCGAGCGACCAGACACAGAAAACCCTCGCTCGAGCCAAGACCTCAAACCTTCAGGTCTACGACTAGACGCACGCTCGAGCGACAGATTGCTCGCTCGAGCGAAGACCGAACCAGATCGCTCGAGCGAAGAAAAGCTCGCTCAAGCCAAGAAATGCAACTCTCAGGTCCAGAACCAGACCCAATCGCTCGCTCGAGCGAAGCCACTCTGGCTCGAGCCACCAGACACAAAACTTCACTCTCGCTCGAGTGACCAAACCCTGGCTCGAGCAAAGGACCAAAGACAGAAGCTCGCTCGAGCGAAGAACTGCTCGCTTGAGCGAAGACCCAAAATTCTGGGCAGCAACACTTGGCTCCCAAACACAACCAACATGTAACAAACCTGCTCAACACATCCTATAACTCAAATACAATGTAGGAAAGGATGTAAACAAGATAGTAATCAACTACTAACATCCACGGACACACGTCCGGATCACTGTACAATAAGGGGTAAACCCGGGATCGCTATACCACTTTTATTTTTATTCAACTTCATTTTTTATTTAATTTCCAAATAGATCGTTAAGGTATAGTGGTTTCTTGAATGAACTTCCATTTCTATTTTTATTCAACTTCCTTTTTTTATTCAATTTCATTTTCCATTCAACTTCCATCATTTTCTATTCAACTTCCTTTTTTATTTAATTTCCAAATAGATCGTTAAGGTATAGTTGTTTCTTGAATGAACTACCATTTTTAATTTCCATATAGTGAATAAAAATAGAAATGGAATAAAAATAAAAATGGAAGATGCATAAAATTGGAAGTTGCATAAAATTAAAAATGGAAGTTCATTCAAGAAACCACTATACCTTAACGATCTATTTGGAAATTAAATAAAAAAGGAAGTTGAATAGAAAATGAAATTGAAATAAAAAAGGAAGTGGAATAAAAATAAAAGCGGAAGTTGCATAAAATTAAAAATGGAGGTTCATTCAAGAAACCACTTAACGATCCATTTGAAACTTAAATAAAAAATGAAGTTGAATAGAAAAGGAAATTGAATGGAAAAGGAAATTGAATGCAACTTCCATTCCATTTTTAATTTATGCATCTGCATAAAATTAAAAATGGAAACCTTTTCTATTCAACCACTATACCTTAACAATCTAAGGAAATTGAACTTTTTTTGCAACTTCCATTTTTATTTTTATTCAACTTCCTTTTCTATTCAATTTCATTTTATGCAACTTTCATTTTTATTTGTATTCAATTTCCTTTTCTATTCAACTTCCTTTTTTATTTAATTTCCAAATAGATCGTTAAGGTATAGTGGTTTTCTTGAATGAACTTCCTTGTTAAGATCGTTAAGGTATAGTGGTTTCATTTTCCATTCAACTTTCATTTTTATGCAACTTCCACTTTTATTTTTATTCAATTTCCTTTTCCATTCAACTTCCTTTTTTTATTTAATTTCCAAATAGATCATTAAGGTATAGTGGTTTCTTGAATGAACTTCCATTTTTCATTTTTTATTTAATTTGTAAATAGATCATTAAGGTATATTGAATAAACTTCCATTTTTAATAAAATTATAAAAAGGAAGTTGAATAAAAATGCTCATTCATTCAAGAAACCACTATACCTTAACGATCTATTTGGAAATTAAATCAAAAAGAAAGTTGGAAATTAAATACCTTAACGATCAATTTGGAAATTAAATAAAAAAGGAAGTTGAATGGAAAAGGAAATTGAAACCACTATACCTTAACGATCTATTTGGAAATTAAATAAAAAGGAAGTTGAATAGAAAAGGAAAAGGAAATGAAAGTTGAATAAAAAGGAAATTGAATAAAAATGGAAGATGCATAAAATTAAAAATGGAAGTTCATTCAAGAAACCACTATACCTTAACGATCTATTTGGAAATTAAATAAAAAAGGAAGTTGAATGGAAATTTCCTTTTCTATTCAACTTCTTTTTTATTTAATTTCCAAATAGATCGTTAAGGAATAAAAATAAAAAGGAAGTTGAATAGAAAAGGAAATTAAATAAAATTAAAAATGGAAGTTGCATAAAATTAAAAAATGAAGTTGTTGCAACTTCCTTTTATTTAATTTCCATTTTTAAGGTATAGTGGAAGTTCCTTTTTTATTGAAGTTCATTTGCTATTGAATGAATTTCCAAATAGATCGTTAAGATATAGTGGTTTCTTGAATGAACTTCCATTTTTATTTTTATTTCACTTCTATTTTTATTCAATTTCCTTTCCTTTTTATTTAATTTCCAAATGGATCGTTAAGGTATAGTGGTTTCTTGAATGAACTTCCTTTTTTAATTTTATTCAAAAAGTTCAACTTCCACTTTTATTTTTATTCCACTTGCATTGAACTTGCATTTTTAATTTTATGCAACTTCAACTTCCTTTTAAATAAAGTTGAATAAAAATAAAAATGGAAGTTGCATAAAATTAAAAATGGAAGTTTATTCAATTTCATTTTTCATTCAATAAACCACTATACCTTAACGATCTATTTGGAAATTAAATAAAAATGGAACTTCCTTTTCTAAGGTATAGTGGATTATTGAATGAACTTCCATTTTTAATAGAAAAGGAAATTAAATAAAAAATGGAAGTTGCATAAAATTAAAAATGGAAGTTCATTCAAGAAACTACTATGCCTTGACAATCTATTTGGAAATTAAATAAAAAAGGAAGTTGAATACAAATGGAAATTGAATAAAAATGGAAGTGGAATAAAATTAAAAATGAAGTTGAATAAAAAAGGAAGTTAAATAAAAATAGAAGTGGAAGTTGCATAAAATTAAAAATGAAAGTTCATAAAATTAAAAATGAAAGTTCATTCAAGAAACCACTATACCTTAACGATCTAATCGTTCATTCAAGAAACCATTATACCTGAACGATCTATTTGGAAATTATGAACTTCCATTTTTAATTTTATGCAACTTCCATTTAATTAAAAATGGAAGTTCATAAAATTAAAAATGGAAGTTAAACAAAAAAGGAAGTTGAAATAAAATAAAAATAGAAATTGCCTAAAAAATGCAAGTTGAATAAAAATAAAAAAGGAAGTTGCATAAAATTAAAAATGGAAGTTCATTAAAGAAACCACTATACCTTGACGATCTATTTGGAAAAAATTGAAGTTCATTCAAGAAACCACTATACCTGAACGATCTATTTGGAAATTAAACAAAAAAGGAAGTTGAATAAAAATAAAAATGGAAGTTGCATAGAAAATGCAAGTGGAATAAAAATAAAAAAGGAAGTAGCATAAAATTAAAAATGGAAGTTCATTCAAGAAACCACTATACTTTGACGATCTATTTGCAAAAAATTGAAGTTCATTCAAGAAACCACTATACCTGAACGATCTATTTGGAAATTAAATAAAAAAAAGAAGTTGAATAAAATTAAAAATGGAAGTTGCATAAAATTAAAAATGGAAGTTCATTCAAGAAACACTATACCTTAATGATCTTTTTAATTTCCAAATAGATCGTTAAGGTATTGTGGTTTCTTGCATTTTTATGCAATTTTCTTTTCTCTTCAACTTCCAGTTTAATTTCTAAATAGATCGTTGAGGTATAGTGGTTTCTTGAATGAATTTCTATTTTTAATTTTATTCAAATTCTTTTTCTATTCAACTTCCTTTTTTATTTAATTTCCAAATAGATTGTTATGGTATAGTGGTTTCTTGAATGAACTTCCATTTTAATGCTTTCAAGTTTGAAAATTGAAAATGAAAGTTCATTCAAGAAACCACTATACCTTAACGATCTATTTGGAAATTGAATAAAAATGGAAGTTGAATAAAATTAAAAATTGAAGGCATAGTGGTTTATTCAATTTCCTTTTCTATTCAACTTCCTTTCCTATTCAACTTCCTTTTTTAAATAATTTCCACTTCTTGAATGAACTTACATTTTTATTTAATTTCCTTTTTTATAGATCCATTTTAATTTTATGCAACTTTCATTGGAAGTTCATTCAAGAAACCACTATACAATTTTATGCAACTTCTATTTTTATTTTTATTCAATTTTCTTTTCTATTCAACTTCCTTTTTTATTTAATATCCAAATAGATCGTTCAGGTATAGTGGTTTCTTGAATGAACTTCCATTTTTAGTTCATTTCCAAATAGATCGTTAAGGTATAGTGATTTCTTGAATGAACTTCCTTTTTTATTTAATTTCCAAATAGATCGTTAAGGCATAGTGGTGTACCTTAACGATCTATTTGGAAATTAAATAAAAAAGGAAGTTGAATAGAAAAGGAAGTTCATTCAAGAAACCACTGTACCTTAACGATCTATATGGAAATTAAATAAAAAATAAAGTTGAACGGAAAAGGAAAGTGAATAAAAATAAAAATGGAAGTGGAAGTGGCAAAAAATTAAAAATTGAAGTTCATTCAAGAAACCACTATACCTTAACGAACTATTTGGAAATTAAATAAAAAAGGAAGTTGAATAAAAATGAAGTGGAATAAAAATAAAAATGGAAGTTGCATAAAATTAAAAATAAAAGTTCATTCAAGAAACCACTATACCATAACAATCTATTTGGAAATTAAATAAAAAAGGAAGTTGAGTAGAAAATGAAATTGAATAAACTTCCTTTTATTCAATTTCCTTTTCTATTCAATTTTATTTTCCATTCAACTTCCTATTTTCTTGAATGAACTTCCAAATAGATCGTTAAGGCATAGTGGTTTCTTGAATGAACTTCCATTTTTATTCCACTTGCATTTTTATACCTTAACGATCTATTTGGAAATTAAGGTATAGTAGTTTTTTGAATGAACTTCAATTTCATTTTTATTTTTATTCATTTTTAATTTAATAAAAATAAAAAAGGAAAGGAAACTGGAAGTTGAATAAAAATGGAATAGTGGAATAAAAAAGGAACTTCCTTTTTTGAATTTTCTTTTCTATTCAGGTATAGTGGTTAAATAAAAAAAGAAGTTGAATGGTTTCTTGAATGAACTTCCATTTTCATAAAATTAATAAAAAATGAACTTTCTTTTCAATTTTCTTTTATTCAATTTCCTTTTCTATTCAACTTCATTTTTTATTTAATTTCCAAATAGATCGTTAACGTATAGTGGTTTCTTGAATGAACTTCCATTTTCATAAAATTAAATATGGATCGTTAAGGTATAGTGGTTTCTTGAATAAACTTGCATTTTTAATTTTATGCATCTTCCATTTTTATTTTTATTGCACTTGCATTTCTATTCAACTTCCTTTTTTGTTTAATTTCCAAATAGATCGTTCAGGTATGGTGGTTTCTTGAATAGAACTTCCATTTTTAATTTTACGCAACTCCACTTTTAAATGCAAGTTCATTCAATAAACCACTATACCTTAACGATCCATTTGGAAATTAAAACTATACCATAACGACCTGAACGATCTATTTGGAAATTAAATTAAATAAAAAAGGAAGTTGAATAAAAATAGAAGTGGAATAAAAATAAAAAAGGAAGTTGAATAAAATTAAAAATGGAAGTTCATTCAAGAAACCACTATACCTGAACTTCCATTTTTAATTTTATGCCTTCACGATCTATTTGAAAATTAAACAAAAAAGGAAGTTGATTTCCAAATAGATCGTTAAGGTATAGTGGTTTCTTGAATGAACTTCCATTTATAATTTTATGCAACTTCCACTTTTATTTTTATTCAATTTCCTTTTCTATTCAACTTCCTTTTTTGTTTAACTTTTATTTTTATTCAATTTCATTTTCTATTCAACTTCCTTTTCTATTCAATTTCCTTTTTTATTTTTATTTCGCTTTCACTTTTATTTAATTTCCTTTTCTATTCAACTTCCTTTTTTATTTAATCTCACTTCTATTTTTATTTAATTTTCTTTTCTATTCAACTTCCTTTTTTTATTTAATTTCCAAGTAGATCGTTAAGGTATACTGGTTTCTTGAATGAACTTCCATTTTTATTTTTATTCCATTTTTAATTTTATGCAACTTTCTTTTCTATCAACTTCCTTTTTTATTTAATTTCCAAATTGATCGTTATGCAACTTCTATTTTTAATTTCCTACAACTTCCATTTTTATTTTTATTCCACTTCCATTTTTAATTTTTCCATTTCTATTTTTATTCAATTTCCTTTTCTATTCAACTTCTTTTTTTATTTAATTTCCAAATAGATCGTTAAGGTAGAGTGGTTTCTTGAATGAACTTCCATTTTCATAAAATTAAATATGGTTCGTTAAGGTATAGTGGTTTCTTGAATGAACTTGCATTTTTAATTTTATGCATCTTCCATTTTTATTTTTATTGCACTTGCATTTCTATTTGTAACACCCTGAAATAAATCCATAATACATATAACATTAACATGCATTGATAAAAGAAAACCAATCATTATCTCATTTATCAGAGTATCATTATTGAAAGACATCACATGTAACATCAAATAAAATGCCCTACGGGCTTACATCTTTCCAGGTTACCACTTGGACACAAAAACGTGAGTACTAACTCAACTACAAATTCAGCCATTGGCTTGAGTTTACATGTAATATCAAATAAAACAAATAAACGACGAATCTAAACAGAGTCTTCAACTCCAACTCCTTCCAAGCTAAGTCCTTGGAGGTAGCACATCACCTGAACCTGAAAATGATGTTCCCATATAGGGTGAGTCACAGCCCAGTAGAAATATACTAAACCAAATATAAGCATTGAATAAAGCAATAGTATTCGATAGATGGTTAACCAAGACAATCAATTACATCATTATACAGTCTCATGACACTAATGTCTATGACACGTTTCACTTTCCATTATTATCAATATGGCTCAGAACCTGGCCAAACTATAACAGTGAGACTACATCTCACATTAATAATATTTCCAATTCAATGAGGATATCAAATCATGTTAAACATTTCTTATATCATAATGGATACACATATTAGTGCTGTATCAACCTCAACCAAAATTCACTTCCATACTTCCCAATTGATACACATTTTAGTGATGTATCAATAACATGTAAAAACACTTCCATAAATCAATAAGCACTCATATTAGTTGTGCTAATGGAGTCCATCCCCTATCTCCTCCCAAACAATATCCGGTTTAGGAGTCCATCCCCTATCTCCTCCCAAACCGTGGAGTACATCCCCTATCTCCTCCCAAACAATATGCATATACAATGTATTAAACACTTGTCATATACAAAACTCAATCAAGACCTGTATTTATTGTATTAATTCAACAGTCAAAATTAATGACTTAACCAATGTGATTAGTTTCAGTTTTCCCTAATCCACATGCGATGTTTACAACAATCACGACTATCCTCCACCGATAGCCCAAAACAGTTATTTCTAAGCAGGAAATAAATGTATCAACAAATATAATCTTAACATTTCAACAGGCGAGTAATTAAATTATCCAACTACACCATTTAAGTTTATAATTCCCCAATTCTATGAATTCAACTAAATTCCCCAATTTCCTTAAATTAATTATACAAATTAATTAATTAAAACAACTAGGGTTTTTCCCAAAATTACCAAACAACCCCCAACATATCAAAATACCAAAACTTAGAACAAAACCTATAATAAGGAGTAGGAAATCCCTACCTCGAAGTAAATAACCCGAATGGAGAAGATGAAGATGATGACCCAAAATCCAAAGTGCTCCAAACCGCCAAACGCTCAGATTAAAACGAAGCTCTCGACTCACTCTATCTTTTTAATAAAGAGCCTAGGGTAGAAACACCCTAAAAAGAGATGAAACCTAAGAGAGAAGGTGAGTGGAGGGAGAGAGAAGTCGTACCTAGGGTTTTGGGATAAAAAAGAGGATGAAAAAGTGTTTTAAAACCCGCTGCTACCTATTTAAACCTGACAGGCTCGCTCGAGCGAAGGATTGGTATAGTGGTTTCTTGAATGAACTTCCTTTTTTATTTAATTTCCAAATAAATCATTAAGGTATAGTGGTTTCTTGAATGAACTTCCTTTTTTATTTAATTTCCAAATAAATCATTAAGGTATAGTGGTTTCTTGAATGAACTTCCATTTTTATTTTTATTCAATTTCATTTTCCATTCAACTTCCTTTTTTATTAAAGTTCCACTATACCTTAACGATTTATTTGGAAATTAAATAAAAAAATAGAATAAAAAAGGAAGATGCAAAAAAATAAAAATGGAAGTAGATTCAAGAAACCACTATACCTTAACGATCTATTTGGGAATTAAATAAAAAAGGAAGTTCATTCAAGAAACCACTATCGTTAAGGAAGTTGAATAAAAAAGGAAATTGAATAAAAATAGAAGTGGAATAAAAATAAAAATGGAATCTGCATAAAATTAAAAATGGAAGTTCATTCAATAAACCACTATACCTGAACGGTATAGTGGTTTCTTGATTTAGAAATTAAATAAAAAAGGAAGTTGAATAGAAAAGGAAATTGAATAAAAATAGAAGTTGAATGGAAGTTCATTCAAGAAACCACTATACCTTAACAAAAATGGAAGTGGTATAGTGGTTTCCTTTTTTAATTTTATTCCACTTGCATTTTTATTCAATTTCCTTTTCTATTCAGCTTATTGAATGAACTCCCTTTTCTATTCAACTTCCACTTGCATTTTTAATCAACTTCCTTTTCTGTTCAACTTCCTTTTTTGTTTCATTTCCAAATAGATCGTGGTACCACTATACCTGAACGATCTATTTGGAAATTAAAAGGAAGCTGAATAGAAAGTTGAATAAAAAATTAAAATGGAAGTTGCATAAAATTAAAAATGGAAGATGTATAAAATTAAAAATGGAAGTTCATTCAAGAAACCACTATACCTTAACAATCAATTTGGAATAAAAATAAAAAAGGAAGTTGAATAGAAAAGGACTTCCATTTTTTATTTTTATTCAATTTCCTTTTCTATTCAGCTTCCTTTTTTATTTAATTTCCAAATGGAAGTTGCATAAAATTAAATAATAAAAAGAAAGTTAAGGTATAGTGGTTTTTTGAATGAACTTCCAATTGAACTTCCTTTTATTTCAATTGAATAAAAATAAAAGTGAAAGTTGCATAAAATTAAAAATTGTTTAATTTCCAAATAGATCGCTAAGGTATAGTGGTTTAAGTGGAAATTGCATAAAAAGGAAGTTGAATAGAAAAAGAAATTAAAAAAAATGAAGTTTCATAAAAATGGAAGATGGAAGTTGAATAAAAATAAAAATTGAATAAAAATAGAAGTTGAATAGAAAAGGAAATTGAATAAAAATAAAAGTGGAAGTTGCATAAAATTAAAAATAGAAGTTGAATAAAAATAGATCGTTAAGGTATAGTGGTTTCTTGAATGAACTTCCATTTTTAACGATCTATTTCAAGAAACTTCCTTTCTATTCAACTTCCTTTTTTATTTAATTTTATTTTGGATCATTAAAGTATAGTGGTTTCTTAAATGAACTTCCATTTTTATTTTTATTCAGCTTCCATTTTTATTTTTATTCAATTTTCTTTTCTATTCAACCTTCCTTTTTTATTTATTTTGGAAATTGAAAATAATGAATAGAAAATGGAATTGAATAAAAACAAAAAAGGAAGTTGAATATGGAAGTTCCTTTTTTATTCAAGAAACTTCCATTTTTAAGGTATAGTGGTTTCTTGAATGGAAGTTGAATGGATCGTTAAGGTATAGTGGTGGTTTCTTGAAAGAACTGCCATTTTTATTTTTATTCAAATTCTATTCCACTTCCTTTTTTAATTTTTAATTTCTATTCAACTTACATTTTTTATTTAATTTCCAAATAGATCGTTAATTTCCTTTTATACAACTTCCACTTTTATTTTTCGTTATTCAACTTCCTATTTGGAAATTCATTCAACTTCCTTTTTTATTCAATTTTCATTTTTTATTCCACTTCCATTTTTAATTTTATGCATCTTCCATTTTTATTTTTATTCAATTTCCTTTTCTATTCAACTTCCACTTTTATTTTTATTATTCAACTTTCTTTTTATTTAATTTCCACTATATGGAAATTGAATAGAAAAGGAAATTGAAAATGGAAGTTCATTCAAAAAATCACTATGTCTTAACAATCTATTTGGAAATTAAATAGAAAAGGAAATTGAATGGAAAAGGAAATTGAATAAAAAAATATTCAAGAAACCATTATACCTTAACGATCTATTTGGAAATTAAACAAAAATAGAAATCGAATAAAACAAGAAGTTGAATAGAAAAGGAAATTGAAACCACTATACCTTGACAATCCACTTCTATTCCGCTTCTCTTTTTATTCAATTTCCTTTTCTATTCAACTTCCATTTTATTTTATGCAACTTCCATTTTTAATTTTATGCAGCTTCCATTTTTATTTAACTTCCTTTTTTTATTTAATTTCCAAATAGATTGTCAAGAAACCACTATACCTTAAGAAATTGAATGTTTAATTTCCAAATGGAAGTTCATTCAAGAAACCACTATACCTTAACGATCTATTTGGAAATTAAATAAAAAAAGGAAGTTGAATAGTAAAGGAAATTGAATAAAAGTGGAAGTTGCATAAAATTGAAAATTAAATAAAAAAGGAAGATGAATAAAAATAAAATGGAAATTATTTTTGTTTAATTTCCAAATGCATCGTTAAGGTATTGTGGTTTCCCTTTTCTATTCAACTTCCATTTTTATTTAATTTCCAAACAGATCGTTAAGGTATACTGGTTTCTTGAATGAACTTCCACTTTTATTCAACTTCCTTTTTTGTTTAATTTCCAAATAGATCGTTAACGTATAGTGGTTTCTTGAATGAATTTCCTTTTTTTTTTTTAATTTCCTTTTCCATTCAATAAACCACTATACCTTAACGATCTATCTGGAAATAAAATAAAAAAGGAAGTTGAATAAAATTAAAAATGGAAGTTGCATAAAATTAAAATGGAAGTTCATTCAATTTCCTTTTCTATTCAACTTCCTTTTTATTTTTATTCCACTTCCATTTCTATTCAATTTCCTTTTCTATTCAACTTCTTTTTTTATTTAATTTTCAAATGGATCGTTAAGGTGAATAAAAATGGAATTTGGATAAAATTAAAAATGGAAGTTCATTCAAGAAACCACTATACCTTAACGATCTATTTCCAAATTAAATAAACCACTATACCTTAACGATCTATTTGGAAATTCAATAAAAAAAGAAGTTGAATAGAAAAGGAAATTGAAAAAAAAATAGAAATGGAAGTTGCATAAAATTAAAAATGGAAGTTCATTCAATAAAATGGAAGTTGCATAAAATTAAAAATGGAAGTTCATTCAAGAAACCACTATGCCTTAACGATCTATTTAGAAATTAAATAAAAAAGGAAGTTGAATAGAAAAGAAAATTGAATAGAAATTAAATAAAAATGAAAGCGGAATAAACTTCCTTAAAAATGGAAGTGGAATAAAAATAAAAATGGAAGCTGCATAAAATTAAAATTGGAAGATGCATAAAAATAAAAATGGAAGAAAAAGGAAGTGGAATAAAAATATAAATGGAAGTTGCATAATATTAAAGTGGAAGTTCATTCAAGAAACCACTATACCTTAACGATCTATTTGGAAATTAAATAAAAATAAAAGTGGAATAAAAATGGAAGTTTAATTTCCAAATAGATCCGCTTCCTTTTGTATTAATTTCCAAATAGATCGTTCAGGTATAGTGGTAGGAAGTTGAATAGAAATAAAACCACTATGCCTTAACGATCTGTTTGGAAATTAAATAAAAATGCAAGTGCAATAAAAATAAAAATGGAAGTTCATTCAAAAAAATTGAATAAAATTAAAAATGGAAGTTCATTCAAGAAACCACTATACCTTAACGATCTATTTGGAAATTAAATAAAAATGAAAGTTGCATAAAATTAAATATGGAAGTTAAATAAAAATAAAAATGGAAGATGCATAAAAATAAAAGTGGAAGTTGCATAAAATTAAAAATAAAAAGTGGAATAAAAAAGGAAGTTGAATAAAATAGAAATTGAATAGAAAAGGAAATGGAAAATAAAAAAGGAAATTGAATAAAAATGGAAGTTGAATAAAAATGCAAGTGGAAGTTCATTCAAGAAACCACTATACCTTAACGATCTATTTGGAAATGAAATTGAATAAAAAAGGAAGCTGAATAAAAATGGAAGTGGAATAGAAAAGGAAATTGAATAAAAATGCAAGTAGAAAAGGAAATTAAATAGAAAAGGAAGTTGAATGGAAGTGGAAATTAAATAAAAATAAAAAAGGAAGTTGCATAAAATTAAAAATGGAAGTTCATTCAAGAAACCACTATACCTTAACGATCTATTTATAAATTAAATAAAAAAGGAAGTTGAAATAAAAATAAAATTAAAAATGGAAGTTTATTCAAGACACCACTATGCCTTAACGATC
The DNA here is from genome assembly GCA_036172215.1 of Camellia granthamiana. NCBI lineage: Eukaryota > Viridiplantae > Streptophyta > Magnoliopsida > Ericales > Theaceae > Camellia > Camellia granthamiana. The sequence continues at coordinate 1,461,624 of JAXFYN010000018.1, read as the reverse complement.
TATTTGGAAATTAAATAAAAATGGAAGTTGAATATAAAAGGAAAGTGGTTGAATAGAAAAGAAGAAGTAACCACTTTTTATTTTATGCAACTTTCATTTTTAATTTTATGCAACTTCCATTTTTATTCTATTTAATTTCTAAATAGATCGTTAAGGTATAGTGGTTTCTTGAATGAACTTCCATATTTAATTTTATGCAACTTGCATTTTTATTATTCCACTTGCATTTTTATTTAATTTCCAAATAGATCGTTAAGGTATAGTGGTGTCTTGAATAAACTTCCATTTTTAATATTATTCAATTTCATTTTCTATTTCTTGAATTTCCAAATAGGTCGTTAAGGTTAAGGTATAGTGGTTTATTGAATGAACTTCCATTTTCTATTCTATTCAACTTCCTTTTTTATTCAATTTCCTATTCTATTCAACTTCCTTTTTTATTTAATTTCCTTTTCTATTCAACTTTCTTTTTTAACGATTTATTTGGAAATTAAATAAAAAAGGAAGTTGAAGAGGAAGTTGAATAAAAATAAAAATGAAAGATGCATAAAAATAAAAATGGAAGTTCATCCAAGAAACCACTATATCTTAACGATCTATTTGGAAATTGAAGAAAAAGGAAGTTCATTCAAGAAACCACTATACCTTAACGATCTATTTTTATCAAAAAACCACTATTGAATAGAACTTGGAAATTAAATTAAATATTTAATTTTCAAGGAAATTGAATAAAAATGGAACTTTCATTGAATAAAAATGGAAAAAAAAGGAAGTTGAATGGAAAAGGAAATTAAAAATGGAAGTTCATTCAAGAAACCACTATACCTGAACGATCTATTTGGAAATTAAATAAAAATGGAAGTTGAACTTCCATGAAATTGAATAAAAATAAAAATGGAACAAAAATAAAAATGGAAGTGGAATAGTGGTTCAACTTCCATTTTTATTCAACATCCATTAATTTCCTTTTCTATTCAACTAACCACTATACCTTAACGATCTATTTGGAAATGAACTTCTATTTTTAATTTTATGCAGCTTCCATTTTTATTTTTATTGCACTTTTATTTTTATTCAGTCTCCTTTTCTATTCAACTTCCTTTTTTATTTAATTTCCAAATAGATCGTTAAGGTATAGTGGTTTCTTGAATGAACTTCCATTTTCAATTTCCTTTTTTATTCAATTTCCGTTTCTATTCAACTTCCTTTTTTATTTAATTTCTAAATGGATCGTTAAGGTATAGTGGAAGTTCATTCTATTTTCCATTTTTATTTTTATTCCACTTGCATTTTTATTCAATTTATTTTAAATTTCCAAACACTACAACAAAAGTAACCTATGGTGACGAAAACTAGTGAAGAAAATAAAATTCATCACTAAATGAAAATAATTCGTGAGGAATTTATAAATTTTGTCACATATAATAAAAAAATAAAAATGATAGGTGACAAAATTTATTTTCATCAATAAATACTTCATTTTAAGTGAGGAAAAATTTAGTTTCATCACCAAAAATTTTCCCGCTTTTTTTTTTTGGGTGGCGCCAAAATTTTGAGACTTTTGGTGACAAAAAAAATTTGTCACTAATTATAAAATTATTTGTGATGAATATATTTTCGTTACCAAAACGTTTTAATATTTCTGATATCTTTTGGTGAGGAAATAATATTGTCACCAATTTTGGTGGAAAATTTTTGATATATTGAGCGGCAATAAAAAAAATAGGGTATTAATTTTTTTTACCCTTTTCTATTTATCATCTCTCTCTCTCTCTCTCTCTCTCTGAAAATAGGGTATTAATTTTTCTTACCTCTTGCTCCTCCACTATGCCGATTGCCATCGTTGCCTCTATTAGTCTTGCCAATCGTCACCGCCAGTGGTAGCCTTGCCGGTAACCACCACATCTTCTTCGCTCGATGATTTGGTACATGGTTTCTCTTTGCTCTTTTTCTGGTGTCTCTTTCTCTTATTCTCTGTTTTGGTATGGTGACGAAAATTAGTGAAGAAAACAAATTTCGTCACTAAATAAGAATAATCCATGAGGAATTATAAATTGTCACGTATAATAAAAAAAGAAAAATAATAGGTGACAAAATTTATTTTCATCAATAAATATTTACTTTTAGGTGAGAAAAAAAATAAGTTTCCTCACCAAAAATTTTGAAAGTTTTGGTGAGAATTTTTTTTTTCGACAATTAAAAAATTATTAATAATGAATCACTACTACAAAAACAGTTAAAGATCACACTTTAACAAAATGAAAATCTCACTTTTATTAGAAGTGTGATAAAAAAATTAGATTGATATTTTAATCACACTTAATTTGAATGAGTGTGATAATATTTATTTTTTACGTCACTTTTTAATTAAGTGTGATTTTATATATATATATATATTTTTTAATCTCACATTCTAAATAAGTGTGATTATATATAATTTTTTTAATCACAACTTCTAAATAAGTGTGATCAAAAACTTTTGAGGGAAATATTTACCACCTAATTTTATTTTATGTTTAATTTTATTAATTTTATTAATTTATTATTTCTATGATACATACAAAGGAAATACCAATCAACATTGTTTACCCCTCTTTTCCACTCTCTCATTGTCTTGAACCCTAACCCATTAAACAGAGCGCGGTGAAGGTCGAGCAAAATCAGAGGGCAATGGGCGAACGGAGGTTGACGGCGGATTGACGGAGTCTACGACGACGAGAGGAGGCGGCTGTGAAATCTGGGTGCCTGCAACGAGGTTTGATAAATTAGCCTCTGACCTTCTCTTTCCCTCTCTCTCTCCCTCCCTCCTATATCCATTGGATCCCATGTTTCTGAACCGGCGCTCCTCTTTGCGAACACCTTCTGCTTCATTCTCTGGATTTTCTGAGGTACTTTCACATTTGGGTTCTCTTAATTTGTTTGGTTTACTTTCAATCTCTTAAATTGAAGGTGATGATCACTGGTCCTAGAGCAATCCGCTTATTGGTTATACACGATAATAGTTAGCTGGCAAAGGTATTGACGGTTCACCTTTATTAATTGATATGAATGAGGGTTTGAATTAAAGGTTGCTAGGTTGATGGTCCTCTGCTTCAGCATTATTGAGGTTGTTTGTGAATTTGTTTAGCATTTGATGCTAGAATGTAGAAGCTTGAACATATTCAATTAGGAAATAAAAAGGGCTGTTTGTGAATTTGTTTAGCATTTGATGCTAGAATTAGATATTAGCTGAATGTTAGAAGCTTGAACATATTCAATTAGGAAATAAAAAGGGCTGATGATCTTGAAACCTACCACTCTAAAGCCTCTCTTTTTTTTTTCTAAGTAAAAATGATCTTACTGCAACTGTAACTGTAATTTGCTAAGTTTTAAAATTAATTTAATTAAAATTAGGTTGACATTTTATCAGTATTCATTAATATGCTTGTCCAGTTTAATTTCACTGATGTTAAAGGCTTTTATTTGTTTCTCTTTGCTTTCCTCATATGAATGGAAGTCTCTCTTTCTCTATTGGGAGTCAGGATAACTATGGTAACATCTCAACTTATGAAGACCGCACTTCTCGTTTCTTTCCTTCTGCACCAAGGGTTCCTCAAATGCCTGGGGTGGTACCTAGAGATACTGGCTTCATGGATAAAAGTGAAGATTCATTTCGGGAGCTATCAAATTCTTCACATCAACGATTTAATATCTTATGCAGTGGGGACAAAGATGGGAGCATCTGCTTTAGTATATTTGGCATATTTCCCATTGGAAAAGTTGTAAGTTAATTACTGGATTGAACCATAGACGAAATAACTCTAAATGTGGTTCATTTGTATCCCCTTCATTAGTCTCTATTCTTTTTGGTATTCTTTTTATGAGTCTCCTTGTGGATTACAACCCTGGTATTATTTGCCAGAATATACACTAGTTTTCTCTCTCTAATCAACCAGTGGACAACCACATCATTTGTCGACTTTTGAATGCTTCAATTTGCAAGGTATGCTTATCCTTAATTTGGGTGGTTTTAAAATCCTTGATATTTATCTAATTATGTGATGCTTATGATTATGGAGAGCTAGTCTCTATTTCCTCATGAATATATATATACATTTATTGTTCTATGCTGTATAATTTGGGTAATTTCATTTCCAATTAGATTCATTGCTATTTCTGTTGCTTGAGCCAAGACACCTGGAAAGAATACTAACTATATTGAAGTAGAGACAAATCCCATGAATGGGACTACAAACAAAAGTCTTATACAGGCCAAGCAAAGATAAAAATCACGAGAAATTCTTTCGAAAAGGCTCAAAAGCTAATATTCAGTGGTCTACGTTTGATGCAATCATAAATGATTATGACCTAAAATAAATTTCTTCTTTTTTTCCAAAAAAAAAAAAAGTGAACTATTTTTGTTTTTAGTCTCTCTCTTCCTAAGAAAAAATAATATAAAATTTTATCTGTGCCTGTACAACAATATAACTTGTATGAAGTTGTCAATGGTCTTACATAATATCTATTGAGAGTTAGAGGAAATTTCTGACAAATGCAAGTGCATATGGAATAAATTTGGAAAATAAGTCAATTAGATATGTCAAGCAAGACAGCTTATTGAATGGAAACCTGTTAGAAATACAGTTGTTACATTTCATTAACTCATGTATCTTGATTTATATGATTGTAGCAATCATTAATGAAATGGGTCCAAGTTGTTTACAGATTTCTTTTATGTGGTTATTTTTCTTGTATACGTGTGTTCATAAATCTTTGATGGATATCTTATTTTTTGGGGAAATAATATCGGTAAGAAATGAATGCATACATACATATGTTGTTAAATGAGATGAAACTAAGTATATTTAGTTTGTTGATGCTTTTAGAAGCTTTTCACATGTCAGTTTTCTGAAGTAACTCATTATCAAGTACCTTTCTGTCATAGGGCTTTGGCAAAAGATCTTTATCATTTGGTAGTCATTTTCTCTGGGGCGCTTTCAGAAGAACCAAGCAACATTCCAATATCTGGACGTGATTTACTTGGTTTGCATTGCTTAGTGCTTGATACTTCAATATTTTGGAAGAGGTAATTTTAACATGTTGCAGAAGTTGTGATTATTGGAAGAATTAAAGAAGCTAATGAGTTCTGTAGTCCTAAAGTCGCATTCATTATTTTGTTATTTTTCTTGTTTACCATTCCATTGCTCAGGAATTGGTGCTTCATTTTGTCAGTCTTGCAAAGATTGAGTTCTTAGTATAATTATTTTGACTTGTCTTATTGGTTGTCTGTATCATTGAGAGCTCCTTGGTTCAAATTTTTTTGTACCATTGTTCCGAACAATTATAATTTTTGCATTTTTGTGCATATTATATGCATCATTACACTTTCTGATTATCTATATGTTATTTCCCCTAGATTCATGATAATCTATATGGAAAATTATGGAGCCTATATTTCATCTACTAGGTAGGCTTTAATTTTTATATGTTGTGCTTAGTGTTTGAAATCATTGTCTTTGTCAAATACCACAAGAGTACGAATTGCTTTAGTTGATATAAAGACCCTTCCTGTTTTTTAACTGCAACACATTTGAGATGGCGACAGATCAACAAGGTTTTATATACTTTTAAACTTCTTAGTAATAACTGTTTATGTCATCTACTCTATAAAAAAAAAAAAAAAAAATCAATATGATTAAAAGTAGATTTATTTTTTAATGCATTTTAATGCATTTTTGCATGAGCGCCATTTCTTGAACTCTTTTAGATGTAGATTTTCCCTATTATTTACTGTTCTATGGACTTGATTGAGTTATTAGAATTTTTTTTTTGTTTTGATAAACTAGTTATTAGACTTCAAGTGACCAAGCAGTGTAGGAATATTGAGATCAATGCTAACTTAAGAATGGCTATTTTAATTTTTTAAAAATATATATTGGGGGCTAGGGCACCCCTGAAACTTTATCTCTGCCTCAATTATGCTTTTCTATGCATGTTGCACACTTATGTGTGTGCCCTAGTGTAATGTTGGTTAAGTCTAAAAGTTGTTTAGTATTACATGAATGTAAAAGCTGGCATGAAAATTCTTGAATGATGTGGCTAGGTATCATTATATTTGCTTCATTATTGATGTCACTGCAAGTTGTGAAGTTTACAACCTTGGAACTGGAAAAGGAACATCAGTTTTGGAAATGGTAACAGCATTCGAAAATGCATCAGGAAAGGTACTGAATTGTTGAACCTGTGTGTTAAATTTTTCCAATGTGCCAAATCTTAAAAAATGATCTAACTTCTTATGTTGGACATAATCTATAATCTATATTCTATATTCTAGTTCTCCTTTTCATTTGATGTGAGTTTTTTCAATATATATTTAAATTGTTCTACTGATTCCTGAGTAAGCAAGTGCTTGGAGATTGAATTGGAGTTCCTCTCAATAGTTCCTTGAATTAAACTTTGCAAAGTCTTAGATTATGGGGCTATTATTTTCATATCCCAGACTTCTAAGAGCAAATGTGAAGTCTGGTGAAATCTAAACCAAACAAGGCTTTGGTTCATAGACCATTTATTCCTCTGTTACATTTTCAAATTCAGTGGATAACAACAGAATTGTATATGATGTGTGAATGTCATTTTAAATGTACATCAAGTGATTCCTCCCAAAGGTCACCCCGAGTCCAAGGTCAATGTACCACCCAGTATTGGGTCTTCATCAGGAAGAGAAAGGAAAACAAGATAAACAAAAGGTTACTCTAGGCATCATAAATGGACATTGAAAAAAAGGAAAACTGGCATTTTTGTTATTAAACATTGACATATTCTCGTTTATGTGGACAAGAGCCATAATTTTCTTTTCGTGCTTGTTCCAGATAATTCCCTTGACGTTTGTTGGGCAGCAACCTGGTGATGCTGAGGTTGTGTATGCATCAGCAGATAAAGCAGAACATCAGTTGATCTGGAAGTAAGTGTTATCCCCCTTGCAAACCACTATGTTGATAATTATTCTGTAATTTGGCTTCTCATGAATGATTCAAGAAGTTTGCTTTGAGGAATTTTCATCTGGATTTGTGGTGATATTAAAAGATTCTAATATACTGCTCAAAGGAGTAAAATTTTAAAATGGCAGCCAGTGGAAATATAACTATATTTGTAATGACCGACTCAGCTAAGTTGCCCATCAGTTCCAAATATTTTTTATATTATTGGTTTTACTTATGTCAAATAGAATATTGAAATATAGAAGTTGGAGAAAAGATGAGAGCATCTGCAATGGAGTGGCTAAAAATGTGTTTTATTGACAATTTGTTTGACGTGATTGTGATTCATGTGATGATTGTCAACACTTGTACTATCCTCCTTGTGGCAGGTCCTGATGAACTTAACAAATGACAACCCTGTGGGCTGTCAGCAAACTTTGCAACATATTAACTTAAAGAAAAGTTGACATAAAACTTACTTGACTAAAATCTTAATTCCATTAGGTTCCATGTGGCACTAACATGTAATCTAGAATTTGCACATCAACCGTTAACAGGCCTTGCATAATCAAGTCAACAACTTTTTCCTTGGTAGATATTGACCTCATCTCAAGATTTATAAATGGCATTACTGTACTTTTATATATTATCATTACATTTTTTATTTGATAATTGTTTATCTATTATCATTACATGACCTTTGTCTGTGGTAAACTGACTATCACTATATGATTTCAATGTAACAAACTCATCTCTTGTTGCAGGGATAGGTTGTAACGCCCTCAAAATTTTACCCATAATACATAATATTAACATACGTTAATAAAAAGGAAACATTGCATTATTTAATCATCAGAGTATTACGAAATAAAAATATCATAATAAATGCCCTACGGGCTTACATCTTGCCAAGTCAACACTTGTATACAATTCCATGAGTTCTAACTCAAAAACAAGTAAAGCCCTAGGCTTGAATGTTTACATATAGCTCAAATAAAAACAAATAAAATAAACCACGTCTTCGAGTCCAAATCCTCACAAGCTAAGTCCTTGGAGGTAGTGAACCACCTGAACCTGAAAATGAAGTTCCCATATAGGGTGAGCCACAGCCCAGTAGAGAAATACTAAACCAAGCATAAGAATTAACTAAAGCATTAGTATCTGATACATGGTTAACACAAGATAATCAATTTACAATTTCATGACACGAATGTCTACATTGCCTATGACACATTGTCTATGGCACAATCCAACTTCCATTTATGGCTCAGAGCCTGGCCAAATAACTCAACAAGGTTTCAACTCTTATTAACAATATTTACAATTCAACAGGAATAACAAATCAAGTTAAACCTTTCTTATAACATAACGAATACACATGCTGGTATCGTATCAATCTCAATCAAATTCACTTCCATACTTCCAAACAGATGATGATATACATATTAGTGCTATATCAAATCAAATAAACAACCCTTCATAAACAACACTTCAGTGGACAAGCATATGAGCTGTATCACACTTCAATAGATAAGCATATGAGCTGTATCTCTGCTATAGGCGCGCATATGAGCAGCAACCCTGGGTTCATCCCCTATCTTCCCATAACAATTAACCAGCTTAGAGGTACATCCCCTATCTTTCCCTAAACCGTGGAGTACATCCCCTATCTCCTCCCATACACAAATAATGCATATAAACACAAAGTCATATACATAATCAAGCAATACTTAAATTTAATGTATTATTCCAACCTTTAAACACGACAACAACTTAATCAAGTGATTAGTTTCAATTTTACCTAATCCCCATGCAATGTCTACAACAATTACGACTATCCTCCACCGATAGCCCAAAACAATTATTTCTAAGCAAGAAATAAATATAACAACACAATGTAATTTCAACATTTTTATAGGTAAGTATTTAAACTAACCAATTACACCATCAAACCACTAAGTCCCCCAATCTCATGAATTAAACCCAATTCCACATTTTTCCCAAGTTAATCATACAAATTAATCTATGTCAAACCCTAGGGTTTCTCCCAAAATTACCAAACTACCCCCACATACCAAAATGCCAATACTTAGGATTAAAACGTATAAATGGAGTAGGAAATCCCTAACTCGAAGATATAACTCAAAAAGAAGAAGATGAAAATGATGCCCAAACTCCACAGTGCTCCAAATCCAAAACTGTTCAGATTAAATGAAAGCCCTCGACTCACTCTACCTTTTTAATGAAGGAATTGGGGGTAGAAACACACTCTAGATAGATCAATCCTAGGAGAGAAGGTGAGTAGGGAGAGAGAGAACTCGTAACTAGGGTTTTGGAATCTGAAAGAGGATGAAAAACTGATTAAAAACCCGCTGCTGCCTATATAAACTGGACAGGTCCGCTCGAGCGTACAACACACCGCTCGAGCGTAAAGAACAAAAACAAGGTCCGCTCGAGCGCAATGATACCAGCTCGAGCGTAGAACTCTCACCTGCAGAAGTTTTGCAGGGACCAAAAATGCTGGAAGGGTGTAAACCCCGCTCGAGCGCAGGAATGTCCGCTCGAGCGGAAAGGCTAAAAACTGGGCAACCAACATCTAGACCAAGGCTCAACCCACCTGTTCGAAACACGCCTAACACATCCTAAAACTCAATCAAATAGAATTAAAGGATGACAACAACAATCTGATAACAATGGAATCTACGGAACATAAGTCCGAATATGACAATCTAAAGGAAAAGACCGGGGTCGCTATATAGGTTGTTTTATGTGGTTTAAAAAATGGAGCAATTTGTTTTCTGCATGTTCATGTCTTGGAATAATTATCAATTTTTAAATGGAGATGACAACTCTTTTTTGGTTATTAATTTGAGGTGCGTGTAAACTAGTCCGAACATCGATCATAAAAATATATATATATTGGCTTTATTAGGTGATAATGCTAGGATAGCACTATAAAACCAAAGAGTCAAAAAAATCATGAGCATGTTTATAAATAAAAAATAAAAAATCACAATGATTCCTTACCAAAGACGATTTGATCAAGGCTTTTGTTGGGTATAAATTCATAAACAAGAAGGCATTGAGAGGCTTCAATGGTACAACCCAAAGGTCTTACAAGGTTCTTGTGTTGAATTCCACTGATGAAATTTACCTTATTGAAGAAGTCATCGGCTCATTGGCGTGAATCAAATGTACCTCAATGTTACGTTATATTTTGGAGCTATTATATATATATATATATATATATTCTGCCATTAGTGATAGTGATATATGGTATTTTGCAATCTTTTGGCATCTTATGTTATTCGTGTTGCTTTATCATCAAGGATCACCTCAACTCTTTGAAGCTTTGGTTTGTTAGATGCATTTCTACTAAATTGGTTTATAAAATAAAATTATTTATATATGAGTTTAAATGTAATTGATAATATATTAATGTTTTCTTTGTTTATTTTCTTTGCAGATTGGTTTTTGATGACGTTTGGAAGTATACTTGCAAATGAAGATCAACTGTTGAATTTTGTTTCCTGAACTAATACTTAGTTGTAGTTGCAAATCAAGATTGAATGTTGATTTTTTTTTTTTTTTTTGTGTATTCCACGTTAGTTCATTTTGGGATTTGCTTTGATTGTTTTTTTGTTACACTTAATGGTTTATATTATTAAAGTTGTTTGATGGATATATTTTGATTTATAATATAAACTGTTTACTGAATTTTTTTGTGGAGTGATGTATAATAGCTAATGGATTTCTTAGTACAATTAAAAGGCTATTGGGATATGAGCAGGGATATTTGTGAAATAATAATTGAAATTAAAATACAAAATATGGAATAGGTTTAGTGACGAATTTGTTTTGTCATTTGTATTTGTTATTATGACAAAGTGATTATTCGTCGTTAATAAACATTTTTTGTGACAAAATTTATTGCAGCGCATATATGAAAGTTTTCATTGATTTTGTTGTTTGGTGACGAAATGTATTTTGTCACGTATATAAATATATTTGCGACAAAATATATTTCGTCACCCATGTATGACTTTTGGAGACGAAAAATTTCATCAACTTTACATCTTACTGTGACGAAATTATTTCCTCATCAATGATCAACATTTGTGACAAATTTATTCGTCAACTAAAATTATAAATATGGTACTGAATAATGTTTTGGTGACGAAAATGAGAATTTTTGGCGACAAAATCTTGTTTTATTGGTGACAAAAAATTTCGTCACTGAACTAATTTCATTGGTGACGAAATTATTTTTCGTTACGATGGTTTTTAGTGACAAACATTCAAATGACGAAACTTGTGACGAAAATATTTTGTCACAAATATCTATAGTGACAAAATTAGCTCTTTCGAGACAAAAAAATTTCCTCATTCAAGACCCAACTTGTTGTAGTGAAATAAAAAGGTTTCATTTTTATTCAATTTCATTTCAATTTGGAAATTAAATAGAAAAGAAAGTTGAATAAAAATAAAAATGGATGTTGCATGGTATAGTGGGTTCTTGAATGAACTTCCATTTTTAATTTCCTTTTCTATTCAACTTCCTTTTTTATTTAATTTCCAAATAGATCGTTCAGGCATAGCAGTATATTTAATTTCCAAATATAAAATGAACGATCGTTAAGGTATAGTGGTTTCTTGAATTTCCAAATAGATCGTTAAGGAATAGTGGTTTTTCGAATGAACTTCCATTTTTAATTTTTTGCAACTTCCTTTTTTATTTAATTTCCAAATAGATCGTTAAGGTATAGTGGTTAATTTCCTTTTCTATTCAACTTCCTTTTTTTTATTTAATTTCGAAATGGATCGTTAAGGTATAGTGGTTCCATTTTTAATTTTATGCAACTTCCACTTCTATTTTTTTTTCAATTTCCTTTTTATTCAACTTCCTTTATTATTTAATTTCTATTCAACTTCCTTTTCTAATCAGCTTCCTTTTTTAAAAGTTATTTAAAAATAAATCGTTCAGGTATAGTGGTTTCTTGAAGTTGAAATTAAAAATGGAAGTTCATTAAAAAAGCCACTATACCTTAACGATCTTCGGAAGTTCATTCCATTAAAATAAAAATGGAACGAACTTTTTTATTTAAAAATGGAAGGTGCATAAAATTAAAAATGGAAGTTCATTCAAGAAACCACTTTTAAATAAAAATAAAAGTGGAAGTTACATAAAATTAATTTTTCTATTTCCAAATTAATGATCTATTTGGAAATTAAATAAAAAAGGAAGTTGAAGGGAAAAGGAAATTGAAAATAAAAATGGAAGATGCATAAAATTAAAAATGGAAGTTCATTCAAGAAACCACTATGCCTGAACGATCAATTTGAAAATTAAATAAAAAAGGAAGTTGAATAGAAATAAAAATGGAAGTTGCATAAAATTAAAAAATGGAAGTTCATTCAAGAAAGGAAGTTGAATAGAAAAGGAAATTAAACAAAAAAGGAAGTTAAATAGAAAAGGAAGTTGAATAGAAAAGGAAATTGAATAAAAATAGCAGCGGAATAAAAATAAAAATGGATGTTGCATAAAATTAAAAATGGAAGTTGAATAGAATTAAAAATGCAAGTTCATTAAGGAAACCACTATACCTTAACGATCTATTTGGAAATTAAAATTAAAAGGATGTTGAATAGAAAAGGAAATTGAATAAAAATAAAAATAAAAATGGAAGTTGCATAAAATTAAAAATGGAAGTTCATTCAAAAAACCACTATACCTTAACGATCTATTTGTACATTAAATAAAAATAAAAGTGGAAGTTGCATAAAATTAAAAATGGAAGTTCATTCAAGAAACCACTATACCTTAACGATCCTTTTTTATTTAATGTCCAAATAGATCGTGGTTTCTTGAATGAAAAGGAAGTTGAATAAAAATAGAAGTGGAATAGAAACCACTATACCTTAACGATCTATTTGAAATTAAATAAAAAAAGAAGTTCAATGGAATGGAAGTGGAAATTAAATAAAAATGCAAGTGGAATAAAAATAAAAATGGAAGCTTCAAAAAATTAAAAATGGAAGTTCATTCAAGAAACAATATACCTGAACGATCTATTTGGAAATTAAATAAAAATGGAAGTTGAATTTTTTTGAATGAACTTCCATTTTTAATTTTTATGCAACTTCCATTTTTATTTTTGTATTCAACTTCAATTTTTTATTCAACTTCCAATAGAAAAGGAAGTTGAATAAAAATAGAAGTGGAATAAAATTAAATAAAAAAGGAAGTTGAATAGAAAAGGAAGTTGAATAAAAATTCGTTAAGGTATAGTGGTTTCTTGAATGAACTTCAATTTTTAATTTTATGCAACTTCCATTTGGATATTAAATAAAAAAGGAAGTTCAATAGAAAAGGAAATTAAATAAAAATGGAAGTTGCATAAAATTGTATAGTGGTTTTTTGAATGAAATAAAAAAGGAAATTGAATAAAAATGGAAGTTCATTAAAAATGGAAGTTCATTCAAGAAACCACAACTTCCAAATAGATCGTTAATGTATAGTGGTTTCTTGGAAATTAAATAAAAATGCAAGTGGGTAGAAGTTGAATAGAAAAGGAAATTGAATAGAAAATTAAAAATAGAAGTTCATTCAAGAAACCACTATACCTTAACGATCTATTTGGAAATTAAATAAAAAAAGAAGCTGAATAGAAAAGGAAATCGAATAAAAAGGAAGATGCATAAAATATTTAATTTTATGCAACTTCCATTCAACTTCTATTTTCATTCAAATAACCACTATACCTTAACGATCCATTTGGAAATTAAACAAAAAAGGAAGTTGAATAGAAAACGAAGTTGAATAAAAAAGGAAATTGAATAAAAATAAAAATGGAAGCTGCAAGTGGAATAAAAATAAAAATGGAAGTTGAATAGAAAAAGAAGTTGAATGAAAAAGGAAATTGAATAAAAATAGAAGTGGAATAAAAATAGATATGCAAGTGGAATAAAAATAAACATGGAAGTTGCATAGTGAACTTCCATTTTTAATTTTATGCAACTTCCTTTTTTATTTTTATTCCACTTCAATTTCCTTTTCTATTCAACTTCTTTTTTTTATTTAATTTCCAAATTGATCGTTAAGGTATAGTGGTTATGGTATAGTGGTTTTTATTCAACTTCCTTTTCAATTCAACTTCCTTTATTCCTTTTCTATTTTATTCAACTTCCTTTTCCATTCAACTTCCTTTTATTCAAAATAGATCAACTTCCTTTTTTTAATTTCCAACCTTAATGATCTATTTGGAAATGGAAGTTCATTCAAGAAACCACTATACCTGAACGATTTACTTGGAAATTAAATAAAAAAGGAAGTTGAATAGAAAAGGAAACCACTATACCTTAACAATACCTTCCATTTTCAATTTCCAAATGGAAGTTCATTCAATTTTTAAAATGAAAAGAATGAAGTCCATTTCTATTTTTGTTTTCCCTTTATTTTCTATTCCACTATAAAAGTAAAATTAAATACCACTATACCTTTTTTATTTCACTTCCTTTTTTATAAAAATAGAAAGTTCATTCAAGAAACCACTATACCTTAACGGATGAACTTCCATTTTCAATTGAATTTCCTTTTCTATTCAACTTCCTTTTTTATTTAATTTCCAAATAGATCGTTAAGGTAGAGTGGCAAGTGAATAAAAATGAAAGTTGGTTTCTTGAACTTCCATTTTAAGGTATTCCAAATAAAAATGAACTTCCACTTTAATTTATTCAAATTGAATAGAAAATGGAAGCTGGATGGAAAATGAAATTGAATAAAAATAAAAATGGAAGCTGTATAAAATTAAAAATGGAAGTTCATTCAAGAAACCACTATACCTTAACGATAAAATTAAAAATGAAAGTTCATTCAAATAACCACTATACCTTAACGATCTAATTGGAAATTGAATAAAAAAGGAAGTTGAATAGAAAAGGAAATTGAAAATGAAAATTAAATAAAAAAGGAAGTTGAAGGTATAGTGGTTTCTTGAATAAACTTCCATTTTTGCCACTTTTATTTTTATTTAATTTCCATTCAATTTCCTTTTATGCAGCTTCCATTTTCTATTCCACTTTTATTTTTATTTAATTTCCAAATAGATCGTTAAGGTATAGTGGTTTCATTGGAAGATGCATAAAAAAAGAAGCTGCATAAAAATGGAAGTTCATTCAAGAAACCTTCCTTTTTTATTTTTATTCAATTTCCTTTTCTATTCAATTTCCATTTTTATTAAAGTTCTATTTAATTTCCAAATAGATCGTTCAAGTATAGTGGTTTCTTGAATGAACTTCCATTTTTAATTTTATGCAGCTTCCATTTTTATTTTCTGCAACTTCCATTTCTATTCAACTTGCATTTTTAATTCAATTTCCAAATAGATCGTTAAGGTATAGTGGTTCAACTTCCTTTTTTATTTAATTTCCAAATAGATCGTTCAGGTATAGTGGTGTCTTGAATGAACTTTCATTTTTATTTTTATTCCACTTGCATTTTTATTTTTATTCCACTTGAATTTTTATTTAATTTCCATTTTTATTAAGTTTCCATTTTTATTTATTCAACTACCTTTTTTATTCAACTTTTATTTTTATTCAATTTCCTTTTCCATTCAACTTCCTTTTCTATTTAATTTCCAAATAGATCGTTAAAGTATAGTGGTTTCTTGAATAAACTTCCATTTTTAATTTTATGCAACTTCCATTTTGGTTTCTTGAATGAACTTTTTTATTCCGCTTCCATTTTTAATTTATTTCCAAATAGATCATTAAGGTATAGTGGTTTCTTGAATGAACTTCAATTTTTGTTCAATTTCACTATGCCTTAACGATCTATTTGGAAATTAAATACACAAATGAAGCTGAATAAAAATAAAAGTCGAAGTTCGTTAAGGTATAGTGGTTTTTTGAATGAGCTTCCATTTTTAATTTTATGCAGCTTCCATTTCCATTTTTATTCAATTTCATTTTCTATTCAACTTCCTTTTTTTTTAATTTCCTTTTTCATTTAATGTCCAAATAGATCGTTAAGGTATAGTGGTTTCTTGAATGAACTTCCATTTTTTATTTTATTTCACTTCTATTTTTATTCAATTTCCTTTTCCATTCAGCTTCCTTTTTTGTTTAATTTCCAAATAGATCATTCAGGTAAAATTTATTTTTATTCCACTTCTATTTTTATTCAATTTCCTTTTCTATTCAACTTCCTTTTTTGTTTAATTTCCAAATAGATCGTTAAGGTATAGTGGTTTTGTCACGCCCCAAACCCGCCCCTAAAAGTTTGGACATGACCTATACGAAAATGGACACTAAACCTGTTATATATATATCATACGGGGCCTGAACGGAAGCATTTAAGAAGATAAAATACATAGAATAACATCCATTGAGCTAATACTAACATGCCAGGATCACATACACGTACTCAGCCCCTTTACTGAGCATATAATTAAACATCATATACATACATTTTCACTTAAATAGACAGTTAACTAAAAATTTAATAAAGCTTTATAGAAATGCATGGGCTTGGTCTGGGTGCCTGGACACACTGAGGTTGCCAAATGAAAGGCGAGCATCAAGGGTTAAGGCTGACCTCCAAGGTGGTCACCTACAGAACAGACATAACACCAAGTAAGCCAGGCTCAGTGAGTGATAGTACATAAACAAAACAATACTTCATTGGAAACATAATATATCAATGCGTGTGAAATTGCAAAGTTAACACAGTTAGTCTGATTCTGTACTAAGTTCATAACGACCTTAGGCCCAGTCTTGAAATATAATAACATGAAACATAATATCTTAAAGTATAATGGCTTTAAGCCCTTGAATATCATAGCATTAAACTTTCAAACATGTTGGCATAAAGCCCTTGAAACATAGTGGCATAAAAGCCCTTGAACATAGAGATATATGAACCCAAGAGGTGACTCACACGGATTCTAGAGGTGACTCACGTCGTAGCACTTAGTTCCGTGCAGCACTTTGTTTCATATCAAAACGGCATAAGCCCTTATCAGATTGGCATAAAGCCCTTGTAATGGCGTAAAGCCCATGTAATGGCGTAAAGCCCATGTAATGGCATAAAGCCCTTGTCTTACATGTATGAACCCAAGAGGTGGCTCGTACAGATTCTAGTGGTAACTCGCATTGCAGTACTTAGTTCCGTACAGCACTTTGTTTCATACCATACAAAATGGCCATTGGCCTCATATTGGCTTTAAGCCTAGTTCATATATGTATGGACTCAAGAGGTGTCTCACATGGACTCTAGAGGTGGCTCACACTGTAGCACTTAGTTCCGTAGACTCTAGAGGTGGCTCACAATGTAGCACTTAGTTCCAAGTAGCACTTTGTTCCATACAGAATTCATAAGTCTTGAAGACCGACTCATCATATCATGTCTTAGCATAGCATAATTGGAACAGTAATAGAAATAATTCCAGTTTTCGTAGAATACCATTAAGTAATAATGCCCATAAGTTTTCCATAACTTGGTTACAATTAATACAGGTATCTCGTGGACAACTGAATAATAATAATAACAAGTGTTAACTGAGGCCACATATATCATTAGCATATAACATGAGTCTCATAAGAATGTTACACATTTGCATGCTTGTCATAGATTCTTGATGACCTCCATATGTATCATGATGACCTTAGGTCCATATGTACCACAATGGCATAATCTTAATTTCAAATAGATACTTGGTTTCAAGATGAACATAATTCCATGTATTCATTAAGAAACGACGTGGTTTGCTTATAACTAACAGAGAATTATTATTCATTTTCAACAGAACAGAGTCATTCCTAAGTCATACCGATGTATGCCAATCTGTCAACGTTCACATTGACTTTCAATCATCATAAATGATCGTGTAACATGTTCGTGTAACACTTACAAGAAACAAAGCGTTAGTAATAATGGTTGTCAATGATAAATAAAATGTATATCTTCGTACTATTACTCACAGTGGTTAAATGCTAGGTCCGCCCCTGTAGTTAACCCTACACAAGTCAATTCAACAACATTTAACACAACCCAACATAATCAACATAACCCCACATAATCATCATCAATCAATATAATCCACACTAGTTAACATTATTTAACTCAATACCACCAAATATAATTCCACATAATTCTATTTAAATTGTTAAGGCTCAATTCAACATTCCAAAGCCAAGTTACCTCATCCACATCATCAACAAACCTTTCTTCCCAATTTCCTTTCTCATTAAAGCATGATTCACAATACTCATAACAAAATTCATTCGTAAATTTTAAACATAATTTCCAAGTATCACTAAATTCCAATTAAACTTGTATATACCTAATTCAATGCCCCAATTTCATTATTCTACTTTCAATTTGGGCCAACTCTTTGGTTATCATCCTTAATCAACCTAGGGTTCCAAGAAAATATTGAAATTTCAAGAAATAATTAACTTATTAACCCAACACTTTTTATTCTAATTTTTCCATTGATTAACATCTAGGATTCATAATCCATCACTTAAACCCATCAATTGGCCCCTCCATGCTTCAAATCCAAAATTCCCAAATCTTATAAGTTACTCTATATGCTCCAAAATGCAAATTTATACATTAATACAATGGAACTACCACCACTCTAGCTCTTAATGTAAATCTTGAAGAATATTAGAACCCTTACCTCAAGAATCAACAAAGGAGCAAGCTTGAGAAGAAACCTTCGCAAATCCAAGTTCCAATCGGTTAAAAGCATTGATCTTTTCTTATTCTCCATCCTTGATGTCAAAACCATGGTGGATTGTTGCTCAAAGTAGAGGGAATCAAGGGTTTGAGGCTAGGGTTTCGGAGGGTTTCAGACTTAGGAGAAGAGGAAAGAAGAGAGGGGAAACAAAATGTGAAAAAAAGATCTCAAAATCTCGTTTTTAGAGCTGCTGCCCCGTAATTCCCGCTCGAGCGTCCATTTTCCCGCTCGAGCGGACCTGTTCCAGCACAGATTCCAAAACTTCAAATAGGTGTAACTCCTCCATCCGGACTCCGTTTTAGGTCATTCTTGTGTCCAAATTGAAGCCCCGGAACTAAGCTTTCCAATGGTCCTAACCTCACATCCATATTCGAAGTGTGGAAAAATAAAAGGGCAAATGAGTGACGGTTGGTCGTAAACGACTTATTCCAATTAAGGTTTTTAGTCCAATCTTACTTTCCCATCATCTTATCATCTCAATCGATATCCCAAAATAAGGTAAGAACATTTCAAATACACTAAGAAGAACATCAAAAATGAGCCCACATGCTTCAGAACTAAACTTAACCAGGCGACCCGCTCGAGCGCCCAACCTTGCGCTCGAGCGCGCAGACCAACAAAGTCGTCCGCTCGAGCGTAAACTCCCCCGCTCGAGCGGAGAATCACAACTCCCAGAATCTCAGGCCGTCTGAAAAATTACTGGAAATCCCAAAATTCCGCTCGAGCGGCCACTCCTCCGCTCGAGCGTAGGAAAGAATTTCTGGGTCGTTACAGGTTTCTTGAATGAACTTCCATTTTTTATTTTATTTCACTTCTATTTTTATTCAATTTCCTTTTCCATTCAGCTTCCTTTTTTGTTTAATTTCCAAATAGATTGTTCAGGTAAAATTTATTTTTATTCCACTTCTATTTTTATTCAATTTCCTTTTCTATTCAACTTCCTTTTTTGTTTAATTTCCAAATAGATCGTTAAGGTATAGTGGTTTCTTGAATGAACGTCCTTTTCTATTCAACTTCCTTTTCTATCCAACTTCCTTTTTTTTTTAATTCTTTTTCTATTTAATTTCCAAATGGATCGTTAATTTCCTTTTCTATTCAACTTCCTTTTTTATTCAACTTCCATTTTTATTTTTATTCCACTTGCATTTTTATTCAATTTGGAAAAGGGAGTTGAATGAACTTCCTTTTCCATTCAACTTCCTTTTTTATTTAATTTCCAAATAGATCGTTCAGGTATAGTGGAACTTCAATTTTAGTTTCTAGTGAATTTCCATTTTTATTTTATTTCCAAATAGATCGTTATGGTATAGTTTTAATTTCCAAATAGATCGTTAAGGTATAGTGGTTTCTTGAATGAACTTCCATTTTTAATTAAAAAAAGAAGTTGAATGGAAAGGGAAATTGAATAAAAATAAAAGTGGAATAAAAATAAAAATGCAATGTTAAGGTATAGTGGTTTCTTGAATGGACTTCCATTTTTAATTTTATGCATCTTCGAAATAGATCGTTAAGGTATAGTGGTTTCTTTAATGAACTTCCATTCAAGAAATTAAATAAAAAAGGAAGTTGAATAGAAATGGAAATTGAAACCACTATGCCTTAACGATCTATTTGGAAATTAAATAAAAACGGAAGTTGAAGAAGAAACCACTATGCCTTAACAATCTATTTGGAAATTAAATAAAAAAGGAAGTTGAATGGAAAATAAAATTGAATAGAAATAAAAATTGAATAAAAATTCAAGTGGAATAAAAATAAAAATGGAAGTTGCATAAAAATAAAAATGGAAGTTCATTCAAGGTATAGTGATTTATTGAATGAACTTCCACTTTTATTTTTATTCAACTTGCATTTTTATTCAATTTCCTTTTTATTGAACTTCCATATTTAATTTCCATTCAACTTCCATTTTTTAATTTTATGCAACTTCCTTTTTTATTTTTATTCAACTTTAATTTTTATTCAATTTTCTTTTCTATTCAACTTTCTTTTTTATTTAATTTCCAAATAGATCGTTCAGGTATAGTGATTTCTTGAATAAAAATAAAAAAGGAAGTTAAATAAAAAAGGAAATTAAATATAAAAAAGGAAGTGGAATAAAGAATGGAAAATGAAATTGAATAAAATAAAAATGGAAGTTGCATAAAATTAAATATGGAAGTTCATTTTAGAAACCATCGATTCAACTTCCTTTTTATTTGGAATATATATTTTTTTATGGAAATTGAATAAAAAATGGAAGTTCATTAAAATGGAAGTTCATTTCTTGAATGAACTTCCATTTTTAATCTATTTGGTTATTTAATTCAATTTCCAAATAGATCGTTAAGGCATAGTGGTTTCTTGAATGAACTTCCATTTTTAATTTTATGCAACTTCCATTTTTATTCAATTCCCTTTTCCTTAGCGGTATAGTGGTTTCATAAAATTAAAAATGGAAGTTCATAAAATTAAAAATAGAAGTTCATTCAAGAAACCAATATACCTTAATGGAAGTTGAATAGAAAAGGATGCATACCTTAACGATCTATTTGGAAATTGCCCTTTTAATGAATAAGGAAAGGAAATTGAATAAAAATAAAAGTGGAAATTGAATAAAAATAAAAATGGAAGTTGAATAGAAAAGGAAATTAAATAAAAATGAATCCATTTCAACTTCTTTAATTTCCAAATAGAAGTTCATTTTTATTTGGACTGAAAGTTGCATATACCTTAACGATCTATTTCCACTACCAAAAAATTAAAAATGGAATAAAAAAGGAAACCACTATACCTTAAAGGAAGTTCATTCAAGAACCCACTATACCTTAACTATCTATTTGGAATAAAATTAAAAATGGAAGTTCATTCAAGAAACCATTCAAGAAAGGAAGTTGAATAGAAAAGGAAATTGAATAAAAATGCAAGTGGAATGAACTTCCATTTTTAATTCCTTTTCTTCGTTAAGGTATAGTGGTTTCTTTAATGAACTTCCATTTTTAATTTTATGCAGCTTCCACTTTTATTTTTATTCAATTTCCTTTTCTATTCGACTTCCTTTTTTTTTTATTCAATTTCCTTTTCCATTCAACTTCCTTTCTTGAATGAACTTCAATTTTTATTCAATTTCCTTTTCTATTCAACTTTCATTTTTAATAAAAATGCTGGTTTCTATTTTTAATAGAAATAGAAGTTGAATAAAAAACGAAGTTCATTCATTCAATTTTAAAAATGGTATGGTGGTTTCTTGAATTTCCAAATAGATAGTTAAGGTATAGTGGTTTCTTTAATGAATGAAATTCCATTTTTAATTTTATGCAGCTTCCATTTTTATTTTTATTCCACTTTTATTTTTATTCAACTTCTTTTTCTATTCAATTTCAACTTCCTTTTTTGTTGAATAGAAAAGGAAATTGAATGAAAAAGAAAGCTGAATCGCTAAGGTATAGTGGTTTCTTGAATGAACTTCTATTTTTAATTTTATGCACCTTCTATTAATTTTATGCAACTTTCATTTTTAAATAAATTGAATGAACTTCCACTTGCAACTTCCACTTTTAGAAAAAGGAAGTTGCATAAAAAGGAAGCTGAATAGAAAAAGAAATTGAATAAAAATGGAATGGAAGTTCATAAAATGGAAGCTGAATAGAAATAAAAATTGAATAAAAATGCAAGTGGAATAAAAAGGAAGTTGAATAAAAAAGAAAGTTGAATAGAAATAAAAATGGATGTTGCATAAAATTAAAAATGGAAGTTCATTCAAGAAACCACTATACCTTTACGATCAAGAAACCACTATGCCTTAACGATCTATTTGGAAATTAAATAAAAAAGGAAGTTGAATAGAAAAGGTATAGTGGTTTCTAAAATGAACTTCCATTTTTGAAATAAAATATTGGAACTTAAAATAGAAGTGGAATAAAAATGGAAGTTGAAACCACTATACCTTAACGATCTATTTGGAAATTTCACTTCCTTTTTTATTTCCATTTTTATTCAACTTCCTTTTCCATTCAACTTCCTTTCTTAATTTTATGAAGTTGAATAAATGGATCGTTAAGGTTTTCCAAATAGATTGTTAAGGTATAGTCCACTATCCTTTTTTATTTAATTTCCATTTCAATAGAAAAGGAAATTGAATAAAAATAGAAGTTCATTGAAAATGAACTTCCTTTTATGGAATAGAAAATGAAAAGGAAACCACTATACCATTTTCTATTCAATTTCCTTTTCTATTCAACTTCCTTTAATTTCCAAAAAAGAAGTGGAATAAAAAAAAGGAAGTTCATTCAAGAAACCACTATACCTTAGCGATCACTATACCTTTTCTTGAATAACGAAAGGAAGTTGAATAAAAAGGAAGTTGATCGTTAAGAATAGATCGTTAAAAATGGTATAGTGGATAGAAAAGGAAGTTAAAAATAAAATATGGAAGTTCATTTTTATTTTTATTCCGCTTCTATTTGGAAAAAGAAAATTGAATAAAAATACAAGTGGAATAAAAATAGAAGTTGAATAGAAGTGGAATAAAAATAAAAAAAGGAATAAAAATAGAAGTTGCATAAAATTAATAATGGAAGTTCATTCATTAAATTAACGAGCTATTTAATTTCCAAAATGGAAGTTCATTAAAAAGGAAGTGGAATAGATCATTTTATTCCACCATACCATTATACCTTAACAAAAAAGGAAGTTGAATGGAAGTTCATTAAATAAAAAGGAAACCACTACACCATTTTATTCAACTATGGAAGTTCATTAGATCGCTAAGGTATAGTGGTTTCTTGAATGAACTTCCATTTTTAATTTTATGCAACTTCTATTTTTATTTAATTTCCAAATTGATCGTTAAGGTATAGTGGTTTCTTGAATGAACTTCCATTTTTAATTTTTTGCAACTTCCATGCATTTTTATTCAATTTCCTTTTTTGTTTAATGTCCAAATAGATCGTTCTATTCAACTTCCTTTTTTTTTTTAAATTTATGCAACTTCCATTTTTATTCAACTTCCTTTTTAAATCACTATACCTAATTTTTAGTGGAATAAAATAGAATAAAAAAGGAAGTTGAATAAAAAATGGAAGTTCATTCAAGAAACCACTATACCTTAACGATCTTTTTTTATTCAACTTGCTTTTCATAAACTACTATACCTTAACGATCTTTTGTTTAATTTCCAAATAGAAAGTTGAATAGAAAAGGAAATTGAATAAAAATGAAATTGAATAAAAGTAAAAATGGAAGTTCATTTTTAATAGATCGTTAAGTTTGGAAATTAAATTAAAATGCAACTTCCATGCATTATTTTCAACTTCCTTTTCCATTCAACTTCCATTTTTATTTTTATTCCACTTCCATTCTTGACCACTATACCTTATTTCTATTCAACTTCCATTTTTATTCAATTTCCTTTTTTATTTAATTTCCAAATCGATCGTTAATTTCCAATTTCCTTTTTTATTTAATTTCCAAATGGATCGTTAAGGTATAGTGGTTTCTTTAATGAACTTCCATTTTAATTTTATGCAACTTCTATTTTTATTTTTATTCCACTTCTATTTTTATTCAATTTCCAAATAGATCGTTAAGGTATAGTAGTTTCTTGAATGAACTTCCATTTTTATTTTTATTCAATTTCCTTTTTTAGATTTCATTTTCTATTCAGCTTCCTTTTTTATTTAATTTTATTCAACTTCCACTTTTATTTTTATTCCACTTTTATTTTTATTCAATTTCATTTTTTATTCAATTTCCATTTTTATTCAAGAAACCACTATACCTTAACGATCCATTTGGAAATTGAATAAAAATGAAAGTTGAATCCTTCCTTTTAATTTCCTTTTTTATTCAACTTCCTTGAATGAACTTCTTTTATGAACTTCCATTTTTAATTTTCTTGAAGTTGAATGGAACTTCCTTTTATTCAACTATTAAAAATGGAAGATAGTTTCCATTTTTAATTTCCAAATATATCGTTCATTCAAGAAACCACTATGCCTTAACGATCTATTGAACAAAAAAGGGAAGTTGAATAGAAAAGGAAGTTCAATAGAAAAGGAAATTGAATAAAAAATGTTCATTCAAGAAACCACTATTTTTAAATGAACTTCTATAGCTTAGAAAATGGAAGTTCATTCGACTATTTACAAAATGAACTTCCATTTTTAATTTTATTCCACTTGCATTTTTATTCAATTTTCTTTTCTATTCAACTTTATTTTTTATGTTTAATTTCCAAATAGATCGTTAAGGTATAGTGGTTTCAATTCAAAAATTACTATACCTTAACGATCTATTTGGAAATTCAATAAAAATGAACGCTAAAGTGGAAGTTGAATAGAAAAGGAAATTAAAAATGGAAGTTCATTCAAGAAATCACTATACCTTAACGATCTATTTGGAAATTAAACAAAAAAGGAACTATAGTGGTTTCTTGAATGAACTTCCATTTTTATTTCAATTTCCTTTTCTATTTAATTTCCATTTTCATTGAACTTCCTTTTTTATTCAACTTCTTTTTTTCCTTTTATTTGGTTAAGTTAAGGTATTCAACTTCTATTTTTATTTAACTTCCATTTCTATTCAACTTCCATTTCTATAAAATACCCTTTTTTATTTCCAAATAGATCGTTATAAAATTTCCTTTTCTTTTATAGAAGTGAAATAAAAATAAAAATGGAAGTTGAATGGAAAAGCAAGTTGAATAAAATTGAAAAAGGAAGTTCATTCAAGAAAATAGGAAATAGATCGTTAAGGTATAGTGATTTTTTGAATGAACTTCCTTTTTTATTTAATTTCCAAATAGATCGTTCAGATATAGCGGTGTCTTGAATGAACTTCCATTTTTAATTTTACGCAACTTCCCTTTTTATTTTTATTCCACTTTTATTTTTAGTCAATTTCATTTTCCATTCAACTACCATTTTCTATTCAACTTCCATTTTTAGAAACCACTATACCTTAACGATCTATTTGGAAATTAAATAAAACCACTATACCTGAACGATCCGTTTGGAAATTAAATAAAAAAAGAAGTTGAATAGAAAAGGAAGTTGAATAAAAATAAAAATGGAAGTTGAATAGAAAAAGAAGTTGAATAATGGAAGTTCATTCAAGACACCACTATACCTTAACGATCTATTTGGAAATTAAATAAAAAAGGAAGCTGAATAGAAAAGGAAATTGAATAAAAATAAAAGTTGAATAAAAATAAAAATGGAAGTTACATAAAATTAAAAATGGAAGTTCATTCAAGAAACCACTATACCTTAACGATCCATTTGGAAATTAATTAAAAATGGAAGTTGAATGGAAAAGGAAGGTATAGTGGTTTCTTGAATGAACTTCCATTTTTGTTTTTATTCCACTTGCATTTTTATTCAATTTCTTTTTTTATTCAACTTCCTTTTTTATTTAATTGAAAAATAGACCGTTCATGTATGGTGGTTTCTTGAATGAACTTCCATTTTTAATTTTATGCAACTTCCATTTTTATTTTTATTCCACTTCTTTTTTTATTCAACTTCCTTTTCTATTCAACTTCCTTTTTTAATTCAATTTCCTTTTTCTATTCAACTTCCTTTTTTATTTAATTTCCAAATAAATCGTTAAGGTATAGTGGTTTCTTGAATGAACTTCCATTCCTTTTCTATTTAATTTCAAATTTGATCGTCAAGGTATAGTGTTTTCTTGAATGAACTTCCATTTTCAATTTTATGCAACTTCCATTTTTATTTTTATTCAATTTCATTTTCCATGCAACTTCCTTTTCGGTCTATTTGGAAATTAAATGAAAAAGGAAGCTGAATAGAAAATGAAATTAAATAAAAAAGGAAGTTGAATAGAAAAGGAAGTTGAATAAAAAAAGAAATTGTGATCTATTTGGAAATTAAATAAAAAAAGAAGTTGAATAGAAAAAGAAATTGAATAGAAAATAAAGTGGAAGTTGCGTAAAATTAAAAATGAAAGTTGTATAAAATTAAAAATGAAAGTTGTATAAAATTAAAAATGGAAGTTCATTCAAGAAACCATTATACCTTAACGATCTATTTGAAAATTAAATGAAAAAGGAAGTTGAATGGAAAATGAAATTCCATAAAAATAGAAGTGGAATAAAAATAAAAATGGAAGTTGCATAAAATTGAATAAAAAATGAAGTTGAATAGAAAAGAAAATTAAATAAAAATAGAAAAGGAAATTGAAAATGAAAGTTCATTCAATAAACCACTATACCTTAATGATCCATTTGGAAATTAAATAAAAAAGGAAGTTGAACTTCATTCAAGAAACCACTATACCTTATCGATCCATTTGGAAATTAAATAAAAAATGAAGTTCAATAGAAAATGAAATTGAATAAAAATGGAAGATGCATAAAATTAAAAATTGAAGTTGCATAAAATTAAATATGGAAAGTTAATTCAAGAAACCACTATACCTTAACGATTTTCTATTCAACTTCCATTTTTATTTAATTTCCAAATGGATCGTTAAGGAAGTTGAATAGAAAATGGAAGTGGAATAAAAATAAAAATAAAAGTGGAAGCTGCATAAAATAAAAAATGAAATTTCATTCAAGAAACCACTATACCTTAACGATCTATTTGGAAATTAAATAAAAGTTCATTCAAGAAAAAGGAAAATGAAAATTGAAAATGGAAGTTCATTTAAGAAACCACTATACCTTAATGGCAAGTTGAATGGAAAAGGAAATTAACGATACATTTGGAAATTAAAAAATGGAAGTTGAATAAAAAAGGAAATTACGATCAATTTGGAAATTAAATAAAAAAGGAAGTTGAATAGAAAAGGAAATTGAATAAAAACCACTATACCTTAAAGAAACTTCCATATCTACCATTATACCTTCACGATCTATTTAGAAATTAAATGAAAAAGGAAATTGAATAAAAAAGGAAGTTGAATAAAATTAAAAATGGAAGTTCATTCAAGAAACCACTATACCTTAACGATCTATTTGGAAATTAAACAAAAAAGAAAGCTGCATAAAGTTAAAAAAGGAAGATGCATAGTGGAAGTTGAATAGAAAAGGAAATTGAATAAAAATAAAAACCACTATACCTTAACGATCTATTTGGAAATTAAATAAAATCGGAAGTTGAATAGAAAAGGAATTAATTTCCTTTTCTATTCAACTTCCTTTTTTATTTTTATTCCACTTCTATTTTTATTCAATTTTCATTTTCTATTCAATTTTCTTTTCTATTCAACTTCCATTTTTATTTCAATTTCCACTTCCTTTCTTCCATTTTTATTTTTATTCAATTTTAATTTCCATTCAACTTCCTTTTTTTATTTAATTTCCAAATAGATCGTTCAGGTATAGTGGTTTCTTGAATGAACTTCCACTTTTATTTTTATTCAATTTCTATTTTTATTTTTATTCCACTTCTATTTTTATTTCTATTCAACTTCCTTTTTTATTCCACTTGCATTTTTATTTAATTTCCAAATAGATCGCTAAGGTAAAGTGGTTTCTTGAATGAACTTCCATTTTTAATTTTATGCAACTTCCACTTTTATTTTTATTCAATTTCATTTTCCATTTAATTTTCAAATAGATTGCCAAGGCATAGTGGTTTCTTGAATACAACAGGAAGTGGTTATTAGAAAAGGAAATTGAATAGAAATAAAAATTGAATAAAAATTCAAGTGGAATACCTTAACGATCTATTTGGACATTTTTAATTGAATAAAAAAGGAAGTTGAATAGAAAAGGAAATTGAATAAAAATAAAAGTGGAATAAAAATAAAAATGCAAGTGGAATAAAAATAAAAATGAAACTTCCATTTTTAATTTTATTCAACTTTCATTTTTAAAGTATAGTGGTTTCATTCAAGAAAGAAGGAAATTGAATAATTTCCAAATAGATCGTTAAGGAATAGTGGTTTATTGAATGAACTTCCTTTTTAATTTTTATTCAGCTTCCATTGTTTCAATGAACTTTCACTTCTATTTTTATTCAATTTCCAAATAGATCGTTCAGGTATTGTGGTTTATTAAATGAACGCAAGTGGAATAATAAAAATGCAAGTGGAATAAAAATGGAAAATGAAATTGAATAAAAATAAAAATGGAAGTTGCATAAAATTAAAAATGGAAGTTCATTCAAGAAACCACTATACCTTAATGATCTATTTGGAAATTAAATAAAAAAGGAAGTTGAATAAAAAAGAAATTGAATAAAAGAGGAAGTTGAATAGAAAGGAAAATTGAATAAAAATAAAAATGGAAGTTGCATAAAATTAAAAATGGAAGTTCATTCAAGAAAACACTATACCTTCCTTTTCTATTCAACTTCCTTTTTTATTTAATTTTCAAATAGATCGTTAAGGTATAGTGGTTTCGTGAATGAACTTCCATTTTTAATTTTATGCAACTTCCATTTTTATTTTTATTCAACTTCCATTTTTATTCCATTTCCTTTTCTACTCAACTTCCTTTTTTATTTAATTTCCAAATAGATCGTTAAGGTATAGTGGTTATTTGGAAATTTCCTTTTCTATTCAATTTCCAAACAGAACGTTAAGGTATAATGGTTTCTTGAATGAACTTCCATTTTTAATTTTATGCAGCTTCCATTTTTATTTTTATTGCACTTGCATTTTTATTCAATTTCCTTTTCACTTCAATTTTAATTCAATTTCCTTTTCTATTCAACTTCCTTTTTTCTTTAATTTCCAAATGGATCGTTAAGGTAAGTGGTTTCTTGAATGAACTTCTATTTTCAATTTTATGCAACTTCCACTTTTATTTTTATTCCACTTCTATTTATTGAACTTCCATTTTTATTTAATTTCCAAATAGATCGTTCAGGTATAATGGTTTCTTCAATGAACTTCCATTTTTAATTTTATTCAACTTCCTTTTTTATTCCACTTTCTTTTTTATTTAATTTCCAAATAGATCGTTAAGGCATAGTGGTTTCTTCAATGAACTGCCATTTTTAATTTTATTCAACTTTCTTTTCCATTCAACTTCCTTTTTTATTAATGTTCCAAATAGATTTTCAAGGCATAGTGGTTTAATTTCCTTTTCTATTCAACTTCCTTTTTTATTTTTATTCCACTTCTATTTTTATTCCAGTTCCATTTTTAATTCAATGAATTTCCAAATAGATCATTAAGGTATAGTGGTTTCGTGAAGGTATAGTGGTTTCTTGAAGGAACTTCCATTTTTAATTTTATTCCGCTTGCATTTTCATTCAATTTCCTTTTCTATTCAACTTCCTTTTTTATTTAAGTTCCAAATAGATCGTTCAGGTATAGTGGTTTCTTGAATTTCCAAATAGATTGTTAAGGTATAGTGGTTTCTCGAATGAACTTCCATTTTTAATTTTATGCAGCTTCCATTTTTATTTTTATTCAATTTCCTTTTCTATTCAAATCGATCCATTTTTTTATTTTAATTGATTAAAAAATGGAAGTTCATAAATTGAAACCACTATACCTTAACGATCTATTTGGAAATTAAATAAAAAAGGAAGTTGAATAGAAAAGGAAATTGAACAAAAATAAAAATGTAAGTTGCATAAAATTAAAAATGGAAGTTCATTCAAGAAACCACTATACCTTAACGATCTATTTGGAAATTAAATAAAAAAGGAAGCTGAACAGAAAAGGAAATCAAATAAAAATAAAAGTGGAATAAAAATAAAAATGAAAGTTGCATAAAATTAAAAATGCAAGTTCATTCAAGAAACTTTTTATTTTTATTTTTATTCTGCTTCTATTTTTATTCAATTTC
Organism: Camellia granthamiana; assembly: GCA_036172215.1. NCBI lineage: Eukaryota > Viridiplantae > Streptophyta > Magnoliopsida > Ericales > Theaceae > Camellia > Camellia granthamiana. Next base: position 1,431,175 of record JAXFYN010000018.1, on the reverse strand, counting down.
CTTTTCTATTCAACTTCCTTTTTTTGAATTAACTTTCATTTTTTTATGGAAGTTGCATAAAATTGAAAATGGAAGTTCATTCAAGAAACCACTATACCTTAACGATCCATTTGAAAATTAAATAAAAAAAGAAGTTGAATGGAAAAGGAAATTGAAAATAAAAGGAAGTTGAATGGAAAAGGAAATTGAAACCACTATGCCTTAACGATCTATTTGGAAATTAAATAAAAAGAAAGTTGAATATTAATGGAAGTTGAATAGAAATTAAAGTTGAATAAAAATAAAAAAGGAAGTTTGATAAAAAATGAAGTTGAATAGAAAAGGAAATTGACATAAAATTAAAAATGGATGTTCATTCAAGAAACAACTATACCATAACGAATAAAATTAAATAACTTCCTTTTCTATTCAACTTCCTTTTTTATTAAAGTTCCAAATAGATCAACTTCCTTTTTTATTTAATAAAAATGGAACTTCTATTTTTATTTTTATTCCACTTTTATTTTTATTCAATTTCCTTTTCATTTTCTATTCAACTTCCATTTTCAATTTCCTTTTCTATTCAACTTCCTTTTTTATTTAATTTCCAAATAGATCGTTAAGGTATAGTGGTTTCTTGAATGAACTTCCATATTTAATTTTATGCAACTTTCATTTTTATTTTTATTCAATTTCATTTTCTATTCAACTTCCTTTTCTATTCAATTTCCTTTTTTATTTAATTTTCAATTAGATCGTTCAGGTATAGTGGTTTCTTGAATGAACTTTCATTTTTAATTTTATGCAACTTCCATTTTTATTCAATTTCCTTTTCCATTCAACTTCCACTTCTATTTTTATTTCTATTCAACTTCCTTTTTTATTTAATTTCCAAATAGATCGTTCAAGTATAGTGGTTTCTTGAATGAAAAGGAAATTGAACAAAAAAGGAAGTTGAATAAAAATAAAAATGGAAGCTGTATAAAATTAAAAATTGAAGTTCATTCAAGAAGCCACTATACCTTAACAATCTATTTGGAAATTAAATAAAAAAGGAAGTTTTACTGAAAAAGGAAGTTGAATAGAAAATGAAATTGAATAAAAATGGAAGTTGAATAGAAAAGGAAGTTGAATAGAAATATAAATGGAAGTGGCAAAAATGGAAGTTCATTCAAGAAACCACTATACCTTAATGGAAGTTCATTTAAGAAACCACTATACCTTAACGATCTATTTGCAAATTAAATAAAATAAAAATGGAAGATGCATAAAATTAAAAATGGAAGTTCATTCAAGAAACCACTATACCTTAACAAAGTTGAATAGAAAAGGAAATTGAAAGTTCATTCAAGAAACCACTATGTAACGCCCTCAAAATAAACCCATAATATATAACATTAACATGCATCGTTATAAGAAAACAAAACATTATTCCATTCATCAAAGTAATCTTATTAAAAGACATTACATGTAATGACGAAAGTAAATGCCCTACAAGCTTACATCTTTCCAAGCGAACACTTGGACACAAAAGTCTGAGTACTAACTCAATTACAAATTAAGCCCTTGGCTTGAGTTTACATATAGCGACCCCGGGTTTACCCTTTATTGTACAGTGATCCGGACGTGTGTCCGTGGATGTTAGTAGTTGATTACTATCTTGTTTACATCCTTTCCTACTTTGTATTTGAGTTATAGGATGTGTTGGGCAGGTTTGTTACAGGTTGGTTGTGTTTGGGAGCCAAGTGTTGCTGCCCAGAATTTTGGGTCTTCGCTCGAGCGAGCAGTTCTTCGCTCGAGCGAGCTTCTGTCTTTGGTCCTTCGCTCGAGCCAGGGTTTGGTCGCTCGAGCGAGAGTGAAGTTTTATGTCTGGTGGCTCGAGCCAGAGTGGCTTCGCTCGAGCGAGCGATTGCGTCTGGTTCTGGACCTGAGAGTTGCATTTCTTGGCTCGAGCGAGCTTTTCTTCGCTTGAGCGATCTGGTTCGGTCTTCGCTCGAGCGAGCAGTCCTTCGCTCGAGCGTGCGTCTGGTTGCAGACCTGAAGCGAGGGTTTTCTGTGTCTGGTCGCTCGAGCGAGCCTGTTTATATCAGCTAGCAACAGCCGAGTTGAACATCACTTTTTCAAAACTTTTTCATCTTCAAACCCTAAATTCAAGACTCTCTCTCTCTCTAGACTTGTCTTCTCTCTAAGAAATCATCTCCTTCTAGTGTGAATCTACCCTAAGGACTTTGTTAAAAAGATAGAGGGTGACTTGGGTTTCGATTTAATCTGAAAATCTTTGGATTTGGAGCACGTTGGTCGTTGGGTCTTCTTCTCCTTTTGAGCTCAAACTTTGAGGTAGGAATATCCTAATCCTCTTTATGGTCTTTGTCTTTAAATTTTAGCATTTTGATATGTTGGGGGTAGTTGTGTAATTGTGAGAAAGTTTGGGGCTTTTGTGTAATTTTACAAAAGTTGGGGTTTTATTTAAAATAAACCTATATGCATGTTTAGCATAGAGAAATGGGATTAATGTGGGATCATTGATGAAAATGGAACCTTAAGAGTTGTAATGTTAATTATGGAAAATGCCCTAATTACATTGATTAATTAATTTGCATAATTAATTGTGAGAAATGAGGAATTGAAGTGGAAATGTTGAGATTGGAAGTATATGGGATAAAAGGGTGTAGTTGAATTACTTATTACTCACCGAATTGAAATGTTGATGTATTATCCATTTTGTGCATTTATTTTTTGTATAGAAATAACTACTTTGGGCTATCGGTGGAGGATAGTCTTGATTGTTGTAGACAATGCATGATGATTAGGCAAACTAAAACTAATCACTGAAATGTGTCATTGAGTATGACAGTTGAAAGAATACATTAAATTTATGTATTGATTGGTGATGTGTATAATTATTGTTTATATGCATTGTGTGGTGTTGGAGAAGATAGGAGATGTACTCCACGGTTTAGGGGATGATAGGGGATGGACCTCTAAACCGGATGTTGTTTGGGAGAAGATAGGGGATGGACTCCGTAGATATAGCTCATATGCTTATCTAATGATGTCTTGACACAGCTCATATGCTTGTCTTTGGAAGTGTGATATAGCTCTTATGCATATCTATGAAAGTGTTGGTATAGCTCATATGCTTATCTGTGATGTGTTGATATAGCTAGTATGCTTATCTGTTATGAAATTGGGAAAATATTTAATATGAGTTACTGTCTCGTATAAGTAGTTTGGCCAGGTTCTGAGCCAAGGTTATGGATTGAGAATTGAAAGGAAATGGAAAATGAATTGTAACATAGACTGGTAAGTCATCAAACTGAAGGATGAGATATGTGGATGTATTAGTGTTGGCCATCTATCAACTGCTAATCTTTTAGTTATTATTCATAGCTGGTTTAGTGTATTTCTACTGGGCTGTGGCTCACCCTATATGGGAATATCATTTTCAGGTACAGGTAGCATGCCACCTCCAAGGACTTAGCTTGGGAGGCTAGAGGCGAACAGACCTTTTTGTTGTCTATTTTCTTTTGATGTATTACATGTAAATTCAAGCCAAGGGCTTAATGTGTAAATGAGTTAGCACTCTCTTTTTGTAACCAAGTGTTAACTTGGAAAGCTGTAAGCTCGTAGGGCATTTGCTTTTGTTGTTAACATGTAATACCTTTTGTAATGAAACTCTAATGAATAGAAGAATGTGGATCTTTTATATATCAATGCATATCTATGTTGATGGGTTTAATGTTATTATTTTGAGGGCGTTACATTACATGTAATATCAAGTAAAACAAAATAACAACTAATCTAAACAGTCTTCAACTCCAAATCCTTCCAAGCTAAGTCCTTGGAGGTAGCATATCACCTGGACCTGAAAATGATGTTCCCGTATAGGGTGAGCCACAGCCCAGTAGAAATATACTAAACCAAATATAGGAATTGACTAAAGCAATAGCATTCGACAGATGGTTAACACATGCAAATCCAGTATAACACTATACAGTTTCATGACAGTAATGTCCATGACATGTTTCACTTTCCGTTATTAATCAACTTTCCATTTATACATACATGGCTCAGAACCTGGCCAAACTACAAAGTGAGACTACATCTCATATTAACATTACTTCCACTATCAACCACTCAAATGAGACCATAGCTCATACTGAAACACTTCCATAAATCAATAAGTACACATATTTGCTGTACTACTGGAGTCTATCCCCTTTCTCCTCCTAAACAGGTTTGAGAGTCCATCCCCTATCTCCTCCCAAAACAATATGCATATACAATGTAATTAACACTTGTCATATACACTATTAAATCAATACACGTATTTACTGTATTAATTCAACTGTCATATTCAATGACTCAATCAATGTGATTAGTTTCAGTTTTTCCTAATCAACATGCAATGTCTACAACAATCACGACTATCCTCCACCAATAGCCCAAAACAGTTATTTCTAAACAGGAAATAAATGTATCAACAAACATAATCTCAACATTATCATAGACGAGTGATTAAATTATCCGACTGCACCATTTAATCCCATAGTTCCCCAATTTCATGAATTAAACTTAATTCCACAATTTTCCCAAAATTAATTATACGAATTAATTTATTACAACAACTAGGGTTTTTTCCCTTTTTCCCAAAATCAACCTTAAGGTTCAATTTTCTCAAATTAACACTATCATTGCCATTTTTCATGACTTACAAACATATGAAATTTAATATATGAAAGATTCCTTATTTCTCAAATTATAATACAAACCCTAGTTTTTTCCCAAAATTACCAAACAATACCAACATATCAAAATGACTAAAACTTAGGACAAAGCCTATAAGATGGAGTAGGAAATCCCTACCTCGAAGTTAGAATCCAAACGGAGATGAAGACCAAAAACCAATGTGCTCCAAATCCCAAGTCCTTCAGATTAAAACGAAGCCCTCAACCCACTCTATCTTTTTAACAAAGAGCCTAGGATAGAAACACCCTAAAAATAGATGAAACCTAAGAGAGAAGGTGTATAGAGGGAGAGAGAAGATGGACCTAGGGTTTTGAAATCAAAAGAGTATTAAAAACTGAATTTTTCCCCGCTGCTGCGTATTTAAATAAAACAAGCTCACTCGAGCGAAGGATTGGTCGCTCGAGCGACCAGACACAAGAAATCTCGCTCAAGCAAAGAAAGTCTCGCTCGAGGCAAAAACTCGAAGCTTCAGGTCTGCAACCCAGAAGCTCGCTCGAGCGACAGAATGCTCACTCAAGCGAAGAACTCGAAAACATACACCTCCCTCGCTCGAGCGAAGGAAATCTCGCTCGAGCCAAGAAACATAGCTCTCAGGTCTATACCTAGACGTAGTTGCTCGCTTGAGCGAAGAAACCCTGGCTCGAGCGACGGACCAAAAACAAAGAGCTCGCTCGAGCGAAGAACTGCTCGCTCGAGCGAAGGGTCAAAATTTTGGGCAGTAACCCTTTGCTCCCAAACACTCCCAACCTGTAACAAACCTGCCCAAAGCATCCCATAACTCAGAAATAAGAAATTAAAGGACGACAATAACAATTATATAACAACAGGATCCACGGAACCTAAGTCCGGATACAACAACCAAATGGGAAAAGACCGGGGTCGCTATAACCTCCCCCCCTTAAAGAATTTCGGCCTCGAAATTAAGCATAAGTTTTCAAAAACAAGTTTTTCTCAATTTCCAACAATATGACATTTCAATAATTAACAACCTGACCCAAATTGGTCATTCCATCTCTTACCAAGAGGCATCTCACAATATGTAAAACAACATATATTTCAACTTGCATTATCAACATGCATTTCTTTCCAATTCAACAATTATCAATCTATAAGATTCACCATTTCGTATCATATTCAATGTTCATGATACATTTCCAATTATACAATATATTCAACATATGCAATGTTCCATTAAACTTCCATTTTGAGGCAAGTTTCAAAATTCTTCCATTAAACCAAAATATTAATCATGTTTCCCAACCTAAGTTATATTCAATACACTTAAGGTTCAATATTACAACAAAATAAACAACATATGCTCAAGCATCTACAAACAGATCCGGATATTTCTCTCGGACCTCCAACTCACGTTCCCAAGTGGCTTCCTCCACTCCATGATGTTTCCACAAAAACTTTTACCAAAGGGATGCTCTTGCCTCGCAAAACTTGATCCCGCTTATCCAAGACCCGAACCGGTCTCTCCTCATACGAGACATCCTCGTCAACCTCTAAGTCGGTCCAATCCAACACATGTGATGGATCCGACTCATACTTCCGAAGCATACTCACATGAAACACATCATGAACTCCGAATAACTGCGGTGGTAAAGTTAAACGATAGGCAGCCTCGCCAATCCTCTCAAGGATCTCAAAAGGGCCAATAAACTGAGGGGACAACTTCCCGCTCTTCCCAAACCTCATCAATCCCCGCCTAGGTGATATCTTCAGAAAGACATGATCACCTACCTCAAATACCAAAGGTCTTCTCCTACGGTCGGCATACGATTTCTGACGACTCTGGGCTATAACAAGCCTCCTACGGATAAGCTCAACTTTCTCTGTCGTTTCTCTTACCAACTCTGGGCCCAACAAAGGTGCATCACCCACCTCGGCCCAACAAACTGGAGACCTACACGGTCGGCCATACAAGGCCTCAAATGGTGCCATACCGATACTAGATTGAAAACTGTTGTTGTAGGCGAACTCCACCAAAGGCAAGTGCCTCTCCCACGACCCACTAAAGTCAAGAACACAACCCTGAAGCATATCCTCAAGGATCTGAATAGTATGCTCGGACTGCCCGTCAGTCTAAGGATGATAAGCCGTGCTAAAGGTCAACTTAGTGTAACAACCCTAATTCTTGACTTAGCTACACTTGCATACACCTATGTATGATCTTGTCTTGATGTGTTACGAATCTCATTGATCTTGTTTCGACTTGCCATGTTTAAGTATTGCTTGCTTGATTTTGATCCTTGCTCGGTTGTGGCCGAGATCACCTTGAGCATTAGTTCACTTTTGAGCTTTTGTACTTAGAATCGTTTTGGAACCTTGGTTGACCACCACCTTGACCTCGGCATGTTCGCCGAGATGTCACTCTTTGGGCCGACGAGCTTAGAGCAGAGGCCGAGATGTTTTGCATTAGTAACCCCCTGTCCCTGGGGCAGGCATGACCTAGGCCGAGATGTGGCACACCCAGGCCAAGGTGTGGTACAGCTTAGTCAAGTGTCGTCCTCCCTAGCCGACGTCTTTGTTATCCAGTTGCCGAGGACTTGACCTTGGCCGATGTCCTTGATTGCCGACACGCTTCGCCTCAGCGTGTTGTGTACGCTTTGTCAGAGACTTGTCTTGTCAATCAGTCACCTTTTCGTCTGAACCACCCCGGTGACGACACGTGTCCGAGCTGCATGTTAAGACAGCCGCAGACCTAGAGACAAATCATTTTGTCTCAATCTTTGTCTTGCTTAGAGAGAGAAGCTCTCAAGTTTGAAGAGGAAGAACTCTAGAGAGAGAAGTGGAGTTCGAGCTTGATCTTGGAAGATCGAACCGTTAGATTTGAGCTTTGAGGTAAGATTCTTGCTTTACTTTGATTGTTCTTATTGGTTGTCTAGCTGTATTGCTTGATCCGATTCGTTTTGCATGTCATGCATTGGATTGAAGTTCGTTTTCGGAAAGAGTAAGTTGGTATTCATGTGTTCTTGATGAAAGTCCCTTTTGATCCGAAGATCTGGGACAGAAACCCTGTCTTTGTGTTTGTTCTTGCATGTTCTTCTTGGTTGGGTACCCAAGCCCACGTTTTTGAACTTCTTAGCATGAAAACCTCAGATTTCGTATAAGTGAGTTAAGGTTTTAGCATGCATGATCTTGTTCTTCTCGTCCTTTGAAAGGAAACTCGGATTTTCCTGGCTTGGTCTTGTTTGTGGCCATCAGGTGCACACCTCGGCGGGGAGGTGTGGGACCTCGGCTGAACCTTGCTGGTACCCAGTGTACTTCCCTGAGATGGGAGATAGTGTTTTGAGTCCTTGCATGTCTTGTTTTGTCTTCGACTTGGATCCGGTAAGAGTGCCGAGATCATTGCATATAAGTTAAGCTTGTTTTGGGACTTTTGTTTATATCGGCCTTGTTTTGTATTTACCTCGGCCGTATTGCATTTTACTTCGGCAGATTCTTGAAAATCATGCTTCTTTGCTTGTAATCACTGTATTTTGTATATGTCGGCTGAGAAGCCTTTTGATCAGGATGTAAGCTTGTAATTGTTTTGTTAGCAGCCGAAGTGTAATCATGTATGTATGTTATCACTTTTGATCTATGCACTGCTCTTATGGACCATTTATATTTGATTTATTGCTTCCGCACTTGTCAGCCCCATATGTTATACTCTGTTGTGTGTGAACTTTTGTAAGAGGCCTTTGGTGAATCTCAGATTTACTGGCCATCTCGGCACCAAACTACTAGGGGCGGTTTGGGGTCGTGACACTTAGTGCCTAAGGCACTCTGCAAACTCTGCCACAATCTAGCAGTAAAACGAGGATCTCTATCTAAGACGATCGTCACTGGAACCCTGTGCAACCTCACTATGTCTCGAATATACAAGTCGGCAAGATGATCTACCGAATCTCTAACGCACATAGGAATGAAGTGCGCTGACTTAGTCAACCAGTCTATAATCACCCAAATAGCATCACTACCCCGCTGAGTCCTCGGAAGACCTACAACGAAGTCCATAGTGATATGCTCCTACTTCCACTCGGCAATAGGCAAGGGCTGTAACAAACCCGCTGGCCTTTGATGTTCGGCCTTCACTTGCTGACAAGTAAGGCACTTAGACATGAAAACTGCCACATCTCTCTTCATACCCCGCCACCAAAACTGGCGACTCAAATCCCGATACATCCTAGTGCCTCCCGGATGCACCGCAAGGCGTGAATGGTGAAACTCTCGGAGTACCTCCTCTCAGCAAGACTCCGGTACAAACCAACGGTCTCGGTATCTCACACTCAGGTCGGGATACACCGTCAAACCCTTCTCAACCTTCCCACTGGAGATCTTCTCTCGAAGGGAATCTACCTCAAGGTCATCTCTCTGTGCCTCTAACACTCGAGTCACAAGTGTAGGCTACGCAACAACAGAAAATAAGGCCACAGCCTCAACGGATTCGCCCTGAAGCAAATCAAACTCCCCAAGTGCCCCCAACATCTCCCATTCCCGGATGACTATACTAGCTACGTCACCAACAGATTTCCTGCTAAGGGCATCGGCCACCACATTGGCCTTCCCCGGATGATAATGCAACTCGAAGTCATAATCCTCAATAAACTCCATCCACCTCCTCTGCCTCAAGTTCAAGTCTTTCTGTGTAAACATATATTTCAGACTCTTATGATCCGAGAACACCTCGAATCTCTCGCCATAAAGGTAATGCCTCCAAATCTTCAAGGCAAAGATCACAGCTGCTAACTCTAGATCATGTGTAGGGTAATTCTTCTCGTGTATTTTCAACTGACGTGAGCCATAGGCAACCACTTTTCCCTCTTGCATCAACACACAACCCAAACCCTCTCGTGAGGCATCACAATAGACTGCATAACCCAACCCTCTCTCCGGAATAATCAAGACTGGAGCGGTGGTCAATCTAACCTTCAACTCCTGAAACGACTTTTCACAAGTCTCACTCCATACAAATTTGACTCCCTTCCGAGTCAATCTAGTCAACGGTGAAGCTAACCTAGAGAAATCCTTCACAAACCGGCGGTAGTACCCAGCTAATCCCAGAAAACTGCGGATCTCAAACACACTCTTAGGCTGTGCCCAATCTTGCACTGCCTCTATCTTGGATGTATCAACAGACACCCCTTCCCCGGAAACTACATGGCCTAAGAACTTCACCTCCTCTAGCCAGAACTCACATTTTCCAAACTTAGCATAAAGCTTATGAGCTCTAAGTAACTCTAGCACCACTCTCAAGTGTTCCTCGTGCTCCTCCTCTGAAGGTGAATAAATCAGAATGTCGTCCACGAAAACGACTACAAAACGATCTAAGAATTCCCAGAAGATCTGGTTCATCAAGTCCATAAATACTGTCGGTGCATTGGTGAGCCCAAATGGCATCACCAGAAACTCATAGTGGCCATACCGCGTACAGAATGCCGTCTTCGGAATATCCTCCTCCCTGACTCTCAACTGGTGGTAACCCGATCTTAAATCTATCTTAGAGAAACAACGAGAACCCTTCAACTGATCGAACAGATCATCTATACGAGGCATAGGGTACTTATTTTTTACCGTAGCCCGATTCAATTTTCGGTAATCGATACAGAGTCTCAAAGCACCACCTTTCTTCTTAGCAAAGAAGGCCGGTGCTCCCCACGGCGAAACACTAGGATGTATATAGCCCTTATCTAGTAACTCCTGGAGTTGGATCTTCAACTCAACTAACTCGGCTGGGGCAAAACGATAAGGTGCCATAGAAATCAGCGCCGTGCCGAGCACTAAATCGATGGAGAACTCAATCTCTCGATGAGGTGGCAAACTAACAAGATCCTCGGGAAAGACGTCCGAGTACTCACAAACCACCCTCGGCAACACAGTCTGGGTCTCATCACACTCACTACTCAAAAGGCTAGCAAGAAGACCACTCAACTCACTACGCCCTCGCGAATCATACACCGGTGGCAAAACACTACCAACCCAATCCCCCAAGAAATGAAAACAATCCCCGCTCAAGGTACATACTGTGACCCTCTGGCGATAACAATCAATAACTGCCCGGTATGACGATAACCAGTCCATACCCAAAATAACATCAAATCCCGACATGGGCATAACTACAAAAGGAAACGGAAGCCGACGATCAGCGACCTCTATATCACAACCTCTACAACCGTGTTTCAAAATCAACTCACCCCCAACAGGTGATACTACACATATAGGAGATGCTAACTGTGCCAACTCCAATCCCAGAACAGATGCAAATGCAGCAGATATAAAAGAATGAGATGCTCTCGTATCAATCAACACATTAGCAACCGAGTTGCAAAACAAGAAGGTACCTCTCACAACAAATGGAGCCGGTACAAGATCCTGCGCGGTAACAGCATACACGCGCCCAGACGGTCTCTGATCTACCTGCTCACCCCTAGGAGCATAAGACTGCTGCACAGACTGGGACGATGAAGCCCCCTGATTGGCCCTCAAGGCCTGAACTGACTGAGCTGGCTCATGACTCTGAGTCTGCCTCAAACCAGATGCACCAGATGTGCCACTCAACTGCAGGCAAAACCTCTTCAAGTGCCCTACCTGACCGCACTGGTAACAAGAGAGCGGCTGGCCTCTACCCTGACTCTGGTTCTGAGATCGAGCCGAAGATGACGCTGCTTTCTGTACTCCTCCCTTCTGCGGGCAAACTGGAGACTTGTGGCCCAGTTGGCCACACTTGAAACAGGTAATGTCTCCCTGACTGCCTTTCCCAGAACCTGCACTCGGCACTGGAAAGGTCGATCTAGTAAAGCTACTCTGAGACTGCTGAGGGTTAAAACCTCTCTGTCTCCTGCCATCACTCTGGCCATCCTGACTCCTCTTGGAGCCTTTCTGTCCCTCCTCCTCCTCCTGCATCATGATCTCCATATGGGCTGCAGCATCAACCAGATGCCCATAATCTCGAATCATAGTCCCTCCAACTCTCAGCTTCAGGCCGCGCCTCAACTTCTTCTCGAACTCTATACAACGGCGTTCCTCAGACGCCACCAACTTAGGTGCAAACCTGGATAAACTAGTAAATACAGCCTCAAACTCGGCCACTGAAGAACTCAGCTGCTTAAGCTGGCAGAATTGATCCCTCAATCTCTCCTTAACAACTGGAGATAGGAACTTCTCCTGGAAAGCATCTACAAAATCCTCCCAAGTTCCTCCTATACGGCCCTTCGTGAATTTCTACCACTGACCCGCATCCCCCTTTAGCTGAAAAGATGCCAAGGTCACTTTCAACACCCCGTCTTCGATGCCAAGCATCTCAAACATCTTTGTTGTCTGTTCGAGCCATTCATCCGCCTTAAGTGGCTCTTTTGGATCACCCACAAATTCGTCAGGGTTGGACCAGAAGAACTCCCTCTTCAGAAAAGAAGGTCCAGTATCTGCAACATGAACCTGGGCTTGATTTTCAGCTCTGAGAATGCCCACTGACTCCCTGAATGCCCCTACTATCTCTCGGGCCAAGGCGCCTATAGCCTGCTGGCCTACTGGCTCGGACACATTGGCCTGGCCAACTCCTTCCTGCTGCGCCGGAATCTCCTCTGGCATAGGCATTTCCTGCCTACCCTGCCTACCACGCCTACCGTGTCCTTGTCCTCGTCCTGACATCCTAATAATGGTAACAAAGACGTTAGCACATTAATAAATGTGCCGAAGCTATAACACTCGCGTCCTAATGCATTGGACAACAATAATTCATTCCACGTAAGCACATAATCACGTAAGCACCTACGAATTTCATTCCTGGATAATGACAGTCTCGAGGCATCACTAAAGTTCTGGTTGGAAACAACATTGATCAAGTGCCTTTCCAACAAGACTTTCAAAAACTTAAGGGCCCAATCAACATCCTAGAAACTACATTCCATACCTACATAGTCACATAAACATTTTATCATATAAGCATATAACTGTACATCTAAGTCTCTATCAAGCGAGACGAACCCATTGTGATACTAATCACTTTCCACGTACCCAAAGTATTCAAACCCGGTACGCTCTGATACCAAGTTGTAACGCCCTCAAAATAAACCCATAATATATAACATTAACATGCATCGTTATAAGAAAACAAAACATTATTCCATTCATCAGAGTAATCTTATTAAAAGACATTACATGTAATAACGAAAGTAAATGCCCTACGGGCTTACATCTTTCCAAGCCAACACTTGGACACAAAAGTCTGAGTACTAACTCAATTACACATTAAGCTCTTGGCTTGAGTTTACATGTAATATCAAATAAAACAAAATAACAACTAATCTAAACAGAGTCTTCAACTCCAAATCCTTCCAAGCTAAGTCCTTGGAGGTAGCATATCACCTGGACCAGAAAATGATGTTCCCGTATAGGGTGAGCCACAGCACAGTAGAAATATACTAAACCAAATATAGGAATTGACTAAAGCAATAGCATTCGACAGATGGTTAAGGTATAGTGGTGTCTTGAATCAACTTCCTTCAATAGAAAAGGTGGTTTCTTGAATGAATAAAAAAGGAAATTGAAATGAACTTCCTTTTCTATTCAACTTCCTTTTTTATCATTAAGGTATAGTGGTTTCTTTAATGAACTCCAAAATGGAAGTTGAATAGAAAAGGAAGTTGAATGAAAGTGGAAGGAAAAGGAAAACCACTATACCATAACGATCTATTTGGAAGTTGAATAGATCGTTAAGGTATAGTGGTTTCTTGAATGAACTTCCATTTTTAATTTTATGCAGCTTCCATTTTTATTTTTATTCCACTTGCATTTTTATTCAACTTCTATTTTTATTCAATTTCATTTTTTATTTTTATTCGTTAAGGAACATTCCTTTTTACTTCTATTTTTATTCAATTTTATAATGGAAGTTGAATAGAAAAGGAAATTGAATAGATCGTTAAAAATAAAAATGGTTTCTTTTATTCAACTTGCATTTTTATTTTTATTCCACTTGCATTTTTATTCAATTTCATTTTCTATTCAACTTCCTTTTTTATTAAAGTTCCAAATAGATCGTTAAGGTATAGTGGTTTCTTGAATGAACTTCCATTTTTAATTTTATGCAGCTTCCATTTTTATTTTTAAACCATTTTTAATTTTATTCAATTTCCTTTTTATTTTTAAATTCATTTTCCATTCAACTTCCTTTTCTATTCAATTTCCTTTTTATTCGAGAAACCACTATACCTGAATGAACTATTTGGAAATTAAATATTTAACTTCCACTTTTTAGTGGTTTCTTGAATGAACTTCCTTTTATTCAATTTCCTTTTCTATTCAATTTTATTTTTATTCCACTTGCATTTTTATTCGATTTTCTTTTCTATTCAACTTCCATTTTTATTTAACTTTCATTTTTAATTTTTTGAATAAACTTCCATTTTTATTCAATTTCCAAATAGATCATTTTTATTTTTATTCCACTTCTATTTTTATTCAATTTCATTTCCTTTTTTATTCAATTTGGAAATGAAAAATAAATAAAAAAGGAAGTTGAATAGAAAAGGAAATTGAAAATGAAAGTTGAATGGAAATAAAAATTTCCAAATAGATCGTTAAGGAAGTGGTTTCTTGAATGAACTTTCGCTTCTATTTTATTCAACTTCTATTTTCAATTTCCTTTATTTTTACCTTAACGATCTATTCAATAATAAATTGAAAAGGAAATTGAAAATGGAAGGTGGTTTATTGAATGAACTTTCCACTTTTAATTTTATGCAGCTTTAATTTTTAATTTTAAAGAACTTCCCTTTTCTATAATTTCAATTTTTATTCCACTTATATTCAGCTTCCTTTTTTATAGTTCATTCAAGAAAAGGAATTTAATTTCCACTTGCATTTTAAATAAAAAAAAAATTGAATAAAAATGCAAGTGATCTATAGTGGAATTTCATTCAAAAAACCACTATACCTGAACGATCTATTTGGAAATTGAATAAAAATAAAAGTGGAATAAAAAAGGAAGTTGCATAAAATTAAAAATAGAAGTTGCATAAAAATAAAAATGAAAGTTCATTCAAGAAACCACTATACCATAACGATCTACTTGGAAAATTAAAAATGGAAGTTCATTCAAGAAACCACTATACCTTAACGATCTATTTACAAATTAAATAAAAATGGAAGTTGAATGGAAAAGAAAATTGAAAATGGAAGTTCATTCAAGAAACCGCTATACCTCAACGATCTATTTGGAAATTAAATAAAAAAGGAAGTTCATTCAAGAAACCACTATACCTTAACGATCTATTTGGAAATTAAATAAAATAAAAATGAAAGTTGCATAAAATTAAAAATGGAAGTTCATTCAAGAAACCACTATACCTGAACGATCTATTTGGAAGTTCAAAAAACCAATGCAAGTGGAATAAAAATAAAAATGGAAGTTGCATAAGATTAAAAATGGAAGTTCATTCAAGAAACCACTATATCTTAACGATCTATTTGAAAATTAAATAGAAAAGGAAGTTGAATAGAAAATGAAATTGAATAAAAATGCAAGTGCAATAAAAATAAAAATGGAAGTTCATTCAAGAAACCACTATACCTTAATGATCTTCCTTTTTTTGTTGAATTTCCAAATAGATCACCTTAACGATCTATTTGGAAATTAAATAAAAAAAGAAGTTGAATGGAAAATGCAAGTGGAATAAAATTAAAAATGGTTTCTTGAATGAATTTGGAAATATTTAATTTCCAAATAGATCGTTAAGGTATAGTGGTTTCTTGAATGAACTTCCTGAACGATCTATTTTATTTTTATGCAACTTCCATTTTTAAATAAAATCAATTTCCTTTTTTATTTAATTTCTAAATAGATCATTAAGGTATAGTGGTTTCTTGAATGAACTTGCATTTTTAATTTTATGCAGCTTCCATTTTTATTCAGCATCCATTTTTTATTCAACTTCCTTTTCCATTCAACTTTCATTTTTATTTTTATTCCACTTTTATATTTATGCAACTTCCATTTTTATTTTTATTCAATTTCCTTTTCTATTCAACTTTCTTTTTTGTTTAATTTCTAGATAGATCGTTAAGGTATAGTGGTTTCTTGAATGAACTTCAATTTTTAATTTTATTCAATTTCATTTTCTATTCAACTTCCATTTTTTATTTAATTTCCAAATAGATCGTTAAGGTATAGTGGTTTCTTGAATGAACTTCCATTTTTAATTTTATGCAACTTCCACTTTAATTAATTTTATTTTTATTCCACTTCTATTTTTATTCAATTTCCTTTTCTATTCAACTTTCTTTTTTATTTTTATTCCACTTCTATTTTTATTCCATTTCCATTTTTAACTCAATGAACTTCCAAATAGTTCTATTTGGAAACCACTATACCTTAACGATCTATTTGGAAATTAAATAAAAAAGGAAGTTGAATGGAAAATGGAAGCTGCATAAAATTAAAAATGGAAGTTCATTCAAGAAACCACTATACCTTAACGATCCATTTGAAAATTAAATAAAAATAAAAGTGGTGGTTTAAAAAGGAAGTTGAATAGCAAAGGAAATTGAATAAAAATGGAAGTTGCATAAAATTAAAAATGACTTGAATGAACTTCCATTTTTAATTCCACTTGCATTTTTATTCAATTTCTTCTTCTATTCAACTTCCTTTTTTATTTTTATTCAACTTCCCTTTTAATTTTATTCAATTTCCATCTTTAATTTTTCTTGACCAAAAATTAAAATGGATAACCATGAAATAAAAATGGTTATCCATTTGCATAAAGGAAATCACTATAGCTGCATAAAATTCCAAATAGATCGTTCATTTCAAGAAACCACTATTCCTTTTTTATTTTTATTTAATTTCCTTTCCTTTTCAATTTCCTTTTCTATTCAACTTCCAAATAGATCAAGAAACCACTATGCCTTAACGATCTATTTGGAAATTAAATAAAAAAGGAAGTTGAATAGAAAAGGAAATCGAATAAAAATACAAGTGGAATAAAAATAAAAATGGCTTCCATTTTTAATTTTATGCAACTTCTATTCAACATCCATTTTTATTTTTACCACTATACCTTAACAATCCATTTGGACATTAAATAAAAAAGGAAGTTGAATAAAAAAGGAAACTGAATAGAAATTAAATAAAAAAGGAAGTTAAATAAAAATAGAAATTGAATAAAAATAGAATAGAAAAGAAAATTGAAAATGAAAAAGGAAATTGAATAAAAATATATCGTTATGGTTTCTTGAATGAAGTTGCATAAAATACCTTATTTAGCTTCCTTCGTTTTCTATTTAACTTCCTTTTTTTATTTTTATTCAACTTCTATTTTTAATCAATTTTCTTTTCTATTCAACTTCCTTTTTTATTTAATTTCCAAATGGAAGTTCATTCAAGAAACCACTATTAACTGAACTTTCATTTTTAATTTTTTGCCACTTTCATTTTCATTTTTATTTAATTTCTTTTTTTATTTAATTTCCAAATAGATCGTTCAGGAATAGTGGTGTTTATTTTTATTCAATTTCCTTTTCTATTCAACTTCCTTTTATATTTAATTTCCAAATAGATCGTTATTTTTATTCAACTTCCTTTTTTATATTTATTCAATTTCCTTTTCTATTCAACTTCTATTTTTATTCAATTTCCTTTTCTATTCAACTTCCTTTTTTATTTAATTTCCAAATAGATCGTTCAGGAATAGTGGTTTATTGAATGAACTTCCATTTTTAATTTTATGCAACTTCTATTCAACTTCCTTTTGTATTTAATTTCCAATCTATTTGGAAATTGAATAAAAAAGGAAGTTGAATGGAAACCACTATGCCTCAACGATCTATTTAATTTGCAAAAGGAGGTGGAATGAACTTCCATTTTTATTTTATTTAATTTGTAAATAGATTCTGTTCAACTTCCTTTCTCTTCAACTTCCTTTTTTATTTAATTTCCAAATGGATTGTTCAGGTATAAAAATGGAAATTAAAGAAACTGGAAATTATTTAATGAACTTCCATTTTCCAATTTTAACTAAAATAAAAAATTAAAAATGAAAGTTCATTCAATAAAAATAGAAGCGAAATAAAAATAAAAATGGAAGTTGAATAAAAAAAAATAAAAATGGATCGTTAAGGTATAGTGGTTTCTTGAATGAACTTCCATTTTTAATTTCCTTTTCTATTCAAGTTCTTTTTCTATTTAAAAATGAAAGTTCATTCAAGAAAAACGAAGTTGAATAGAAAAGGAACCATTAAATGGATCATTTTTATTTTATGCAAGTTCTATTTTTAATTTCAAAATAAAAAAGGTATAGTGGTGGTTTCTTGAATGAACTTCCATTTTTATTTTTATTCCACTTGCATTTTTATTCAATTTCCTTTTCTATTAAACTTCCATTTTTATTTAATTTCCAAATAGATCGTTAAGGTATAGTGGTTTCTTTAATGAACTTCCACTTTTTATTTTTATTCCACTTCTATTTTTATTCAATTTCCTTTTCTATTTAACTTCCTTTTCTATTTAATTTCCAAATAGATCGTTAAGGTAATTTCCTTTTTTATTTAAAGTTCCATTTTTTAATGAACTTCCATTTTTCAAGAAATCACTATACCTTAACGATCTATTTAGAAGTTGAATGGAAAATGAAGTTGAATAAAAATGGAAATTTCCTTTTATTCAACCACTATAAAAGGAACCACTTTTAACCAAATGAAATTAAGGTCTAGTGGTTTCTTGAATGAACTTCCATTTTTCATTCAATTTCATTTTCATTTGGTTAAAAAAGTGAAAGTTCATTAAATAAAATAAAAAAGGTTGAATGAACTTCCATTTTTAAATTTATGCAGCTTCCACTTTTATTTTTATTCCACTTCTATTTTTTATTCAATTTCATCTTTTATTCAACTTCCTTTTTTATTTAATTTCCAACTAGATCGTTAAGGTACAGTGGTTTCTTGAAAATGAACTTCCATTTTTTATTTTATGCAGTTTCCACTTTTAATTTTATGCATCTTTAATTTTCTATTCAACTTCCTTTTTTATTCAACTTCATTTTCTATTCAACTTCCTTTTTTATTTAATTTCCAAATATTTCTTTTTCTATTCAGCTTCATTTTTTATTTTTATTCATCTTTCATTTTTAATTAAAGAGTGGCTTGCATTTTTATTCAATTGATCTATTTTTATTTTTATTCCATTTTTCCAAATAGATCGTTCAGGTATAATGGTTTCCTTTTTTATTCAACATCCTTTTCTATTTAATTTCCAAATAGATGATCTATTTGGAAATTAAAAATGGAAGTTCATTTTCTTGGAAGTTCAGATAGATCGTTAATGTTTATTTAAAAAGGAAGTTGAAATGGAATAAAAAAATGGAAGTTCATTCAATAAAAATGATCGTTCAGGTATAGTGGTTTCTTGAATGAACTTCCATTTTTAATTTTATTTTTCCTTTTTTTATTTAATTTCCTTTTCTATTCAACTTCCTTTTCTATTCAACTTTCATTTTTAATTTTATTCGAATTCCTTTTCTATTCAGCTTCCTTTTTTATTTAATTTCAAAATAGATCGTTAAGGTATAGTGGATTCTTGAATGAACTTTCATTTTTATTTTTATGCAACTTCCATTTTTATTTTTATTCAATTTCATTTTCAATTCAACTTCCTTTTTTATTTAATTTCCAAATAGATCGTTAAGGTATAGTGGTTTCTTAAATGAACTTCCATTTTTAATTTTATGCAACTTCCATTTAAGGTATAGTGGTTTCTTGAATGAACTTCCATTTTTAATTTTATGCAGCTTCCATTTTTACGATCCATTTGGAAATTAAATAAAAAAGGAAGTTGAATAGAAAAAGAAATTGAATGAAAAATGGAAGATATTTAATTTCCAAATAGATCATTCAGGTATAGTGGTTTCTTGAATGAACTTTCATTTTTAATTTTATGCAACATCCATTTTTATTTTTATGCAACTTCTTTTTTTATTTAATGTCCAAATAGATCGTTATGGTATAGTGGTTTCTTGAATGAACTTCCATTTTCAATTTTATGAACTTCCATTTTTATTTAATTTCCAAATAGATCGTTCAGGTATAGCGGTTTCTTGAATGAACTTCCACTTTTATTTCTATTCGACTTCCTTTTTTATTCAACCACTATACCTTAACCATTTCTATTTGGAAATTAAATAAAAAAGGAAGTTGAATAGAAAAGGAAAAGGAAATTGAATAAAAATAGAAGTAGAATAAAATTGAAAATGAAAGTTCATTCAAGAGATCACCACTATACCTTAACAATCAATTTGGAAATTAAACAAATGGAAATGGAATAAAAATAAAAATGGAAGATGCATAAAATTAAAAATAGAAGTTGCATAAAATTAAAAATGGAAGTTCATTCAAGAAACCACTATACCTTAACGATCTATTTGGAAATTAAATAAAAGAGGAAGTTGAATAGAAAAGGAAGTTGCATAAAAATAAAAATGGAAGTTGCATAAAAATAAAAATAAAAATAGAAGTTGCATAAAATTAAAAAAGGAAGTGGAATGAAAATAAAAATGAAAGTTCATTCAAGAAACCGCTATCCTTTTTTATTTAATTTCCTTTTCCATTCAGCTTCCTTTTCTATTTAATTTCCAAATTGATCGTTAAGGTATAGTGGTTTCTTGACTGAACGTCTATTTTTATTCAATTTTTAATTTGTATAAAATTAAAAATTGAAGTTCATTCAAGAAACCACTATACCTTAACGATCTATTTGGAAATTAAATAAAAAAGGAAGTTCATTCAAGAATAAAAATCCACTATACCATAACGATCTATTTGGAAATAATAAAAAAAAAAGGAAGTTGAATAGGAAAATAATAGATTGTCAAGGCATAGTGGTTTCCTTTTGTATTCAACTTCTATTTTTATTCAGTTTCCTTTTCTATTCAATTTCCTTTTCTATTCAACTTCCATTTTTACTTTTATTCAATTTCCTTTTCTATTTCGAAATTAAATAACAATGGAAGTTGAATAGAAAAGGAAATCGAATAAAAATGAAATTGAATAAAAATAAAAATTGAAGTTGAATAGAAAAGGAATTAAAAATGCAACTTGAATGAACTTCCACTTCTGTTTTTATTTAATTTCCAAATAGATCGTTAAGGTATAGTGGTTTCTTGAATGAACTTCCAAAGTGGTTTCTTGAATGAACTTCCTTTCATTTTTCCTTTTCTATTCAACTTCCTTTTTTGTTTAATTTCCAAAATAGATCGTTAAGGTATAGTGGTTTCTTGAACGAACTTTCATTTTTATTTTATGCATCTTCCAGTTTTATTTTTATTCCACTTTAATTTTTCTTCAATTTTCTTTTCTATTCAACTTCCTTTTTTATTTGGTTTCCAAATTGAACGTTTCATTTTCCATTCAACTTCCTTTTTTAATTTAATTTCCAAATAAATCGTTAAAGTATAGTGGTTTCTTGAATGAATTTCCATTTTTAATTTTATGCAACTTCCATGTTTATTTTTACTCCACTTCCATTTTTATTCAACTTCCTTTTTTATTTAATTTCTAAATAAAAATTAAAAGGAAATTAATGGATTTTTATTCAACTACCACTTTTTATTTTATTCCACTTTAATTTTTATTCAATTTCTTTTTGTATTCAACTTCCTTTTTTATTTAATTGCCAAATTGATCTAATTTCCAAATTGCTTTTTTATTTTTATTCCACTATACCTTAACGATCTATTTGCAACTTCCATTTTTTATTTTTATGCAACATCAATTTTTATTTAATTTTCAAATAGAACGTTAAGGTATAGTAGTTTCTTGAATGAACTTCCAAATAGATCGTTAAGGCGTAGTGGTTTCTTGAATGAACTTCCATTTTTATTTTTATTCCACTTCAATTTTTATTCAATTTCCTTTTCTATTCAACTTCCATTTTTATTTAATTTCCAAACAGATCGTTAAGGCATAGATTCATTCAATAAACCACTATACCTTAACGATCTATTTGGACATTAAATAAAAAAGGAAGTTGAATAGCAAAGGAAATTGAATAAAAATGCCAGTGCAGTAAAATTAAATAAAAAAAGAAGTTGAATAGAAAAGGTGGTTTCTTGAATGAACTTTCATTTTTAATTTTTATTTCTATTCAACTTCCTTTTTTATTTATTTAATTTCCAAATAGATCGTTAAGGTATAGTGGTTTCTTGAATGAACTTTCATTTTTAATTTTTATTCCGCTTTTATTTTTATTCAATTTCCTTTTCTATTCAACTTTTATTTTTATTCAATTTCCAAATAGATCGTTAAGGTATAGTGGTTTTTTGAATGAACTTCCATTTTTATTTTTATTCAATTTCATTTTCTATTTCTTGAATTTCCAAATAGATTGTTAAGGTATAGTGGTTTCTTGAATGAACTTGCATTTTTAATTTTATTTCACTTCCATTTTTATTTTTATTCCACTTGCATTTTTATTGAATTTCCTTTTCTATTCAACTTCCTTTTTTATTTAATTTCCAAATAGATCTTTCATTTTTATTTTCATTTTCCATTCAACCTCCTTTTTTATTTAATTTTCAAATAGATCGTTAAGGTATAATGGTTTCTTGAATGAACATTCATTTTTAATTTTATGCAACTTCCATTTCTATTTTTATTTGATTTCATTTTCTATTTAACTTCCTTTTCCATTCAACTTACTTTTTGGAAATTAAATAAAAAAGGAAGTTGAGTAGAAAAGGAAATTGAATAAAAATAAAAATGGATGTTGAATAAAATTGAAAATGGAAGTTCATTAAAGAAACTACTATACCTTAACGATCTATTTGGAAATAAAATAAAAAAGGAAGTTGAATAGAAAAGGAAGTTGAGTAAAAATAGAAATGGAAGTTGCATAAAATTAAAAATGGAAGTTCGTTCAAGAAACCACTATGTCTTAACGATCTATTTGAATGAACTATAACAAAAAAGGAAATTGAATAAAAATAAAAAAGGAAGTTGCATAAAATTAAAAATGGAAGTTCGTTCAAGAAACCACTATACCTTAACGATCTATTTTGAAATTAAATAAAATAGGAAGTTGAATAGAAAAGAAAATTGAGTTGAATGGAAAATGAAATTGAATAAAAATAAAAGTGGAAGAAAAATAAAAATAGAAGTTCATTCAAGAAATCACTATACCTGAACGATCAATTTGGAATTAAAAATGGAATTTTATTCAAAAAACCACTATATCTTGACGATCTATTTGGAAATTAAATAAAAAAGGAAGTTCATTCAAGAAACCACTATGCCTTAACGATCTATTTGGAAATTAAATAAAAAAGGAAGTTGAATAGAAAAGGAAATTGAATAAAAATAGGAGTGGAATAAAATTAAAAATGAAAATTAAATAAAAAAGGAAGCTGAATAGAAAAGGAAATCGAATAAAAATGCAAGTGGAATAAAAAAGGAAGTTGAATAGGAAAGGATGTTGAATAGAAATAGATCGTTAAGGTATAGTGGTTTCTTAAATGAACTTAACGATCTATTTGGAAATTAAATAAAAAAGGAAGTTGAATAGAAAAGGAAAAGGAAATCGAATAAAAATAGAAGTAGAATAAAATTAAAAATGAAAGTTCATTCAAGAGATCACCACTATACCATAACAATCAATTTGGAAATTAAACAAATGGAAATGGAATAAAAATAAAAATGGAAGATGCATAAAATTAAAAATAGAAGTTGCATAAAATTAAAAATGGAAGTTCATTCAAGAAACCACTATACCTTAACGATCTATTTGGAAATTAAATAAAAGAGGAAGTTGAATAGAAAAGGAAGTTGCATAAAAATAAAAATGGAAGTTGCATAAAAATAAAAATAAAAATAGAAGTTGCATAAAATTAAAAAAGGAAGTGGAATGAAAATAAAAATGAAAGTTCATTCAAGAAACCGCTATCCTTTTTTATTTAATTTCCTTTTCCATTCAGCTTCCTTTTCTATTTAATTTCCAAATTGATCGTTAAGGTATAGTGGTTTCTTGACTGAACGTCTATTTTTATTCAATTTTTAATTTGTATAAAATTAAAAATTGAAGTTCATTCAAGAAACCACTATACCTTAACGATCTATTTGGAAATTAAATAAAAAAGGAAGTTCATTCAAGAATAAAAATCCACTATACCATAACGATCTATTTGGAAATAATAAAAAAAAAAGGAAGTTGAATAGGAAAATAATAGATTGTCAAGGCATAGTGGTTTCCTTTTGTATTCAACTTCTATTTTTATTCAGTTTCCTTTTCTATTCAATTTCCTTTTCTATTCAACTTCCATTTTTACTTTTATTCAATTTCCTTTTCTATTTCGAAATTAAATAACAATGGAAGTTGAATAGAAAAGGAAATCGAATAAAAATGAAATTGAATAAAAATAAAAATTGAAGTTGAATAGAAAAGGAATTAAAAATGCAACTTGAATGAACTTCCACTTCTGTTTTTATTTAATTTCCAAATAGATCGTTAAGGTATAGTGGTTTCTTGAATGAACTTCCAAAGTGGTTTCTTGAATGAACTTCCTTTCATTTTTCCTTTTCTATTCAACTTCCTTTTTTGTTTAATTTCCAAAATAGATCGTTAAGGTATAGTGGTTTCTTGAACGAACTTTCATTTTTATTTTATGCATCTTCCAGTTTTATTTTTATTCCACTTTAATTTTTCTTCAATTTTCTTTTCTATTCAACTTCCTTTTTTATTTGGTTTCCAAATTGAACGTTTCATTTTCCATTCAACTTCCTTTTTTAATTTAATTTCCAAATAAATCGTTAAAGTATAGTGGTTTCTTGAATGAATTTCCATTTTTAATTTTATGCAACTTCCATGTTTATTTTTACTCCACTTCCATTTTTATTCAACTTCCTTTTTTATTTAATTTCTAAATAAAAATTAAAAGGAAATTAATGGATTTTTATTCAACTACCACTTTTTATTTTATTCCACTTTAACTTTTATTCAATTTCTTTTTGTATTCAACTTCCTTTTTTATTTAATTGCCAAATTGATCTAATTTCCAAATTGCTTTTTTATTTTTATTCCACTATACCTTAACGATCTATTTGCAACTTCCATTTTTTATTTTTATGCAACATCAATTTTTATTTAATTTTCAAATAGAACGTTAAGGTATAGTAGTTTCTTGAATGAACTTCCAAATAGATCGTTAAGGCGTAGTGGTTTCTTGAATGAACTTCCATTTTTATTTTTATTCCACTTCAATTTTTATTCAATTTCCTTTTCTATTCAACTTCCATTTTTATTTAATTTCCAAACAGATCGTTAAGGCATAGATTCATTCAATAAACCACTATACCTTAACGATCTATTTGGACATTAAATAAAAAAGGAAGTTGAATAGCAAAGGAAATTGAATAAAAATGCCAGTGCAGTAAAATTAAATAAAAAAAGAAGTTGAATAGAAAAGGTGGTTTCTTGAATGAACTTTCATTTTTAATTTTTATTTCTATTCAACTTCCTTTTTTATTTATTTAATTTCCAAATAGATCGTTAAGGTATAGTGGTTTCTTGAATGAACTTTCATTTTTAATTTTTATTCCGCTTTTATTTTTATTCAATTTCCTTTTCTATTCAACTTTTATTTTTATTCAATTTCCAAATAGATCGTTAAGGTATAGTGGTTTTTTGAATGAACTTCCATTTTTATTTTTATTCAATTTCATTTTCTATTTCTTGAATTTCCAAATAGATTGTTAAGGTATAGTGGTTTCTTGAATGAACTTGCATTTTTAATTTTATTTCACTTCCATTTTTATTTTTATTCCACTTGCATTTTTATTGAATTTCCTTTTCTATTCAACTTCCTTTTTTATTTAATTTCCAAATAGATCTTTCATTTTTATTTTCATTTTCCATTCAACCTCCTTTTTTATTTAATTTTCAAATAGATCGTTAAGGTATAATGGTTTCTTGAATGAACATTCATTTTTAATTTTATGCAACTTCCATTTCTATTTTTATTTGATTTCATTTTCTATTTAACTTCCTTTTCCATTCAACTTACTTTTTGGAAATTAAATAAAAAAGGAAGTTGAGTAGAAAAGGAAATTGAATAAAAATAAAAATGGATGTTGAATAAAATTGAAAATGGAAGTTCATTAAAGAAACTACTATACCTTAACGATCTATTTGGAAATAAAATAAAAAAGGAAGTTGAATAGAAAAGGAAGTTGAGTAAAAATAGAAATGGAAGTTGCATAAAATTAAAAATGGAAGTTCGTTCAAGAAACCACTATGTCTTAACGATCTATTTGAATGAACTATAACAAAAAAGGAAATTGAATAAAAATAAAAAAGGAAGTTGCATAAAATTAAAAATGGAAGTTCGTTCAAGAAACCACTATACCTTAACGATCTATTTTGAAATTAAATAAAATAGGAAGTTGAATAGAAAAGAAAATTGAGTTGAATGGAAAATGAAATTGAATAAAAATAAAAGTGGAAGAAAAATAAAAATAGAAGTTCATTCAAGAAATCACTATACCTGAACGATCAATTTGGAATTAAAAATGGAATTTTATTCAAAAAACCACTATATCTTGACGATCTATTTGGAAATTAAATAAAAAAGGAAGTTCATTCAAGAAACCACTATGCCTTAACGATCTATTTGGAAATTAAATAAAAAAGGAAGTTGAATAGAAAAGGAAATTGAATAAAAATAGGAGTGGAATAAAATTAAAAATGAAAATTAAATAAAAAAGGAAGCTGAATAGAAAAGGAAATCGAATAAAAATGCAAGTGGAATAAAAAAGGAAGTTGAATAGGAAAGGATGTTGAATAGAAATAGATCGTTAAGGTATAGTGGTTTCTTAAATGAACTTAACGATCTATTTGGAAATTAAATAAAAAAGGAAGTTGAATAGAAAAGGAAAAGGAAATCGAATAAAAATAGAAGTAGAATAAAATTAAAAATGAAAGTTCATTCAAGAGATCACCACTATACCATAACAATCAATTTGGAAATTAAACAAATGGAAATGGAATAAAAATAAAAATGGAAGATGCATAAAATTAAAAATAGAAGTTGCATAAAATTAAAAATGGAAGTTCATTCAAGAAACCACTATACCTTAACGATCTATTTGGAAATTAAATAAAAGAGGAAGTTGAATAGAAAAGGAAGTTGCATAAAAATAAAAATGGAAGTTGCATAAAAATAAAAATAAAAATAGAAGTTGCATAAAATTAAAAAAGGAAGTGGAATGAAAATAAAAATGAAAGTTCATTCAAGAAACCGCTATCCTTTTTTATTTAATTTCCTTTTCCATTCAGCTTCCTTTTCTATTTAATTTCCAAATTGATCGTTAAGGTATAGTGGTTTCTTGACTGAACGTCTATTTTTATTCAATTTTTAATTTGTATAAAATTAAAAATTGAAGTTCATTCAAGAAACCACTATACCTTAACGATCTATTTGGAAATTAAATAAAAAAGGAAGTTCATTCAAGAATAAAAATCCACTATACCATAACGATCTATTTGGAAATAATAAAAAAAAAAGGAAGTTGAATAGGAAAATAATAGATTGTCAAG
Source organism: Camellia granthamiana (assembly GCA_036172215.1). NCBI lineage: Eukaryota > Viridiplantae > Streptophyta > Magnoliopsida > Ericales > Theaceae > Camellia > Camellia granthamiana. The sequence goes on along the minus strand of JAXFYN010000018.1, from coordinate 1,403,883 downwards.
GCATAGTGGTTTCCTTTTGTATTCAACTTCTATTTTTATTCAGTTTCCTTTTCTATTCAATTTCCTTTTCTATTCAACTTCCATTTTTACTTTTATTCAATTTCCTTTTCTATTTCGAAATTAAATAACAATGGAAGTTGAATAGAAAAGGAAATCGAATAAAAATGAAATTGAATAAAAATAAAAATTGAAGTTGAATAGAAAAGGAATTAAAAATGCAACTTGAATGAACTTCCACTTCTGTTTTTATTTAATTTCCAAATAGATCGTTAAGGTATAGTGGTTTCTTGAATGAACTTCCAAAGTGGTTTCTTGAATGAACTTCCTTTCATTTTTCCTTTTCTATTCAACTTCCTTTTTTGTTTAATTTCCAAAATAGATCGTTAAGGTATAGTGGTTTCTTGAACGAACTTTCATTTTTATTTTATGCATCTTCCAGTTTTATTTTTATTCCACTTTAATTTTTCTTCAATTTTCTTTTCTATTCAACTTCCTTTTTTATTTGGTTTCCAAATTGAACGTTTCATTTTCCATTCAACTTCCTTTTTTAATTTAATTTCCAAATAAATCGTTAAAGTATAGTGGTTTCTTGAATGAATTTCCATTTTTAATTTTATGCAACTTCCATGTTTATTTTTACTCCACTTCCATTTTTATTCAACTTCCTTTTTTATTTAATTTCTAAATAAAAATTAAAAGGAAATTAATGGATTTTTATTCAACTACCACTTTTTATTTTATTCCACTTTAACTTTTATTCAATTTCTTTTTGTATTCAACTTCCTTTTTTATTTAATTGCCAAATTGATCTAATTTCCAAATTGCTTTTTTATTTTTATTCCACTATACCTTAACGATCTATTTGCAACTTCCATTTTTTATTTTTATGCAACATCAATTTTTATTTAATTTTCAAATAGAACGTTAAGGTATAGTAGTTTCTTGAATGAACTTCCAAATAGATCGTTAAGGCGTAGTGGTTTCTTGAATGAACTTCCATTTTTATTTTTATTCCACTTCAATTTTTATTCAATTTCCTTTTCTATTCAACTTCCATTTTTATTTAATTTCCAAACAGATCGTTAAGGCATAGATTCATTCAATAAACCACTATACCTTAACGATCTATTTGGACATTAAATAAAAAAGGAAGTTGAATAGCAAAGGAAATTGAATAAAAATGCCAGTGCAGTAAAATTAAATAAAAAAAGAAGTTGAATAGAAAAGGTGGTTTCTTGAATGAACTTTCATTTTTAATTTTTATTTCTATTCAACTTCCTTTTTTATTTATTTAATTTCCAAATAGATCGTTAAGGTATAGTGGTTTCTTGAATGAACTTTCATTTTTAATTTTTATTCCGCTTTTATTTTTATTCAATTTCCTTTTCTATTCAACTTTTATTTTTATTCAATTTCCAAATAGATCGTTAAGGTATAGTGGTTTTTTGAATGAACTTCCATTTTTATTTTTATTCAATTTCATTTTCTATTTCTTGAATTTCCAAATAGATTGTTAAGGTATAGTGGTTTCTTGAATGAACTTGCATTTTTAATTTTATTTCACTTCCATTTTTATTTTTATTCCACTTGCATTTTTATTGAATTTCCTTTTCTATTCAACTTCCTTTTTTATTTAATTTCCAAATAGATCTTTCATTTTTATTTTCATTTTCCATTCAACCTCCTTTTTTATTTAATTTTCAAATAGATCGTTAAGGTATAATGGTTTCTTGAATGAACATTCATTTTTAATTTTATGCAACTTCCATTTCTATTTTTATTTGATTTCATTTTCTATTTAACTTCCTTTTCCATTCAACTTACTTTTTGGAAATTAAATAAAAAAGGAAGTTGAGTAGAAAAGGAAATTGAATAAAAATAAAAATGGATGTTGAATAAAATTGAAAATGGAAGTTCATTAAAGAAACTACTATACCTTAACGATCTATTTGGAAATAAAATAAAAAAGGAAGTTGAATAGAAAAGGAAGTTGAGTAAAAATAGAAATGGAAGTTGCATAAAATTAAAAATGGAAGTTCGTTCAAGAAACCACTATGTCTTAACGATCTATTTGAATGAACTATAACAAAAAAGGAAATTGAATAAAAATAAAAAAGGAAGTTGCATAAAATTAAAAATGGAAGTTCGTTCAAGAAACCACTATACCTTAACGATCTATTTTGAAATTAAATAAAATAGGAAGTTGAATAGAAAAGAAAATTGAGTTGAATGGAAAATGAAATTGAATAAAAATAAAAGTGGAAGAAAAATAAAAATAGAAGTTCATTCAAGAAATCACTATACCTGAACGATCAATTTGGAATTAAAAATGGAATTTTATTCAAAAAACCACTATATCTTGACGATCTATTTGGAAATTAAATAAAAAAGGAAGTTCATTCAAGAAACCACTATGCCTTAACGATCTATTTGGAAATTAAATAAAAAAGGAAGTTGAATAGAAAAGGAAATTGAATAAAAATAGGAGTGGAATAAAATTAAAAATGAAAATTAAATAAAAAAGGAAGCTGAATAGAAAAGGAAATCGAATAAAAATGCAAGTGGAATAAAAAAGGAAGTTGAATAGGAAAGGATGTTGAATAGAAATAGATCGTTAAGGTATAGTGGTTTCTTAAATGAACTTAACGATCTATTTGGAAATTAAATAAAAAAGGAAGTTGAATAGAAAAGGAAAAGGAAATCGAATAAAAATAGAAGTAGAATAAAATTAAAAATGAAAGTTCATTCAAGAGATCACCACTATACCTTAACAATCAATTTGGAAATTAAACAAATGGAAATGGAATAAAAATAAAAATGGAAGATGCATAAAATTAAAAATAGAAGTTGCATAAAATTAAAAATGGAAGTTCATTCAAGAAACCACTATACCTTAACGATCTATTTGGAAATTAAATAAAAGAGGAAGTTGAATAGAAAAGGAAGTTGCATAAAAATAAAAATGGAAGTTGCATAAAAATAAAAATAAAAATAGAAGTTGCATAAAATTAAAAAAGGAAGTGGAATGAAAATAAAAATGAAAGTTCATTCAAGAAACCGCTATCCTTTTTTATTTAATTTCCTTTTCCATTCAGCTTCCTTTTCTATTTAATTTCCAAATTGATCGTTAAGGTATAGTGGTTTCTTGACTGAACTTCTATTTTTATTCAATTTTTAATTTGTATAAAATTAAAAATTGAAGTTCATTCAAGAAACCACTATACCTTAACGATCTATTTGGAAATTAAATAAAAAAGGAAGTTCATGCAAGAATAAAAATCCACTATACCATAACGATCTATTTGGAAATAATAAAAAAAAAGGAAGTTAAATAGGAAAATAATAGATTGTCAAGGCATAGTGGTTTCCTTTTGTATTCAACTTCTATTTTTATTCAGTTTCCTTTTCTATTCAACTTCCATTTTTACTTTTATTCAATTTCCTTTTCTATTTCGAAATTAAATAACAATGGAAGTTGAATAGAAGAGGAAATCGAATAAAAATGAAATTGAATAAAAATAAAAATTGAAGTTGAATAGAAAAGGAATTAAAAATGCAACTTGAATGAACTTCCAAAGTGGTTTCTTGAATGAACTTCCTTTCATTTTTCCTTTTCTATTCAACTTCCTTTTTTGTTTAATTTCCAAAATAGATCGTTAAGGTATAGTGGTTTCTTGAACGAACTTTCATTTTTATTTTATGCATCTTCCAGTTTTATTTTTATTCCACTTTAATTTTTCTTCAATTTTCTTTTCTATTCAACTTCCTTTTTTATTTGGTTTCCAAATTGAACGTTTCATTTTCCATTCAACTTCCTTTTTTAATTTAATTTCCAAATAAATCGTTAAAGTATAGTGGTTTCTTGAATGAATTTCCATTTTTAATTTTATGCAACTTCCATGTTTATTTTTTCTCCACTTCCATTTTTATTCAACTTCCTTTTTTATTTAATTTCTAAATAAAAATTAAAAGGAAATTAATGGATTTTTATTCAACTACCACTTTTTATTTTATTCCACTTTAATTTTTATTCAATTTCTTTTTGTATTCAACTTCCTTTTTTATTTAATTGCCAAATTGATCTAATTTCCAAATTGCTTTTTTATTTTTATTCCACTATACCTTAACGATCTATTTGCAACTTCCATTTTTTATTTTTATGCAACATCAATTTTTATTTAATTTTCAAATAGAACGTTAAGGTATAGTAGTTTCTTGAATGAACTTCCAAATAGATCGTTAAGGCGTAGTGGTTTCTTGAATGAACTTCCATTTTTATTTTTATTCCACTTCAATTTTTATTCAATTTCCTTTTCTATTCAACTTCCATTTTTATTTAATTTCCAAACAGATCGTTAAGGCATAGATTCATTCAATAAACCACTATACCTTAACGATCTATTTGGACATTAAATAAAAAAGGAAGTTGAATAGCAAAGGAAATTGAATAAAAATGCCAGTGCAGTAAAATTAAATAAAAAAAGAAGTTGAATAGAAAAGGTGGTTTCTTGAATGAACTTTCATTTTTAATTTTTATTTCTATTCAACTTCCTTTTTTATTTATTTAATTTCCAAATAGATCGTTAAGGTATAGTGGTTTCTTGAATGAACTTTCATTTTTAATTTTTATTCCGCTTTTATTTTTATTCAATTTCCTTTTCTATTCAACTTTTATTTTTATTCAATTTCCAAATAGATCGTTAAGGTATAGTGGTTTTTTGAATGAACTTCCATTTTTATTTTTATTCAATTTCATTTTCTATTTCTTGAATTTCCAAATAGATTGTTAAGGTATAGTGGTTTCTTGAATGAACTTGCATTTTTAATTTTATTTCACTTCCATTTTTAATTTTATTTCACTTCCATTTTTATTTTTATTCCACTTGCATTTTTATTCAATTTCCTTTTCTATTCAACTTCCTTTTTTAATGAAATTAAATAAACTATTTTTATTTTTATTTCCAAATAGATCATTAAAGTATAGTGGTTTCTTGAATTAACTTCCATTTTTAATTTTTTGCAACTTCCATTTTTATTTTTATTCTACTTCTATTTTTATTCAAATTCCTTTTTTATTCAACTTCCTTTTTTATTTAATTTCCAAATAGATCGTTAAGGTATACTGGTTTCTTGAATAAACTTCCATTTTTAATTTTATGTATCTTCCATTTTTATATTTATTCAATTTCATTTTCTATTCAACTTCCTTTTTTATTTAATTTCCAAATAGATCGTTAAGGTACAGTGGTTTATTGAATGAACTTCCATTTTTATTCAATTTCCTTTTCCATTCAATTTCCTTTTTTATTTAATTTCCAAATTGATCGTTAAGGTATAGCGGTTTCTTGAATGAACTTCTATTTTTAATTTTTTATTTTTATTTCTACTCAACTTCCTTTTTCATTTATTTTCCAAATGGATCGTTAATCTATAGTGGTTTCTTGAATGAACTTCCATTTTAAATTTTATGCAGCTTCCATTTTTATTTTTATTCAATTTCCTTTTTTATTCAACTTCCTTTTTTATTTAATTTCCAAATAGATTGTTAAGGTGTCGTGGTTTCTTGAATGAACTTCCATTTTTAATTTTATGCAACTTCTACTTTTATGCAACATCCATTTTTATTTTTATTCCACTTCTATTTTTATTCGATTTCCTTTTCTATTCAGCTTCCTTTTTTATTTAATTTCTGTTCAATTTCCTTTTCTATTCAATTTCCTTTTTTGTTTTTATTCCACTTCCTTTTCTATTCAACTTCCTTTATTCAATTTCATTTTCTATTCAACTTCCTTTTTTATTCAATTTCATTTTCTATTCAACTTCCTTTTTTATTAAAATGAAAATAGAAAAGGAAATTGAATAAAAATAGAAGTGGAATAAAAATAAAAGTGGAAGTTGCATAAAATTAAAAATGGAAGTTCATTCAACCACTATACCTTAACGATCTATTTGAAAATGGAAGTTCATTCAAGAAACCACTATACCTTAACGATCTATTTGGAAATTAAATAAAAATGGAAGTTGAATAGAAAAGGAAATTGAATAAAAATGCAAGTGGAATAAAAATGGAAGTTCATTCAAGAAACCACTATACCTTAACGATCTATTTGGAAGTTCAATAGAAAAGGAAATTGAATAAAAAAGGAAATTAAATAATAAAAAAAATGAAAGTTGCATAAAATTAAAATTGGAAGTTCATTCAAGAAACCACTATACCTGAACGATCTATTTGGACATTAACCCTTTATCTATTAAATAAAAAAGGAAGTTGAATAGAAAAGGAAGGAAGCTGAATACAAAAGAAAATTGAATAAAAATTAAAGTGGAATAAAAATTAAATAAAAAAGGAAATTGAATAGAAAAGGAAATTAAAAATGCAAGTTCATTCAAGAATCCACTATACCTTAACGATCTATTTGGAAATTAAATAAAAAAGGAAGTTGAATAGGAAAGGAAGTTGAATAGAAAAGGGAATTGAATAGAAGTAGAAGTTGAATAAAAAGGAAATTGAATAAAAAAGGAAATTGAATAAAAAAGAAGTTGAATGGAAAAAGGAAATTGAATAACAATAATAAAAAAAGGAAGTTGAATAGGAAATTGTGATCGATTTGGAACTTTAATAAAAAAGGAAGTTGAATAGAAAATGAAATTGAATAAAAGTAGAAGTGGAACTTTATTTTTTGGAACTTTATTTTTATTTCACTTCTATTTTTATTCAATTTCCTTTTCTATTTAATTTCCTTTTTTATTCAATTTGCAAATAGATCGTTAAGGTATAGTGGTTTCTTGAATGAACTTCCATTTTTATTCCACTTGCATTTTTATTCAATTTCCTTTTCTATTCAACTTCCATTTTTATTTAATTTCTGAATAGATCGTTAAGGTATAATGGTTTCTTGAATGAACTTCCATTTTTATTTCCTTTTTTATTCAATTTCCTTTTCTATTCAACTTCCATTTTTATTTAATTTCCAAATAGATTGTTAAGGTATAGTGGTTTATTTTTATTTCTTTTCTATTCAACTTCCATTTTTAATTTTATTCCACTTCCATTTTTATTTTTATTCCACTTCTATATTTCCAAATAGAACGTTAAGGTATAGTGGTATACCTTAGCGTGGAAATGAAAATTTGAAAGGTGCATAAAATTAAAAATGGAGGTTCATTCAAGAAACCACTGTACCATAACGATCTATTTGGAAATTAAATAAAATTTTCATTAAGGTATAGTGGCTTCTTGAATTTCCTTCCATTTCCATTTTTATGCATCTTCCATTTCTATTTTTATTCCACTTGCATTTTTCTATTCAACTTCCTTTTTTATTTAATTTCCAAATTGATCGGTATAGTGGTTTCTCGAATGAACTTCCTTTTTTAATTTTAAAAAAGGAAGTTGAATAAAAATAGAAGTGGAATAAAAATAAAAAAGGAAGTTGAATAGAAAAGGAAATTGAATAAAAATAAAAATGGTATTTGCATAAAATTAAAAATGGAAGTTCATTCAAGAAACTGTTATACCTTAACGATCTATTTGGAAATTAAACAAAATGGAAGTTCAAGAAACCACTATACCTTAACGATCTATTTTCATTTTCTATTCAACTTCCTTTTTTACTTAATTCCAAATAGATCGTTAAGGTATAATGGTTTCTTGAATGAACTTCCATTTTTAATTTTATCGCTAAGGTATAGTGGTTTCTTGAATGAACTTCCATTTTTAATTTCCAAATAAATCGTTAAGGTATAGTGGTTTCTTGAATGAACTTCCATTTTTAATTTCCAAATAAATCGTTAAGGTATAGTGGTTTCTTGAATGAACTTCCATTTTTAATTTCCTTTTCTATTCAATTTCCTTTTCCATTCAACTTCCACCTTTATTTTCTATTCAACTTCCTTTTTTATTCAATTTTCTTTTTTATTTAATTTCCAAATAGATGCATAAAAATAAAAATGGAAGATGCATAAAATTAAAAATGGAAGCTGAATAGAAAAGGAAATTGAAAATAAAAATGGAAGTTGCATAAAATTAAAAATGGAAGTTCATTCAAAAATAAAAAAGGAAGTTGAATAAAAAAGAAAATTGAATAAAAATAAAAATGGAAGCTGAATAAAAAAGAAAGTTCATTCAAGAAACATTAACGATCTATTTGGAAATTAAATAAAAAAGGAAGCTGAATAGAAATTTAATTTCCAAATAGATCGTTAAGGTATAGTGGTTACAATTTCCTTTTCTATTCATTATTTTCAATTTCCTTTTCTATTCAACTTCCATCCTTTTCCATTTTTAAAGGAAGCTGAATTAAATAAAAAATGGTTAAGGTATGGATCATTAAGGTATAGTGGTTTCTTGAATAAAAATGGATCAATTGAATTAGAAAGGAAGTTGAATAGAAAAGGAAGTTGAATAGAAAAGGAAATTGAATAAAAATGCAAGTGGAATAAAAATAAAAATGGAAGCTGCATAAAATTAAAAATGGAAGTTCATTCAAAAAATCAACTTCCTTTTTTATTTAATTTCCAAATAGATCGTTAAGGTATAGTGGTTTCGATTTCCTTTTCTATTTAGCTTCCATTTTTATTTTCCAAACAGATCGTTCAGGTATAGTGATTTTTTGAATGAAATGCAAGTGGAATAAAAATAAAAATGAAAATTGAAAATGGAAACCACTATACCATAACGATCTATTTGGAAATTAAATAAAAAAAGAAGTTGAATAGCAAAGGAAATTGAATAAAAATAAACTTCCTTTTTTATTTAATTTCCAAATAGATCGTCCATTTTTATTCAAATTTCTTTTCTATTCAACTTCCTTTTATTTTTATTCAACTTCCTTTTTTTATTCAACTTCCTTTTTTATTTTATTTCCAAATAGATCGTTAAGGTATAGTGGTTTCTTGAATGAACTTCCATTTTTATTTTTATTTCACTTGCATTTTTATTCAACTTCCTATTCTATTCAACTTCCTTTTTTATTTAGTTTTTATTTTTATTCCGCTTCTATTTTATTCAAGAAAAAACCACTATACCTTAACATATAGAAAAAGAAATTGAATAAAAATAGAAGTGAAATAAAAATAAAAATGGAAGTGGAATAAAAATAAAAATGGAAGTTCATTCAAGAAACCACTATACCTTAACGATCTATTTGGAAATTCTTTCAACTTTCATTTTTATTGAACTTTCTTTTCTATTCAATAAACCACTATACCTGAACGATCTATTTGGAAATTAAATTAAAAAAAGGAAGTTGAATGGAAAAGGAAATTGAATAAAATTGAAAAAAGGAAGTTCATTCAAGAAACCACTATACCTTAACGATCTATTTGGAAATTAAATAAAAAATGAAGTTAAATAGAAAAGGAAGTTGAATAGAAAAGAAAATTGAATAGAAGTGGAATAAAATTAAAAATGGAAGTTCATTCAAGAAACCACTATACCTTAACGATCTATTTTCCATTCAACTTCCATTTTTATTTAATTTCCAAATAGATCGTTAAGGTATAGTGGTTTCTTGAATAGAAATTTAATTTCTAAATAGATCGTTAAGGTATAGTGGAAGTTCATTCAAAAATGATATTGGATAGAAAAGTAAATTGAATAAAAATAAAAGTAGAATAAAAATAAAAATGGAAGTTGCATAAAATTAAAAATGGAAGTTCATTCAAGAAACCACTATACCTTAACGATCTATTTGGAAATTAAATAAAAAAGGAAGTTGAAAAAAAAAAGAAATTAGAATAAAAATGGAATTGAAATAAAAATAAAATGGAAGTTCATTCAAGAAACCACTATACCTTAACGATCTATTTGCAAATTAAATAAAAAAGGAAGTTCGTTCAAGAATAAAAATCCACTATACCATAACGTTCTATTTGGAAAGAAAATAAAAAAGGAAGTTGAATAGGAAAATAATAGATTGTCAAGGCATAGTGGTTTCCTTTTGTATTCAACTTCTATTTTTATTCAATTTCCTTTTCTATTCAATTTCCTTTTCTATTCAACTTCCATTTTTACTTTTATTCAATTTGCTTTTCTATTTGGAAATTAAATAACAATGGAAGTTGAATAGAAAAGGAAATCGAATAAAAATGAAATTGAATAAAAATAAAAATGGAAGTTGAATAGAAAAGGAAGTAAAAATGCAACTTGAATGAACTTCCACTTCTATTTTTATTTAATTTCCAAATAGATCGTTAAGGTATAGTGGTTTCTTGAATGAACTTCCAAAGTGGTTTCTTGAATGAACTTCCTTTTGTTTTCCTTTTCTATTCAACTTCCTTTTTTGTTTAATTTCCAAAATAGATCGTTAAGGTATAGTGGTTTCTTGAATGAACTTCCATTTTTGTTTTATGCATCTTCCAGTTTTATTTTTATTCCACTTTAATTTTTCTTCAATTTTATTTTCTATTCAACTTCCTTTTTTATTTAATTTCCAAATTGAATGTTTCATTTTCCATTCAACTTCCTTTTTTAATTAAATTTCCAAATAGATCGTTAAGGTATAGTGGTTTCTTGAATGAACTTCCATTTTTAATTTTATGCAACTTCCATGTTTATTTTTATTCCACTTCCATTTTTATTCAACTTCCTTTTTTATTTAATTTTCAAATAAAAATTAAAAGGAAATTAATGGATTTTTATTCAACTTGCACTTTTTATTTTATTCCACTTAATTTTTATTCAATTTCTTTTTGTATTCAACTTCCTTTTTTATTTAATTTCCAAATTGATCTAATTTTCAAATTGCATTTTTATTTTTATTCCACTACACCTGAACAATCTATTTGCAACTTCCATTTTTAATTTTATGCAACTTCCATTTTTAATTTTATGCAACATCCATTTTTATTTAATTTCCAAATAGAACATTAAGGTATACTGGTTTCTTGAATGAACTTCCAAATAGATCGTTAAGGTATAGTGGTTTCTTGAATGAACTTCCATTTTTATTTTTATTCCACTTCTATTTTTATTCAATTTCCTTTTCTATTCAACTTCCATTTTTATTTAATTTCCAAATAGATCGTTAAGGCATAGATTCATTCAATAAACCACTATACCTTAACGATCTATTTGGACATTAAATAAAAAGGGAAGTTGAATAGCAAAGGAAATTGAATAAAAATGTAAGTGCAATAAAATTAAATAAAAAAGGAAGTTGAATAGAAAAGGTGGTTTCTTGAATGAACTTCCATTTTTAATTTTTATTCCGCTTTTATTTTTATTCAATTTCCTTTTCTATTCAACTTTTATTTTTATTCAATTTCCAAATAGATCGTTAAGGTATAGTGGTTTTTTGAATGAACTTCCATTTTTATTTTTATTCAATTTCATTTTCTATTTCTTGAATTTCCAAATAGATTGTTAAGGTATAGTGGTTTCTTGAATGAACTTCCATTTTTAATTTTATTTCACTTCCATTTTTATTTTTATTCCACTTGCATTTTTATTCAATTTCCTTTTCTATTCAACTTCCTTTTTTATTTAATTTCCAAATAGATCTTCCATTTTATTTTCATTTTCCATTCAACTTCCTTTTTTATTTAATTTTCAAATAGATCGTTAAGGTATAGTGGTTTCTTGAATGAACTTTCATTTTTAATTTTATGCAACTTCCATTTCTATTTTTATTCGATTTCATTTTCTATTTAACTTCCTTTTTCCATTCAACTTCCTTTTTGGAAATTAAATAAAAAAAGGAAGTTGAATAGAAAAGAAAATTGAATAAAAATAGAAATGGATGTTCAATAAAATTGAAAATGGAAGTTCATTAAAGAAACTACTATACCTTAAACGATCTATTTGGAAATAAAATAAAAAAGGAAGTTGAATAGAAAAGGAAGTCGAGTAAAAATAGAAATGGAAGTTGCATAAAAATTAAAAATGGAAGTCCGTTCAAGAAACCACTATGTCTTAACGATCTATTTGAATGAACTATAACAAAAAAGGAAATTGAATAAAAATAAAAAAGGAAGTTGCATAAAATTAAAAATGGAAGTTCGTTCAAGAAACCACTATACCTTAACGATCTATTTTGAAATTAAATAAAATAGGAAGTTGAATAGAAAAGAAAATTGAGTTGAATGGAAAATGAAATTGAATAAAAATAAAAATGGAATTAAAATAAAAATGGAAGTTCATTCAAGAAATCACTATACCTGAACGATCCATTTGGAATTAAAAATCGAAGTTCATTCAAGAAATCACTATACCTTAAAGATCTATTTGGAAATTAAATAAAAAAGGAAGTTCATTCAAGAAACCACTATGCCTTAACAATCTATTTGGAAATTAAATAAAAAATGAAGTTGAATAAAAAAGGAAATTGAATAAAAATAGGAGTGGAATAAAAATAAAAATGGAAATTAAATAAAAAAAAGGAAGCTGAATTGAAAAGGAAATCGAATAAAAATGCAAGTGGAATAAAAAAGGATGTTGAATAGAAAATGATGTTGAATAAAAATAGATCGTTAAGGTATAGTGGTTTCTTAAATGAACTTAATGATCTATTTGGAAATTAAATAAAAAAAGGAAGTTGAATAGAAAAGGAAATTGAATAAAAATAAAAGTGGAAGTTGCATAAAATTAGAAATGGAAGTTCATTCAATAAACCACTATACCTTAACGATCTATTTGGAAATGAAATAAAAACAGAAATTGAATAAAAAAGGAACTTGAAAAGGAAGTTCATTCAAGAAACCACTATACCTTAAAGATAGAAGTGGAATAAAAAGGAAGTGGAATAAAAAGGAAGTTCATTCAAGAAACCATTATACCTTAACGATCAAAATGGAATAAAAATAGATTTTGAAATTAACCATTATAGCTTAACCATTATTTTTATTCAATTTTTATTTAATTTCCTTTTCTATTCAACTTCCATTTTTATTTAATTTCCAAATAGATTGTTAAGGTGTAGTGGTTTCTTGAATGAACTTCCATTTTTAATTCCTTTTTTATTCAATTTCTTTTTTCTATTCAACTTCCATTTTTATTTAATTTCCAAATAGATCGTTAAGGTATAGTGGTTTCTTGAATGAACTTTCATTTTTAATTCCTTTTTTATTCAATTTCCTTTTCTATTCAACTTCCATTTTTATTTAATTTTCAAATAGATCGTTAAGGTATAGTGGTTTATTTTTATTCCTTTTCTATTCAACTTCCATTTTTAATTTTATTCCACTTCCATTTTTATTTTTATTCCACTTCTATATTTCCAAATAGAACGTTAAGGTATAGTGGTATACCTTAGCGTGGAAATTAAAATTTGAAAGGTGCATAAAATTAAAAATGGAGGTTCATTCAAGAAACCACTATACCATAACCATCTATTTGGAAATTAAATAAAATTTCCGTTAAGGTATAGTGGTTTCTTGAACTTCCTTCCATTTCCATTTTTATGCATCTTCCATTTTTATTTTTATTCCACTTGCATTTTTCTATTCAACTTCCTTTTTTATTTATTTTCCAAATTGATCGGTACAGTGGTTTCTTGAATGAACTTCCATTTTTAATTTTAAAAAAGGAAGTTGAATAAAAATAGAAGTGGAATAAAAATAAAAAAGGAAGTTGAATAGAAAAGGAAATTGAATAAAAATAAAAATGGTATTTGCATAAAATTAAAAAATGGAAGTTCATTCAAAAACTACTATACCTTAACGATCTATTTGGAAATTAAACAAAATGGAAGTTCAAGAAACCACTATACCTTAACGATCTATTTTCATTTTCTATTCAACTTCCTTTTTTTTATTTAATTTCCAAATAGATCGTTAAGGTATAGTGGTTTCTTGAATGAACTTCCATTTTTAATTTTATCGCTAAGGTATAGTGGTTTCTTGAATGAACTTCCATTTTTAATTTCCAAATAAATCGTTAAGGTATAGTGGTTTCTTGAATGAACTTCCATTTTTAATTTCCTTTTCTATTCAATTTCCTTTTCCATTCAACTTCCACCTTTATTTTCTATTCAACTTCCTTTTTTATTCAATTTTCTTTTTTATTTAATTTCCAAATAGATGCATAAAAATGAAAATGGAAGATACATAAAATTAAAAATGGAAGCTGAATAGAAAAGGAAATTGAAAATAAAAATGGAAGTTGCATAAAATTAAAAATGGAAGTTCATTCAAAAATAAAAAAGGAAGTTGAATAAAAAAGAAAATTGAATAAAAATAAAAATGGAAGTTGAGTAAAAAAGAAGTTCATTCAAGAAATCTTAACGATCTATTTGGAAATTAAATAAAAAAGGAAGCTGAATAGAAATTTAATTTCCAAATAGATCGTTAAAGTATATTGGTTTCAATTTCCTTTTCTATTCATTATTTTCAATTTCCTTTTCTATTCAACTTCCATCCTTTTCCATTTTTAAAGGAAGCTGAATTAAATAAAAAATGGTTAAGGTATGGATCGTTAAGCTATAGTGGTTTCTTGAATAAAAATGGATCAATTGAATAAAAAAGGAAGTTGAATAGAAAAAGAAATTGAATAAAAATGCAAGTGGAATAAAAATAAAAATGGAAGCTACATAAAATTAAAAATGGAAGTTCATTCAAAAAATCAACTTCCTTTTTTATTTAATTTCCAAATAGATCGTTAAGGTATAGTGGTTTTGATTTCCTTTTCTATTCAGCTTCCATTTTTATTTTCCAAATAGATCGTTCAGGTATAGTGGTTTCTTGAATGAAATGCAAGTGGAATAAAAATAAAAATAAAAATTGAAAATGGAAACCACTATACCATAACGATCTATTTGGAAATTAAATAAAAAACGAAGTTGAATAGCAAAGGAAATTGAAAATGGAAGTTCATTCAAGAAAACACTATACCTTAACGATCTATTTCCTTTTCTATTCAACTTCCTTTTTTATTTAAGTTCCAAAGATAAAAATGGAAGTTCATTCAAGAAACCACTATACCTTAACGATCTATTTGGAAATTAAATAAAAATGGAAGTGGAATAAAAATAAAAGTGGAAGTTCATTCAAGAAACCACTATACCTTAACGATCTTTTCTATTCAACTTCCTTTTTTGTTTAATTTCCAAATAGATCGTTATGGTATAGTGGTTTCAACTTCCTCTTTTATTCCATTTTTAATTAAACAAAAAAGGAAGTTGAATAGAAATAGAAGTCAAATAAAAATAAAAATGGAAGTTGCATAAAATTAAAAATGGAAGTTCATTCAAGAAAATGGAAGTTTAATGAACTTCCATTTTATTTTTATGGGGCTTCCATTTTTATTTTTATTCAACTTCCTTTTCTATTTAACTTCCTTTTTTATTTAATTTCCAAATTGATCGTTAAGGTATAGTGGTTTCCAAATAGATCGTTAAGGTATAGTGGTTATTCAACTTCCTTTTCTATGCAACTTTCACTTTTATTTTTATTCAATTTAAATTTCCTTTTGGAAGTTCATTTTTTATTCAATTTCCTTTTCTATACCTTAACAATCTATTTGGAAATTCAAGAAATAGAAAATGAAATTGAATAAAATTAAAAATGGAAGTTCATTCAAGAAACCACTATACCTTAACGATCTATTTGGAAGTTTATTCGATTTCCTTTTCTATTGAACTTCCTTTTTTATTTTTATTGCACTTCTATTTTTATTAAATTTCATTTTTTATTCAATTTCCTTTTTTATTTCATGTCGTTAAGGTATAGTGGTTTCTTGAATGAACTTCCATTTTTTATTTTCCACTTCTATTTTTATTCATTCAAGAATAAAAATCCACTATACCATAACGATCTATTTGGAAATTAAACAAAAATGAAAGTTGCATAAAATTAAAAATGGAAGTTCATTTAAGAAACCACTATATCTTAACGATCTATTTGGAAATTAAACAAAAAGGAAGTTGAATAGAAAAGAAAGTTGAATAAAAATAGAAGCGGAATAAAAATAAAAATGGAAGTTGCATAAAATTAAAAATGGAAGTTGAATAAAAATAAACATGGAAGTTGCATAAAATTAAAAATGGAAGTTGTATAAAATTGAAAATGAAAGTTCATTCAAGAAACCACTATACTTTAACGATCTATTTGGAAATTAAATAAAAAAAGAAGTTGCATAAAATAAAATTGAATAAAAATGCAAGTGGAAGTTGAATAGAAAAGGAAATTAAATAAAAAATGAAGCTGAATAAAAATTAAAATGGAAGATGCATAAAATTAAAAATGCAACTTCATTCAATTTCCAAAATGGAAGTTGAATAGAAAAGGAAGTTGAAAATGAAAGTTCATTCAAGAAACCTTTTCTATTTTACAAAATTAAAAAAGGAAGTTGAATAGAAAAGGATCTATTTGGAAATTAAATAGAAAAAGAAGTTGAATAAAAAAGAAAATTGAATAAAATAGGAATAAAAATAAAATTAAAAAAGGAAGTTGCATAAAATTAAAAATGTAAGTTTATGCAAGTTCATTCAAGAAACCACTATACCTTAACGATCTATTTGGAAATTAAATAAAAAAGGAAGTTGAATAGAAAAGGTTTAATAAAAATAAAAGTGGAAGCTGCATAAAATTAAAAATGGAAGTTCATTTTAGAAACCACTATACCTTAACGATCTATTTAGAAATTAAATAAAAAAGGAAGCTGAATAGAAAAGGAAATTGAAAAAGGAAGTTGAATAGAAAGGGGAAATTGCATAAAATTAAAAATGGAAGTTCATTCAAGAAACCACTATACCTTAACGATACCTTAACGAACTTCCTTTTTATTGATTTTTTTAATGAACTTCCACTTTTAATTTTATGCAGCTTCCTTTTTTATTCAACTTCCTTTTTTTAATTTTATGCAACTTCCATTTTTTATTTTTATTTCACTTCCATTTTTATTCAATTTCCTTTTCTATTCAACTTCTAATTTTATTCAATTTCCTTTTTTATTCCTGGACGATCTATTTGGAAATGAGATAAAAATAAAAACAAAAGTGGAATAAAAATTAAAAATGGTTTCAACTTCCGTTTTTATTTTTATTTAATTTCCATTTTCCTTTTCTATTCAACTTCCATTTTTTTTTAATTTCCAAATGGATCGTTCAGGTATAGTGGTTTCTTAAAGGAACTTGCATTTTTATTTTTATGCAACTTTCTTTTTTATTTAATTTCCAAATGGAAGTTGAATGGAAAATGAATAAAAAAGAAAGTTGAATAGAAAAGGAAATTGAATAAAAATAGAAGCTGAATAAAAATAGAAATAGATCGTTAAGGTATAGTGGTTTCTTGAATTATCTTATATTTTTAATTTTATTCAACTTCTATTTTTATTTTTATTCAATTTCCTTTTCTATTCAGAAATAAAATTTTAAAATGGAAGTTCATGCAATAAAAATGGACGTTGAATAGAAAAGGAAGTTGTATAAAATTATTGGAACTTCCATTTTTAATAAATGAACTTCCATTTTTAATTTTTATTTCTGTTCAATTTCCTTTTTTATTTAATTTCCAAAGTGGTTTATTGATTGAACTTGTATAAAAAATGAAGTTGAATAGAAAAGGTATTTAATAAAAATGGAAGTGGAAATTGAATAGAAAAGAAAATTGCATAAAAATTATATTTTTATTTAGAAATGGAAGTTGAATAGAAAAGGAAATTGAAAATGGAAGTTCATTCTTGAAACCACTATACCTTAACGATCAATTTGGAAATTAAATTAAAAAGGAAGTTGAATAGAAAAGGAAGTTGAATAAAAATAAAAATGGAATAATAAAGGAAGTTGAATACAAAATGGAAGCTGCATAAAATTAAAAATGAAAGTTCATTCAAGAAACCACTATACCTGAACAATCTATTTGGAAATTAAATAAAAAATGAAGTTGAGTTGAATAGAAAAGAGGAAATTAAATAAAATTGAACGACCACTATACCCTAACGATCTATTTGGAAATTAAATAAAAAAAGGAAATTGAATAAAAAAGGAAGTTGAATAGAAAAAGAAATTAAATAAAAATGGATGTTGCATAAAATGAAATTGGAAATCGTTAAGGTATAGTGGTTTCGTGAATGAACTACCATTTTTAATTTTATGCAACTTCCATTTTCAATTTTATGCAACTTCCACTTTTCTTTTTTTTTTCAACTTCATTTTCTATTCAACTTCCTTTTTTATTTATTTCATTTCCAAATAGATCGTTAAGGTATAGTGGTTTCTTGAATGAACTTGCATTTTTAATTTTATTCAACTTCATTTTTTATTTAATTTCCAAATCTATTCAGCTTCGTTTTCTATTCCATTTATATTATGCAACTTCCACTTTTAATTTTATGCAACTTCCATTTTTATTTTTATTCCACTTGCATTTTTATTCAACTTCCTTTTTTAATTTCCAAATAGATCGTTAAGGTATAGTGGTTTCTTGAATGAACTTCCATTTTTAATTTTATGCAATTTTAATTTTTAATTTTATTCCACATGCATTTTTATTCAATTTTATTTTCTATTCAACTTCCTTTTTTATTTAATTTCCAAATAGTTCATTAAGATATAGTGGTTTCTTGAATGAACTTCCATTTTTAATTTTATGCAACTTCTACTTTTATTTTTATTCAGTTTCCTTTTCTATTCAACTTTCTTTTTTATTTAATTTCCAAATAGATCGTTAAGGTATAGTGGTTTCTTGAATGAACTTCCATTTTTAATTTTATTCCACTTGCATTTTTATTCAATTTCCTTTTCTATTCAACTTCCATTTTTAATTTAATGTCCAAATAGATCGTTATGGTACAGTGGTTTCTTGAATGAACTTCCATTTTTATTTCTATTCCGCTTCTATTTTTATTCAATTTCCAAATATATCATTAAGGTACAGTGGTTTCTTGAATGAACTTCCATTTTTAAAAAGGAAGTTGCATAAAATTAAAATTGAATAAAAATAAAAATGAAAGCTGCATAAAATTAAAAATGGAAGTTCATTCAAGAAACCACTATACCTTAACTATAGTGATCCCGGTTCTTTTTCCCTTGGTTGTTGTATCCAGACTTAGTTCCGTGGATGCCAGTTGTTGTTTTGATCTTGTCCCTGTCCTTCAAATCTTTAAATTTGAGTTATAGAATGTTTCGGACTTGTTTGTTCCAGGTTGGTTGTGTTTGGGAGCCTTTGGTTGCTGCCCAGAATTTTGAACCTTCGCTCGAGCGAGCATTTGGTCGCTCGAGCGAGCTCTTTGTTTTGGTCCTTCGCTCGAGCCAGGATTTTGTCGCTCGAGCGAGAGTGGAGTTTTGTTCCTGGTGGCTCGAGCCAGAGTGGCTTCGCTCGAGCGAGCGATTGCGTCTGGTTCTGGACCTGAGAGTTGTATTTCTTGGCTCGAGCGAGCTTTTCTTCGCTCGAGCGAGCTGGATTGTTCTTCGCTCGAGCGAGCGTTCCGTCGCTCGAGCGAGAGTTTTCTCTGTCTGGTCGCTCGAGCGACCAAGTCTTCGCTCGAGCGAGCCTGTTTATATCAGTTAGCAGCAGCCGGGGAGAACATCACTTTTTCTCCTCTTTTCACTTTTGAAACCCTAGATACGAGACTCTCTCTCTCTAAACTCACCTTCTCTCTAGATTTTCTTCTCCTTCTAGTGTGAATCCATCCTAGGCTCTTTGTAAGAAAGGTAGAGGGTGGCTTGGGCTTCGTTCTAATCTGAAGAATAGTGGATTTGGAGCACTTTGAGTTCGGATCATCTTCTCCATTTGAGTTCTCCGTTTGAGGTAGGGATTCTCCTTGTTTCTTTTTAATACTCCATCTATAGATAGACATGTGGTAGTTTTTGTACTGCATAAAAACATTATATCATGTTGGATTTGTTAAAAATCATGAGGTTGAACCTTGGGTTGGTTGTTGGTTATGGGTTTATCATCACTAGTTGTGATTTAGGCTAATTGGAGTGTTAATTAGCATGATATTGTCAAAAGGAAAGGAAACCCTAATTTTATTTGATTTAATAAATTAATAGAGGGGTTTTGATCATTGGGCAAATACTTATGTATTTTGAGTCTTAAATGTGATTATTGTTGTTTGTTGTTGATAATTGAGTCTTTTTGGTCAATATGAGTGTTGAACACACATATGTGGAGGTTGTATCTTAAACTGCCATGTTAATGTTGTAGTTGGGTTTGTGATCTCATGATGATTGAGTCTTTTAATAGATATACTAAATACCTGCATCTAGAGGTTTTGTCCTTGGTCATCGGTGGAGGATGACACGGTTGCGTTGAATTGTCGTGTATACATTACACCATTGTTGATTAAACATCGTATGTGATGAAATGTTGAGATACATTATATATGTATACTTGTTAGGGAGGAGAGAGGGGTTGTACTCCAGTGTGTGTGAGAAGATAGGGGATGGACTCCACACACCTATGTGTTCTTATATCTTAACACTTTGTTCATAATTTGATAGTTTATGTGTATGTTTTACACATGTTGATTATACCTTGTTGTATTGTGGTTGTTGGGGTTATACCCTGCACTGATAATCAGAGGTACCGTTACCTTCCAGCTAGCGCCTGGAGAACTGTATGCGCTGATAATCTAAGGTACCACACCCTTCCAGCTAGCGCCTGGTAAACTGGTAGTTTGTTGTGAGAAGTGTATCTTTGGTTTACTACGCACATAGCTAGTAGAGCAAAGTTTTGTTGTTATTGTTTCAGTGTATCTGGGAACATTGTGGATTTTGTTGGTTACAATTTTGGAGGGCCGAGTTACCTCCTTGGTTGATTATATACATGTTGATGAGTTGTTATCTCTCTCTTTTTTTTTTATAATGATATGCATGTATAGTTATAATTGAATAGGGAATGAACCAAAATGTCTTTCGTCTTTTGGAGATGCAAAGAAAATCAAACATTTTAGAAATATGTTTTGAAAAGGCACGTCTGTCGTATGTGTGGGAAATGGGAGAGAGTAATGGGCTTAGTGAATCTATTTTTCCTTAAGTAGTTGTAATGTTATAAAAGAATGGGAACGGGGTTAATGAAGGGAATAAGAAAAGATGAATCGCTTATAGCGTGAATGAAATAGTTGTTTTCGAGAAAAGTTTATATATATATATATATATTTTGTATAAACTGTCACATTATTATTCTAGTATGAGAATGAGTGTTCGTGATCATAGCTATCTGTAATGTTGTTATTGTTGAGGATCATGTTGAGATCCCTACTTGGACTATATGTTCATCCCACGTTGTTGAATCTTTTCAGGTATTTAGCAGGATGTGCTACAAGATTTGGATCTTCTTAATTGTTGGCCACGGGGCCTCTTTGTTGTTGGCGGAATGCCATATGTGATCAAGGGTTACACCCTTCATTTGATTTATTGTTGTAAGCCTAAGGGCAATTTATTTAGAATGCTCATGTTGTATTTAATTTTCATTCGAATGAGAGAATTGTTGTTCATTACTTTTATTGAATGTTTGACTTTATTTCCGCATGTTATCTCTAAAATTGAATTAAGCTAAGGAACTTGGTAATGACTTCGAGTAATAAAAAGTAAGGCGTGACAACTTGGTATCAGAGCTACCGGGTTTAAATACCTTGAGCTCGTGGGAAGTGATTTTTATCACAGTGGGTTTACTGCGTGTAGTAAGGACGTTGCATATAGATATCATGAAAGTTAGGACTTATGTGTTGCATTTATGTGAGCATGGGATTTAGTCTCTAGGATAGTATTCATAGCTGGTGAACTTGCTTTGAGGTCCTTTTGGAAACGTGCCTGATCAACGTGGTTTCTGATAGGAATTCCTTGAGAGTTCCGGGATGAGTGGCTATCTTTGTGGACTTGATTCGATTATGTGTTTACATGTTTAAATGTTTATATGTAATAAAAATGTAAATTTTGAGACTAAATGTGCATTGTGACCTATTGGTGGTAGAGTGTGCCTCGGAGAAGGCTATTGTGTTATGCACTAAGTGTAATTTACTTTTGTGCTTTATAGGATGTCTACACGAGGGAGTAAAGGACGGTTGAATAGTAGGAGTGTCGGTAGGGGCACAGCAGTTCCTTTAGCACCCGTCGTTGCAGCATCGGCTGTCGGCGAGGATGTCGCACGTGAGATTGCGAGAGCAGTGCAAGATGCCCTAGTTCGCACTGAGGGCGGCAACGGGCATGCCCTCAAACTTACTAAGGAGTTTTTCCGTTCCGGCCCCACCAGAGTTTGTGGGGGAGGCTAAACCTTTGGAGGCAGGGAGTTGGTTAGAGCAGATTACCAAGACTCTTGATATGCTCAGAGTCGAAGATGAGGAGTTGAGGGTCTCTTTGGCGACTTTTCAGTTGAAGGGTGATGCGAGTTATTGGCGGAAGTATGCTAAGAATAATGTAGGTAGCACGTGGGTTGCTTTTACCGAGGCCTTTTGGGCCAAGTATTTCCCTCCTTCTGCTCGGGAAAGGTTGAGGGATCAGTTTTTGGAGTTGCGTCAGGATGATACTCCTGTGGCACAGTTTGAGATGCGGTTTACTAGTTTGTCAAGGTTTGCTCCAGAGTTAGTGGCAACAGAGGGGCGTCGTTGTTATGAGTTTGAAAAACGGTTGTGTTTCAATATTCGGGAGAAGGTAGCTGGATCCTTTTGGAAGGATTATTATAATTTAGTTGAGGCAGCGGCCCATGTGGAGGCCATGGTTGCAAGTGATGATAGGGTTAAGGAGGAGACCATCTCGGTAAGTCCTACGGTTTCTAAGCACTCTAGGCTCAGTAAGGGGTGGAGGCGGAAACATGCTCAGTCAGGGGCTGGTTCCTTTTCTTCGCCAGGAGTTTCAGATCCTTCTGTTGGGGGTTCCGGGGAGGTGCAGATTTCAGATCAGTCTCAGAGTAGGGAGTCTGGTGGTTGTTTTGTTTGTGGTCAGCTGGGCCATGGTAGACGTTTTGTCCTTTGCGTGTAAATTCTTCGGGTGTTTCAAAACCTAGTCAGACTCAGTCGTACCCATCCATTCGAGGGCGTTTTCGGTACCAGAAACGGGCAGGTCAGGCTTCGGGAGCCTCGCGAGGGGCGACTTAGTAGTTAGCCCTACAGTGTTACCCTGGAGAGGGATTTTTGTAATGTTGGCCGGTGGAGTATCATGTTTATTGATTTTGTTGTTGACCGGTGTACTATTGGATGCCGCGGCACCATGTTTATGTATCGCGTATGTATGCATATTATTGTTTGTTTAATTCTCATGTAATGGGAATATGTATGGAATTTCGAACCCTCTATTTTATGTATTGAGAAGTTGTTAATGGGATCAATGATCCTAGTGTTGTTGCTTGCTTGGTTCTGTTTGTTGAGTTAGTCTTGTGGCGGCCTGTGGGCCTTGTTCACTTTTAGAGATTATTTGTTGAAAACGGGAATCCGTGGGTGATTGTGTTAGATGTGATAGTTTCGAGAGTTGTGTGATATTAGCAAGGTTATGTGAGATTTGTATCTCGAGTTAGAAGGAATGGTACCTGTATGTTGGTTCGTGTTTTGGGCCTTGCTATTTAGTGAGTCCGTGGCGACCCCATCGGTTATGTAGGGGTAGTGTTTGTATTGTGATTGGTTATCAATTATTGGGTATGGTTTGAGTGGCACATCAGTGTGTGGGTTACTGAGTGTGGAGTTTATTGAGTTGATTAGTCAGCTCGTTGGTATCGGGTTTTGGGTTGACATTGGTCACCATGAGGTTAGTCTCGTTTGTTGTAGACTTTGTGTGTTGATTAGGGAAAACTGAAATTAATCATCCGGTTGTGTCATTGAATATGACGGTTATAATAATACAGCAAATTTGTGTATTGAATGATCATTGTGAATGATTGGATTTTTTTTTATATACATTATGTATGTATATTGTTTGGGAGGAGATAGGGGATGGACTCCGATGATACAGCACCAAAATGTGTATCTATTGAAAGATTGATAGAGCTCATACGCTTATCTATTGTGAAGTGAAAAGTGTCTTATATGAGTTACTATCTCATCTAATTGTTTGGCCAGGTTCTGAGCCAGGTGTATGTTATTAAATTGGTTAAGTATAGGGAGGTGGGTTGAAATTGCAAAACCATGAATTTCTTATGCCTTATGTGTTGATAGTATTGTTATTATTTCTATTAACTATCATTATAGAAATATTATGTTCTGTGTTGGTTGTGGCATCACCGTGTGCGTGACGGTTGTTGATAGTGTTATTTTGGAAAGAAATGGAAAACAAAACTTTTTCCTAGTGTTTGGGCCATCTAAGGGTATTGTTGAGAAATTGATTTAATTCAAGGGTTTTGAAGAATTCCAAATGAATCTTTGGCAAATAAACTGTGGTTGATTTTGTGTTTTGGATAAACACTGTATTTGTGAAAAATATTTATAAAACTTTTACGCTTCGCATGGAAAATGAAAGTTTTATTTTGGAATGTTAACATTGAAAATTTGACTATCCTTGAGAGGTGTTTCTTAAACAAGAAAATGTTTTCTTAGTAATTGCTCAAAAGATTTGCTTTAGTTGCATTTTGGGAGTTATGTTGTTGAGTAGTGGCTTAGCTTGAAGCGCTAATCGGTTGTTCGCGAATTGTTTCGGACAAGGTTTGGTTTTGTTGTGGCTTTTGTGCCTGAGTGTTGGCTTTTGGAAAGTGTTCCCTTCGTTAGTCTCTTCCTTGGTAAGAGTGGATTAAAGGTTTGTGGTGAGAGTAGTTTCTTCCTTTGGGACTCGGGTACTGAGTGCTTTGTTATCTGTTGGCCTTATGTTTAGGCATTTCCTTAATTTCGGGGACGAAATTCTTTAAGGGGAGGGGGTTATAGCGATCCCGGTTCTTTTTCCCTTGGTTGTTGTATCCAGACTTAGTTCCGTGGATGCCAGTTGTTGTTTTAATCTTGTCCATGTCCTTCAAATCTTTAAATTTGAGTTATAGAATGTTTCGGACTTGTTTGTTCCAGGTTGGTTGTGTTTGGGAGCCTTTGGTTGCTGCCCAGAATTTTGAACCTTCGCTCGAGCGAGCATTTGGTCGCTCGAGCGAGCTCTTTGTTTTGGTCCTTCGCTCGAGCCAGGATTTTGTCGCTCGAGCGAGAGTGGAGTTTTGTTCCTGGTGGCTCGAGCTAGAGTGGCTTCGCTCGAGCGAGCGATTGCGTCTGGTTCTGGACCTGAGAGTTGTATTTCTTGGCTCGAGTGAGTTTTTCTTCGCTCGAGCGAGCTGGATTGTTCTTTGCTTGAGCGAGCGTTCCGTCGCTCGAGCGAGAGTTTTCTCTGTCTGGTCGCTCGAGCGACCAAGTCTTCGCTCGAGCGAGCCTGTTTATATCAGTTAGCAGCAGCCAGGGAGAACATCACTTTTTCTCCTCTTTTCACTTTTGAAACCCTAGATACGAGACTCTCTCTCTCTAAACTCACCTTCTCTCTAGATTTTCTTCTCCTTCTAGTGTGAATCCATCCTAGGCTCTTTGTAAGAAAGGTAGAGGGTGGCTTGGGCTTCGTTCTAATCTGAAGAATAGTGGATTTGGAGCACTTTGAGTTCGGATCATCTTCTCCATTTGAGTTCTCCGTTTGAGGTAGGGATTCTCCTTGTTTCTTTTCAATACTCCATCTATAGATAGACATGTGGTAGTTTTTGTACTGCATAAAAACATTATATCATGTTGGATTTGTTAAAAATCATGAGGTTGAACCTTGGGTTGGTTGTTGGTTATGGGTTTATCATCACTAGTTGTGATTTAGGCTAATTGGAGTGTTAATTAGCATGTTATTGTCAAAAGGAAAGGAAACCCTAATTTTATTTGATTTAATAAATTAATAGAGGGGTTTTGATCATTGGGCAAATACTTATGTATTTTGAGTCTTAAATGTGATTATTGTTGTTTGTTGTTGATAATTGAGTCTTTTTGGTCAATATGGAGAAAGAGGGAGGAAAACCCTAATTTAATGATTATGACTTAATTTGCATAATTAAATTGGAATGGCTTTGAAAAGAATGTAGTGGATTAAAATGAGTTATGGCCTTATTGTCCATGGAATTGAATTTGTGAAAACAAAAGGTATGAGAATTGGATTGTTGTAATATGAGTGTTGAACACACATATGTGGAGGTTGTATCTTAAACTGCCATGTTAATGTTGTAGTTGGGTTTGTGATCTCATGATGATTGAGTCTTTTAATAGATATACTAAATACCTGCATCTAGAGGTTTTGTCCTTGGTCATCGGTGGAGGATGACACGGTTGCGTTGAATTGTCGTGTATACATTACACCATTGTTGATTAAACATCGTATGTGATGAAATGTTGAGATACATTATATATGTATACTTGTTAGGGAGGAGAGAGGGGTTGTACTCCAGTGTGTGTGAGAAGATAGGTGATGGACTCCACACACCTATGTGTTCTTATATCTTAACACTTTGTTCATAATTTGATAGTTTATGTGTATGTTTTACACATGTTGATTATACCTTGTTGTATTGTGGTTGTTGGGGTTATACCCTGCGCTAATAATCAGAGGTACCGTTACCTTCCAGCTAGCGCCTGGATAACTGTATGCGCTGATAATCTAAGGTACCACACCCTTCCAGCTAGCGCCTGGTAAACTGGTAGTTTGTTGTCAGAAGTGTATCTTTGGTTTACTACGCACATAGCTAGTAGAGCAAAGTTTTGTTGTTATTGTTTCAGTGTATCTGGGAACATTGTGGATTTTGTTGGTTACAGTTTTGGAGGGCCGAGTTACCTCCTTGGTTGATTATATACATGTTGATGAGTTGTTATCTCTCTTTTTTTTATAATGATATGCATGTAAAATTATAATTGAATAGGGAATGAACCAAAATGTCTTTCGTCTTTTGGAGATGCAAAGAAAATCAAACATTTTAGAAATATGTTTTGAAAAGGCACGTCTGTCGTATGTGTGGGAAATGGGAGAGAGTAATGGGCTTAGTGAATCTATTTTTCCTTAAGTAGTTGTAATGTTATAAAAGAATGGGAACGGGGTTAATGAAGGGAATAAGAAAAGATGAATCGCTTATAGCGTGAATGAAATAGTTGTTTTCGAGAAAAGTTTATATATATATATTTTGTATAAACTGTCACATTATTATTCTAGTATGAGAATGAGTGTTCGTGATCATAGCTATCTGTAATGTTGTTATTGTTGAGGATCATGTTGAGATCCCTACTGGACTATATGTTCATCCCACGTTGTTGAATCTTTTCAGGTATTTAGCAGGATGTGCTACAAGATTTGGATCTTCTTAATTGTTGGCCACGGGGCCTCTTTGTTGTTGGCGGAATGCCATATGTGATCAAGGGTTACACCCTTCATTTGATTTATTGTTGTAAGCCTAAGGGCAATTTATTTAGAATGCTCATGTTGTATTTAATTTTCATTCGAATGAGAGAATTGTTGTTCATTACTTTTATTGAACGTTTGACTTTATTTCCGCATGTTATCTCTAAAATTGAATTAAGCTAAAGAACTTGGTAATGACTTCGAGTAATAAAAAGTGGGGCGTGACATTAACGATCCGTTTGGAAATTAAATAAAAGTGGAAGTTGAATAGTAAGGTAATAAAAATAAAAATGGAAGTTGCATAAAATTAAAAATGGACGTTCATTCAAGAAACCACTATACTTGAACGATCTATTTGGAAATTAAACAAAAAAAAGGAAGTTCATTCAAGAAACCACTATACCTTAACGATCTATTTGGAAATTAAGGAGAAAAAGGAAGTTGAATAAAAATGAAAGTTCATTCAATAAAATGGAAGTTGCATAAAAATATAAATGGAAGTTGAATAAAAATAAAAATGGAAGTTGCAAAAAATTTCAACTTCCTTTTCTATTCAACATCCTTTTTTATTTAATTTCCAAATAGATCGTTAAGATATAGTGGTTTTTTGAATGAATTTCCATTTTTAATTCCATGCAACTTCCATTTTTAATTTTATGCACCTTCCATTTTTATGCAACTTCCATTTTTAATTTTATGCAACTTCCATTTTTATTTTTATTCCACTTCTATTTTTATTCAATTTTCTTTTTTATTTAGTTTCCAAATAGATCGTTAAGGTATAGTGGTTTCTTGATTTAATTTCCAAACAGATCGTTAAAGTATAGTAGACTTTTGGAAATTAAATAAAAAAAGAAGTTGAATAGAAATATAAACTGAATAGAAAAGGAAATTGAATAAAAATAAAAAGTTGAATAGAGAAGGAAATTGAATAAAAATAGAAGTGGAATAAAAATAAAAATGGAAGTTGCATAAAATTAAAAATGGAAGTTCATTCAAGAAACCACTATACCTTAACGATCTATTTGGAAATTAAATAAAAAAGGAAATTGAATAAAAATAAAAATGGAAGATGCATAAAAATAAAAATGGAAGTTCATTAAAGAAACCACTATACCTTAACGATCAATTTTTTATTCCAGAAACCATTCAAGAAACCACTATACCTTAACGGTCTATTTGGAAATTAAATAAAAATAGAAGTGGAAGTTGCATAAAATTAAAAATGGAAGTTCATTCAAGAAACCACTTCTATTTTTATTCAATTTCGTTAAGGTATAGTGGTTTCCATTCATTTTTAATTTTATGGAACTTCCACTTTTATTTTTATTCAATTTCCTTTTCTATTCAACTTCCTTTTTTATTTTTATTCCACTTTTATTTTTATTCGATTTCCTTTTTATTCAACTTCCTTTTCTATTCAACTTCCTTTTTTATTTTATTTCCAAACAGATCGTTAAGGTGGAAGTTGAATAGAAAAGGAAATTTAAAAAAGGAAATTAAACCTTAACGATCTATTTGGAAATTAAATAAAAAAGGAAGTTGCATAGAAAAGTAAATTGAATAAAAATGCAAGTGGAATAAAATTAAAAATTGAAGTTCATTCAAATAGATCGTTCAGGTATAGTGGTTTCTTTAATGGAAGATAAATGGAAATGGAAGTGGTATAAAAATGGAAGTTGCATAAAAATAAAAATTGAAATTCCAAATAGATCGTTAAGGTATAGTGGTTTTATTCCTTTTCTATTCAACTTCCTTTTTTATTTAATTTGCAAATAGATCGTTAAGATGTATTTTTATTCCACTTCTATTTAATTTCCAATGAATAGAAATAAAAAAAGAGGTTGCATAAAAAAGGAAGTTGAATAGAAAAAGAAATTTCCTTTTCCATTTTTTATTGAACTTCCATTTTTATTTTTATTCAATTTCCTTTTCTATGCAACTTCCATTTTTATTGAACTTCCATTTTCTTGAATGACTATACCTTAACTTCCAAATAGATCGTTCAGGTATAGTGGTTTCTTGAATAAACTTCCATCTATTTGGAAATTCATTCAATAAACCACTATACCTGAACGATCTATTTGGAAATTGAATAAAAATATAAATGGAAGTGGCATAAAATTAAAAATGGAAATTCATTCAAGAAACAAGTATACCTTAACGATCTATTTGGAAATTGAATAAAAATGGAAGTTAACTAGAAAAGGAAGTTGAATAAAAATAAAAATGGAAGTTCAATAAAAAATGGAAAAGGAGATTTCCTTTTCTATTCAACTTCTTTTTTTATTCAAATTCTATTTTTATTCAACTTTCATTTTTATTTTAATGTCCAAATAGATCGTTAAGGCATCTTCCATTTTTAATTTTATGCAACTTCCACTTTCAATTTTATTCCACTTCTAATTTTATTTCGATTCAACTTCCTTTTTTATTTAATTTCCAAATAGATCGTTAAGGTATAGTGGTTTCGAAGTCCATTTTTATTTTTATTCCACTTGCATTTTTATTAAATAAAAATGGAAGCTGAGTAAAAATAGATCGTTAAGGTATAGTGGTTTCTAAAATGAACTTCCATTTTTAATTTTATGCAGCTTCCATTTTTAATTTTTTGCAGCTTCAATTTTTATTTTTATTCAACTTCTTTTTCTATTTTTATTCCACTTTTGGTTTCTTGAATGAACTTCCATTTTTGATTTTATGCAGCTTCCATTTTTATTTTTATTCCACTTCTATTTTTATGCAACTTCCATTTCTATTCAACTTCCTTTTTTATTTAATTTCCAAATAGATCGTTAAGGTATAGTGGTTTCTTGAAGGAACTTGCATTTTAATTTTATGCAACTTCCATTTTTATGCAACTTCCACTTCTATTTTTATTCAATTTCCTTTTCTATTCAACTTCCTTTTTTATTCAATTTCCTTTTCTATTCAACTTCCTTTTCCACTATACCTTAACGATCGATTTGGAAAATGAACTTCTTATTAAAAAAGGTATAGTGCATTTTTATTCAATTTAACTTCCATTTTTATTCAATTTCCAAGTTCATTTTCACTTGCATAGAAAAGGAAACCACTATTCAACTTCCTTTTCTATTCAATTTTTATTCAATTTCCACTTTTATTCCACTTCTATTTGAATAAAAATGGAACTTGCATAAAAATAGAAAAGGAATTTGCATAAAATTAAATATGGAAGTTCATTCAAGAAAGCACTGGTTTCTTGAATGAACTTCCATTTTTAATTTTAATCAACTTCCTTTGTTATTTAATTTCCTTAAATAAAAAAGGAAGTTGAATAGAAAAGAAACTATTTTAATTTCCAAATAGATCGTTCAGGTATAGTGGTTTCTTAACTTCCTTTTTTATGCAACATCCATTTTTATTTTTATTCAAGAAACCACTATAACTTAACGATCTATACTTACATTTTTTAATAAAAATGGAAGTTGCATAAAATTCTTGAATGGAAGTTAATGTATAGTGGTTTCTTGAATGAACTTCAAAACCCACTATACCTTAACGATCTATTTGGAAATTAAATAAAAAAGGAAGTTAAATAGCAAAGGAAATTGAATAAAAACAGAAGTGGAATAAAAATTAAAAATGAAAAAATTTCCAAATAGATCGTTAAGGTATAGTGGTTTCTTGAATGAAACCACTATACCTTAACGATATAGTTGGAAATTAAATAAAAATGGAAGTTGAATAAAAATAGAAGTTGAAAAGAAAATGGAAGTTGAATGGAAAATGAAATTGAATAAAAGTGGAATAAAATTAAAAATGGAAGTTCATTCAAGAAACAACTATACCTTAACGTTCTGTTCGGAAATTAAATAGATCGTGAAGGTATAGGGGTTTCTTGAATGAACTTTAATTTTTATTCAACTTCCTTTTTTATTTAATTTCCAAACAGAACGCTAAGGTATACTGGTTTCGTGAATGAACATCCACTTGCATTTTTATTCAATTTCCTTTTCCATTCAACTTCCTTTTTTATTTAATTTCCGTTGCTATTCAACTTCTATTTTTATTCCACTTGCATTTTTATTCAATTTCATTTTCTATTCAACTTCCTTTTTTGTTTAATTTCCAAATAGTTGCACAAAATTAAAATGGAAGTTCATTCAAGAAACCACTATACATTAACGATCTATTTGGAAATTCAAGAAACCACTATACCTTAACGATCTATTTGGAAATTCAATAAAAAAGGAAGTTGAATAAAAAAAGGAAGTTGAATAGAAAAGGAAATTGAATAAAAATGGAAGCTTATTTAAGAAACCACTATACCTTAACGATCTGAACCACTATACCTTAACGATCTATTTGGAAATTGAATAAAAACGCAAGTGGAATAAAAAAGGAATAAAAAAGGAAGTTGAATAGAAAAGGAAGTTCATTCAAGAAACCTTAACGATCTATTTGGAAATTAAATAAAAAAGGAAGCTGAATAAAAAAGGAAGCTGAATAGAAAAAGAAATTGAATAAAAACAAAAATGGAAGCTGCATAAAAATGAAAAATGGAAGTTCATTCAAGAAACCACTATACCTGAACGATCTATTTGTTGAATAGAAAAGGAAATTGAATAATGGAAGTTGCATAAAATTAAAAATGGAAGTTCATTTATGGTATAGTGGTAGTTCATTTAAGAAACCACTATACCTTAACGATCTATTTGGAAATTAAATAAAAAAGGAAGTTGAATAGAGAAGTTCATTCAAGAAACCACTATACCTTAATGATCTATTTGGAAATTAAATAAAAAAAGAAAGTTGAATAGAAAAGGAAATTGAATAAAAATGCAAGTAGAAGTTCATTCAAGAAACCACTTTACCTTAACGATCTATTTGGAAGCTGCATAAAAATAAAAATGGAAGCTGGAAAAGGAAACCACTATACCTTAGCGTTCTATTTGGAAATTAAATAAAAAAAGAAGTTGAATAGAAAAGGAAGTTGAATAGAAAAGGAAATTGAATAAAAATGGTTGTTGCATAAAAGAAAATGGAAGTTAAGGTACAGTGGTTAAGGTATAGTGGTTTCTTCAATAAATTGAATAAAAATAGAAGTTGAATAGAAAAGGAAATTAAATGAAAATAAAAATGGAAGCATAAAATTAAAAATGGATCGTTAAGGTATAGTGGTTAAAAAAGGAAATTGAATAAAAAATTGAAATTGAATGAACTTCCTTTTCTATTCAACTTCTTTTTTTGTTTAATTTCAAATAGATCGTTCATTCAAGAAACCACTATACCTTAACGATCCATTTGGAAATTAAATAAAAAAAAGGAAGCTGAATAGAAAAGGAAATTGAATAGAAAAGAAAATTGAATAAAAATGCAAGTAGAATAAAAATAAAAAAGGAAGTTGAATAGAAAAAGAAATTGAATAAAAATAAAAAAGGAAATTGAACAGAAAAGAAAATTGAATAAAAAAGGAAGTTGAATAGAAATAAAAAAGAAAGTTGAATAGAAAAGCAAATTGAATAAAAATAAAAGTTGAATTTCATTTTCTATTCATTCAATTTGCATTCAATTTCCTTTTCTATTCAACTTCAATTTCCTTTTTTATTTAATTTCCAAATAGATCGTTAAGATATAGTGGTTTCTTGAATGAACTTCCGTTTTCAATTTCCTTTTCTATTCAACTTCCATTTTTAATTTTATGCAACTTCTATTTTTATTTTTATTCCACTTTTATTTTTATTTGATTTTCTTTTTATATAGATCGTTCAGGTATAGTGGTTTCTTAATGAACTTCAATTTTTAATTTTATGCAACTTCCATTTCTATTCAATTTCCTTTTTTGTTTAATTTCCAAATAGATCGATCTGGTATAGTGATTTGGAAATTAAATAAAAAAGGAAGTTGAATAGAAAAGGAAATTAAAAGGAAGTTGAATGGAACGGATCATTAAGGTATAGTCGTATTCAACTTCCTTTTAATTTCATTTTCTATTCAACTTCCTTTTTTATTTAATTTCCAAATAGATCGTTCAGGTATAGTGGTTTCTTGAATGAACTTTCATTTTTATTCCACTTGAATTCCTTTTCCAAGGCATAGTGGTTTCTTGAATAAACTTCCATTTTTAATTTTATGCAACTTTCACTTTTATTTTTATTCAATTTCCTTTTCTATTCAACTTCCTTTTTTATTCCGCTTCCATTTTTATTTTTATTGCACTTGCATTTTTATTCAATTTCCTTTTTTGTTAAGGTATCGTCGTTTCTTCAATGAACTTCCATTTTTATTTTTATGCAACTTCTATTTTTTTTTTCAATTTCCATTTCTATTCAACTTCCTTTTTTATTTAATTTCCAAATAGATCGTTAAGGTATAGTGGTTTCTTGAATGAACTTCCATGCAACTTCCATTTTTAATTTTATGCAACTTCCATTTTTATTTTTATTCCACTTGCATTTTTATTCAATTTCCATTTCTATTCAACTTCCTTTTTTATTTAATTTCCAAATAGATCGTTAAGGTATAATGGTTTCTTGATTGAACTTCCATTTTTAATTTTATGCAACTTCCATTTTTATTTTTATTCCGCATCTATTTTTATTTATTCAACTTCCTTTTTTATTTAATTTCCAAATACATCGTTAAGGTATAGTGGTTTCTTGAATAGAAAAGGTTTCTTGAATGAACTTCCATTTTTAATTTTATGCAACTTCCATTTATATTTTTATTCCACTTTTATTTTTATTCAATTTCCTTTTTTTATTTAATTTCTAAATGGATCGTTAAGGTATGGGTTTTTATTCAATTTCCTTGTTTATTTAATTTCCAAATAGATCGTTAAGGTATAGTGGTTTCTTGAATGAACTTCCATTTCTATTCAACTTCCTTTTTTTATTTAATTTCCAAATGGATCGTTAAGGTATAGTGGTTTCTTGAATGAACTTTCATTTTTAATTTTTATTTTTATTCCACTTGCATTTTTATTCAATTTCCGTTTCTGTTCAACTTCCTTTTTTATTTAATTTCCAAATAGATCGTTAAGGTATAGTGGTTTCTTTATGCAACTTCCATTTTTATTTTCAATTTCCTTTTCTATTCAACTTCCATTCAACTTCCTTTTTTTCTTGAATGAACTTCCATTTTTATTTTTATTCCGCTTCCATTTTTATTTTTAATTTTATGCAACTTCCATTTTTAATTTTATGCAACTTCCATTTTTATTTAATTTCCAAATAGATCGTTAAGGTATAGTGGTTTGTTTATGCAACTTCCATTTTTATTTTCAATTTCCTTTTCTATTCAACTTCCATTCAACTTCCTTTTTTCTTGAATGAACTTCCATTTTTATTTTTATTCCGCTTCCATTTTTATTTTTAATTTTATGCAACTTCCATTTTTATTTAATTTCCAAATGGATCGTTAAGGTATAGTGGTTTCTTGAATAAACTTTCATTTTTAATTTTATGCAATAAAAATAAAAGTGGAGCTTGAATAAAAATAAAAATAGATCGTTAAGGTATAGTGGTTTCTTGAATAAACTTCCATTTCCATTTCTATTCAACTTCCATTTTTATTCAATTTCCTTTTTTATTTAATTTCCATTTTTATTTAAGGTATAGTGGTTTCTTGAATGAACTTCCTTTTTTATTTAATTGTTATTTTTGTTTTTATTCAACCTTAATTTTTATTCAACTTCCTTTTCTATTCTGCTTCCTTTTTTATTTAAAGATCTATTTTAAAAATTGAATGAACTTCCTTTTTAATTTAATAAACTTCCATTTTTAATTTTTAAAAATAGAAGTGGAATTAAAAAGGAAGAACTTCAAATAGATCGTTAAGGCATAGTGGTTTCTTGAATGAACTTCCATTTTTAATTTTATGCAACTTCCACTTTTATTTTTATTTAATTTCCAAATGGATCGTTAAGGTATAGCGAAAGTTCTTGAATGAATTTTCATTTTTAATTTTATGCATCTTCTATTTTTATTTTTATTCCACTTCTATTTTTATTCAATTTTCTTTTCTATTCAGCTTCCTATTTTATTTAATTTCCAAATAGATCATTATGGTATAGCGGTTTCTTGAATGAACTTCCATTTTAATCTTATGCAACTTCCATTTTTATTTTTATTCCACTTCCATATTTATTTTTGTTCCACTTCCATTTTATGCAACTTCCACTTTTATTTTTATTCAACTTCTTTTTTATTTAATTTCC